>OX371000.1:3024598-3387373 GCA_947308005.1 Yponomeuta malinellus
CGCTGAGGTTGTAACTGTTGACAGGGAGGCGATCATCATCATCAGCCATTTGACGCCCACTGTAGGACATAGGCCTCCTTCGTGGTTTTGATAACAATGAGGGGTTTTGCCATAATCGCCACGCTTGGCAGGTGGGTTTGCGATCGCAGTATGCGGTTGGAATCTCAGGAAGGCGCTGCTGCCCGTCTCCTGGTAATTAATTTCCTTAATCGCCTTCTACAATATCCCCGGAAGGAAATGGACTGACGCTATTCTTAATCCGGTGCCACACGGAACGATGAGAGGAGTACAATTTATTGAGCAAGTTTTAGTTAATAAACTTTCAGGCATCCGCTGAAAAACAGCGCCGTAGCCCAGCTAATAACCGTGTATAACCAATGATTGAATGAGCCGAATAAAGATTTTCTACTACTTCTATAAAATAAGAAAATTATACGCAGCATTTTTAACCTAACTGTATCCTGTGGGCTCCTGACGCTGATTGGCCAATCCTTTCACAACGATGGCGAAATCCGTTCGCCAACGATACGATAACAAAAAGAAGTAGAATTTTTTTGAGTTAGGCACATTCTACATCTCGTACACTGACAATATTGTCAGTTGGCCAAAGTGCATAGAAAAAATAACTGCTTTTGACAGTAGATTAACATATTGTCTGTGTACGGGAAACAGGAGATGGAGACGGTGGAGAGACGATTTCAAATGCCGGAGTGACTTGGGCCCATGATCGAAAACTCTGGACTGAAGCTGAGGAGGCCTTCGTCCAGGGGATATAAAATATAGAGGGTTCGTAAAAAGAATGGAAGACTATACTAATCCGTGGTAGAACGCCGGCTTCTCATTCGGGAGGTCGTGGGTTCGAACACCGGCATGTACTTTGTTTTCTTAGTTACGTACATTTCTGAAGTTATTAAATAGCAGCAATACCACGTACCAATGACTTTGTTTTCTTAGTTACGTACATTTCTGAAGTTATAGTAGCAATACCACTCGCTAATGGTGAAGGAAAACGTCGTGAAGAAACTTCAGTGTCTGAGGTGTTCACGTACCTCAGCGCTTGATATTGCCAATCCGCGGTTGACACGCGTTGCGATTAAGCCCAAACTCTCTCTCTGTCTGAGAGAAGGCCTGTGCCCTACAGTGGGGCGTATCTAGGCTGCATTATTTGTAGGCCTTTGTCTAGGGGACATAAACATAGAGGGCACGTAAAAAGAATGGGAGACTATACTGACCCCAGCGCGGAGTCTCCAGGGCTCAGCACGTGGCCCAAATGCGTGCGCACGTGTACGGGGCTCACGTCGGAGCCGAGTTCGCTCGCCTTCACCACCCACGCGTCGGCCACTATGTGGCGGTTCGACACTTGACCTTGCCCGGGGAATGACTTCTTCTCCTGCACCGACGAAGACAAAAGTCATTAAACTTGTAATTAGCTTTTTTTTTCTTTACTAAAATTTATATTATGTTAAGTTTAGCTGTAAGTTTTCCTAATGGTTAAAATAAAATAAAATATAACAATACTAATTAAATAAGTTATTTTTATAAACTATATAGGGGGAGGCCTTTGCCCAGCAGTGGGACACCAACATGGCTAACTAAAAAATCATATTATTATAGGGATTTTTATAATTATAAATAAAACTGTAATACCAAAGCCGTCAAAGACGGAAGCATGTACACTTGGCAATCGAATTCCAATATCAATACTATACAGGTTCGCCTAGTGTGGGATCGCATACTAATTGGCGCAAAAATGAAACGCGCTTTATAATATAACCGTAGTAACATTCCTGATGGTACTGTTACTCTTTTTGGTAAATAAATAATTTTGTATGTTTTTAGGGTTCCGTACTCAAAGGGTAAAAACGGGACCGTATTACTAAGACTTCGCTGTCTGTCTGTCTGTCTGTCTATCCGTCCGTCCATCCGTCTGTCCGTCTGTCCTGTCACCAGGCTGTATCTCAAGAACCGTGATAGCTAGAGAGTTGAAATTTTTACAGAATATGTCCTTCTGTGGCCGCTATAACAACAAACACTAAAAACAAAATAAAATAATTATTTAAGGGGAGCCCCCAACAAACATGATTTTTTTGCTGCTTTTTTTATCTTCGTGTCTAATGTTGTATAGATAATGGTACGGAACCCTTCGTGCGCGAGTCCGACTCGCACTTGGCCGGTTTTTGTATCATCATCATCATCATCAGCCCACCGCTGCGCAATGCTAGATATAGGATTTTTTTATATCTTAATTGCCAACTCTTGTCTAAAAAAAACTTCCACACAACACAACCACTTGTCCAGTCCCAAACTAGGATACCCTTGACCCAAACTAGGATACCCTTGCTATGTTGGCCAGACAAGGACATCACAAACAAGGAACAATAGAAGAATCATAGTAGTTCACACTAGTATAAAGTCTTCACAAAGAAATTGCGAGTATCAAATGTTTTTGCTCATTTCGTGTCAAAGTCACGACTTTGGCAGAATTTGTCGACATTGGCTGGTTGCCATTTGAACAAGAAATAAAATAAAAAATATTAGTCAAGAATATCACGAGGTTTATCAAGATCCTTAGCAAGTGGCAAACCGTCTGCCCCCCCTAACCCCCCCCCCCCCTCCCTCCCCGCCCCTGGATACAGTTATGAGTTTATGTATGTAGTGAAGAATTTTCATGTAACACATAATTGATTGTCTGAAATCACATTATTCCCGTACAATCGATCTGGAAACTAAACCATACAATGAGTTTGTAATACTTACGTGCTCTTTCAAGATATCAATGTCCATGATGATGTATTCGACCAGCTGTTTCGGGTTGCATATTGGGTTGAATGGGTTTCTGTAATACACGGTCGCTGAGATGTCGCACACTGGAAAAGAAAAGAGGTTACGAGGATAACAAAGTATCTTTGTTTCAATCCAGTAAGTGTGCTAAATGTAAAGTCTTATTTATAACAACACGATACCTCTAAATCGCTCCTCAGAGGCAGTTTCATTAGTCTGTGGCTACGCTTTTCCCTTTACCACTTACTATGAAAACTGCCTCTAAAGAGTGTTTTAAGGAATCGTGTTTTTAAATAAGAGTGTCGGTCTTTATCCGACACGATTACCTTTACTAATATCATCATCAGCCATTTGACGCCCACTGCACGACATAGGCCTCCCTCATGGTTTTCTAACCATGAAGCGTTTTGCCATAATCGCCACGCTTGGCAGGCGGGTTGGCGATCGCAGTATGCGGTTGGAATCTCAGGAAGACGCTGCTGCCCGTCTCCTGGTAATTATTTCCTTAGTCGCCTTCTACGACATCCACGGAAGGGAATGGACTGACGCTATTCTTAATCCGGCGCCACACGGAATAAATATTAATTTAATTAATATATACGTGGAAATCTGTAGGTAATTGGCTACACTTTCAATTTCAAATAGTATGCGCGTGTGTTACTGATTTCCCTGCAGATTACCCTATCGTTTAAAAAAAAAACCTGTCATATTCTAAAACAAAATTATCCTTGCACCCTTACCTTGGCCAGTGCTAGCGTCAATCAGGTGTATCGTACTCGTCACTCGGTTCACGAGGCAGATCGGCGATATCGACCCCAGTTGCTGGGTCAGTTTCTTCGGCAGGCACACCAAACTGTCCTTCGAGAGCGGGACCATTTCCACGCTGAACGTGAACTTGTAGTTGTAGACGTTGCTGTGTATATCGTGCGATATGAGCTTCTTGGAGTGCTGGCTCTTTACTGGCAGTACTGATTGGACGAAGTCGACCATTTTACGCGCTTGACTCTCGCTCGTGTAGAAGAAGTCGAGGCCGTCTGGGGAGAGAATTGAGTAGGGTTTTAGGGTTCAGTTTTCCTGTGAGGCTCTAAACAGACGGGCTGCAATTCAACTGCTTCCCGGTTCAAAGGTTGCGGTTCAGTTGCAGTTTGAATCCAGTTGGCACGACTGCAATGAAACTGCCAACCAAACGACCAGACCGATTGCAGTCGGTGTGCATTTGGCGTGCAGTTCCGACGAATGGCATTGCAGTCGTGCCAACTGCATTCAAACTGCATCTGAACTGCCACTTTGCAGTTGAAATGCAGCCCGTCTGTTAAGAGCCTAAGTTTGTATAGGCTTAGTGAGTTTGGGTGCACGAAAGGAGCCTCCCCGAGCCACGTACTTAATGAGCCCGTACGTCTGGCACACCCTGGGCAACAATCAGTTAGTCCCTAACGCTGAATGGCAAATTCTTTCACCACGATGGCAAACTCGATGAAACTCGAACATGGGTGGTAGCCTAGTGGGTAGAACCTCGGACTGGGAAGCGGGAGACCCAGGTTCGATTCCCAGTGCGGGCATGTACCTATGACTTTGTTTTCTAAGTTATGTACATTTTGTGAAGTTATAGTAGCAATACCACTCGCTAACGGTGAAGGAAAACATCGTGAGGAAACCTGGGTGTCTGAGCTATTCACATGCCTCAGCGCTTGAAATCGCCAATCCGCGGTGGGCAGGCGTGGTGATTAAGCCCATACTCTCTCTCTGAGAGAAGGCCTGTGCCCTACAGTGGGACGTATATAGGCTGCTTATGAACCGCCTGTGTGCACGCCTGAACCGAGGAAAACGGCAGAGCCGCCGACGTGTGCCATCTGCCACGGCACACACACGGCAAATAACGGTAGAATGCCCCGTGTCACGGAACCAGAGGGCGCGAACCACGGCGCGCACCACCACCGCGTACCGGACCCCCTTTCCCGAGTCCTCTCCGCCGGCAGCGAGGAGAATGCAGCCGGTCTTAGTCTGGCATACTGCTACTTGGTGACATAGGTACTCACTTTAAGTAATTTTGTTTAAAAGGAATAAGGCAGTGCTATTAATAATTTAAATTAAAAAATTTGCCAAAATACGGAAAGTGTTTTGGCACAAATTTAAATTAAATAATTTTATATAAACTCAAAAATATTGGTTATTAGTTATTGACACTAAAATTTAATCTACAGTCACACTTCTAGCAAGGGGGTCTCATGCACTTAAGCTCTGGTCCCCATGCTGTAGCTATGTTCCAACCACGATCTCTACTGAAATTTGGATGCCGCCGGATCTCCATTGTACTCTTAGGTTAAGAAATATCTGTGTAATTTCCATTTTTAGGTACAATCAAGTGTTCTCTATCTACCTATAAACGAGTAAATATCCGTGCAAATTCAGTTTTTATTCTATGAAATTCGGTTTTGAACTGGGTCCCTCAAAGGCTGCGCCAATAAAAAAACAACCCTAGCATCTCACCGTGCTTAGCCTTGATCCCTAGGGTGTTCTCGTGCGCCTTATGCTTCAAAATTAGCTGCTCCAAGTAGTAAAAGGTCTTGCGATTGTTTGCGCGCTGCCGTATCTGCACCATGGCGCGCCAGTAGTCCTTGGCCTCGGACCGGTGGCACTCGTCGCACATCTGGTGCTGCACGCTGAACTCCACCACGAAGGTCTGCTGGAGGACCGCGCCCCCCATCACCTCGCCTTGGACTGTCAGTTTCACCTGGGGTTTGGGGATGGAGGGCCTTAGGTTAGGTCCGAGATTTATTCATACGTAGGATGGTATAATTACATTACTTGGATCATACATGATGCCCTCTAGGGCGTGGCAATATTAAGGTGCATGCTTATAAATCTAATATTAATTTTACTTACATTATAAGGCTTATTGGATTAAATTAAATTGTTTGATAATTGTGAAATAGCATACAGATTATCAATTAATATGTCAGTTGAAAATAAATTAACAATAATAATTTAATATTAATATTATAATTTATTTTTAATGATATTTACGGGCTTATTTTGTGCCTACCTAATTAATTATATTAAATTTAAAAATAAAACATTTAAGGCGGCCCCTCGAGGAGCAATTCCCATACAAACGTAATTTAGTTTTTATTTCCAAACGACACGACGGATCGCAATGAAACTTTGTCAATACGATTAGCGGACACAAATCGAGGTTTGATCGTGCTTAGAATTGGAAATAAACTTATCAAAAAGAAATTATAGTCTTGAGAAAGTTGCATTCAAATGTCAAAACCGTCAAATTTCGACTTGAGCGTTGTTGTTTGCCAAAGGTGAACGCAGACCTGGCCGCATCGCACGCTCCGCAGTCATCGCTTTTGTTATAATGGTCTCGCACACCTATCCGCGCCGCAGTCCCCGCAGTCGTTCCCGTCACCGCGCGCATCGCACTGGATCAATTAGCGCCGGCCGCCGGCCTCAGCGTCCGACGCGGGCGGGCCGGTACTGCGGCGACTGCACGGGTGGGTGTGCGAGGTTGCAGAGAACTTCATACTAAGAATTCGAATGCGGCGACTGCGGCGCGTGCGGTGCGATTTAGCAAACTGACAGCTGCAAGCAGTAGATGAAAAGATTATTTGAGTAAGAGAACGACCAACAGGGGGTTAAGTGGATCGAGATCTCATGAAAAATAGGGGGAAATTTAATTCGGGGATGGCCACCGTTGGCGATAAATCTATGGTGAGGCGAAAATGTTCATTAACGTTTTTTTATAATGGACAGCACTGCAGGGAAACTAAAACACTATTAAAGGGAAATTAATTGTAATATTTTTTATAAGTCTGTGATGTGGAAATGTAAAATAATCTAATATATAAAAATCTCGTGTCACAGTGTTAGTTTATCGAACTCCTCCGAAACGGGAATGATAAACTAGACCTTGTAGAAGAAACTGTATTTCTGGGTATCACAATTGATGCAAAGCTTCAATGGGGTCCTCATATAGGAAAATTGGCAAATAGGCTCAGTTCTGCAGCATACGCAGTTAAAAGAATCCGGGAACTAACTGATGTCGCAACTGCTAGGCTTGTTTATTTTAGTTACTTCCATAGTATTATGTCCTATGGTATACTACTGTGGGGTCGGGCTGCAGACATTGAGACCATCTTCGTCCTGCAGAAGAGAGCGATCAGATTCATATATAAGCTAGGCAATAGAGATTCGTTAAGAGATTTCTTTAAAGAAACCAACATCCTAACAGTTGCTAGTCAGTATATCTATGAAAATATTATGTATGTTAGGAAAAATATCAGTGACTTTAAAACTGTAGGTAGCCAACACAATGTAAATACTAGAAATAGACATAAACTTTCGTTCCCAAAATTTAGACTGGCAAAGGTTAATACATCCTTTATGGGGCATTGTATACGTTTCTACAATAAGATCCCTGAGGATATAATAAGCTTGCCAGAAACGCGGTTCAAAAAATGTGTGAAGCGCACTTTGTGCCAAAAAAGCTACTATAACATTAAAGATTATTTAGATGACAATGATGTCTGGAATTAAAGCCAGTTCAATGCATGAGTTTTAGAACATTTATATAAATCCTGTAAATTAAGGACTTGAAAAGACTAAGTTTGGAGTTTTTTTGTCCATTTTTTCTCCAAAATGATCTAGATTTTGAAATGGACACCTAGTTTAACTTGTAACGTTCATTAAGTCGCAGTTTCTGTGCTACTTTGAATAAAAAAAATTGATTTTGATTTTGATTTTTGACGGCTACGCCGATTTTTGTGGGTTTTTTTGTGTATATTTTGTAGGCCTGAGAATAGGTCGTAGGCTAGTTAATATGGCAAAACAACGTTTGCCGAGCCAGCCAGTAATAATATAAAACAGTAATGTGAGTAAGTGAATCATTTAATCTTAACCTTTTGTTCGTAAAAAGACAGATATTATATGTTTTTTATTGTACAGTACATGAGCCACTGAGCAGTGGCAATATAAGTATTTCCAGCAGCAATGGAATGCTGAATGTGTTTGTGAGTGGGTTTCTATTTGCAGTAGTATATGAACCACTACTCAGTGATTAATCAACATTGTTCAAAAATAATATTGCACAACATTAAATAATAATTCATACTATTATGCCCTTTTCTTGCTATTTTATTGAGCAACAAATTTCTTTATATCTTAGGATACTGGGAGAGATTGTGTACTATAATGTATGATATGTCTTATGTAATATGCTATAAGCATAGCATTAAAAGATAAGAATATTCTTTAGAAAAAATCAGGAGAAACCCAAACATAAAATATTTACAAAGATACAGTACAATTCGCGGCCTTATTGCTTTCAGCAATTTCCTTCAGACAACCAACAATGGAGAGTTGCTGAAGAAAAAGTGAGATGGGTAGTCGATGCAGTTTCTGTGTTACTTTGATTTTACCTTGATTCTCTTGGAGTGGGGCTCAGTCCAGCCGAAGCCAGCGTCAATCAGTTTCACACGGTTTAAGCCTTTCAGTCGCTTGAGGCAGAGAGCCAGCAGCTCTCGAGACTCCAGCGCTGCCACCACCCATTCGGAAGGAGGCTGGAGGTACCTGGATGTTGCAAACATAGGTTAAGGGGGATCCAGTGGGCTAACTAGCACCACCAATGAGAAAAAAAACATATCTTCTTTACAGATCATATTTGCAAAAAGTATATGCACATTCTCTCAATCATGTTAACCCTTTAACGCATCGATTTTTTTAAATGTTTGAAAAAAATATATGATATTCTAAATAGTAAGTAAGACTTAGGAAAAATACAAATAGAAATCTAAAAGTATTAATAAATTAGTTATTTTAGGAAATAACTTTGTTCCAAATATGGAACGCCATGCACTCGGGTAAATATTTATATGTGTTCCAAATCTGGAACTTCATGCAGTGCAGTAGGTGTATGAATAATTAAAATTAAACAAGTAAAAATTGTAATGAAAATTTGTATTTTAAACATTAAATCGCTGATTTGTATATTTATTTACTTGAAAAGAAAAACTACATGTCAGAAAAGAACCCACTTAAGTAAAAAAATTAAGTAAATTAACTGATCATGGAATTCATCACTAATGTCAGGTATAATTATTGATATAGCTAAAGACCTAGTTGATATTTGGTCTATAAGCAGCCTACATACGTCCCACTGTAGGGCACAGGCCTTCTCTTAGGGAGATAGTACGGGCTTAATCACCACGCGTGCCCACCGTGGGTTGGCAATTTCAAGCGCTGAGGTATGTGAATAGCTCAGTCACTCAGGTTTCCTCACAATGTTTTCCTTCACCGTTAGCGAGTGGTATTGCTACTATACCTTCACAAATGTACATTTATTAGAAAACCAAGTCATAGGTACATGACCGCACTGGGGATCGAACCCGGGCCTCTTGCTTCAGAGTCCGATGTTCTACCCACTAGGCTACCACAGCGGTGGTAGCCTAGTGGTCTATTTGGTCTACATTGAACCTATTTATTAATTAAAATTATGTAACCCTTAGTGCATGGTGTTCATAATTTGTAACGAGACATCAGTGATCTAGGATCACGAACCTGGGAATAGATAGCACTTATGCCACAAACGGCATTAATGCTATCTAGTCCTAGGTTTTTTGCCCTAGGTTAATGGCCCTGGGTCCTAAGCATCACTATTAACCTAATAGAGACACTGTGCTGATAAGTTTGGAAATACGATCTGTAAAAGAAGATATGATTTTTTTCCTCAGTGGCGCTAGTGTTACTCCCTGGAGCCCCTTAAGGTGAGAATGTTCACTTCAGTTTCTATAGTTATGAACTTTACGATATAGTAATGAACTATGACTTTGTTTTCTAAGTTATGTACATTTGTGAAGTTATAGTAGCAATACCACTCGCTAACTGTGAAGGAAAACATCGTGAGGAAACCTGGGTGTCTGAACTATTCACATACCTCAGCGCTTGAAATCGCCAATCCACGGTGGGCACGCGTGGTGATTAAGCCCATACTCTCTCTCTCTGAGAGAAGGCCTGTGCCCTACTGTGGGACTTATATAGGTTGCTTATGAAGCTTAATACTAATGAATATACTGATGTGGTTTACCTTTCGCATCCTTTACAGAAGAACAATGTAGCTTGCTTAGGGACACCCTCGGTGATGTCTACGTTACCTCTAAGGCACGCCACACACATGTTGGAGGGATTCGCCTCTATCGGCACGGCACATTGGCAACATAATCTGTAAAATAACATAAAATTATCGAATTATCAGTACTAAACATAACCTGTAATGTGGAGTAAAGTTTTTGGTACTTACACCCGTGTACCGGGATTCACGCTGGTTTCGGGATTTATATATTCCATCTTAGATGTGCTTTAATCCTCAGGCAGCCGTAATTATTATTAAATTTTCTAAACATAAATCGTCAACACAATACATGTGGCCGAAAAGGATCGGGATTCGACCACAACAGCACAGCACTGACTGACACCACAGAGTACATTATACTGACACAATATGGAGGATCACAGAATAGTGATTTAATTGACATGTTGATTTGACGTTTGTAACTTGGGTTCGTTAGCAAATAATTCTAAACCACCGATATATTGTTATGCAAAATGCACTATATTGTATTTTTCCTTACATGGCTAAAGCAGTAAAGAAACAAACGAAAATGAGACATTTCAATTGGGGGTCATTGAGTGAACTGCACAAGTTTGATGAAATTCATTGATGAATAAATGAGATCCATCACTAAAGTCATATTGATGGCGGGTGAATAAGTTTTAGAATAATTAAATTCAACAGGTTGTTAGTCTAGTAATTATATTAATAATTAATTAAATATGTTTTTTACTTATTTTACTACGGCCAAACAAACAAACTTTAGTGAGTAAGGTGTCATTGGATAATTTTTATACTAGCATTTGTTGCATATTTCTTTTACATAAAACACAGTACAAGGATAGATAAGTACAGGTTACAATTTTCATAATTGTAATTAAAAACTTCTTTCCGTTTGGGGTTATCATATTTTTTATTGTCTTTACTTTTTTTTACGCAGAAACAGAATTCACTTAGTTTTTAGCAAATAAAATAAATCTTTATGTATATACATATTTAGTTTAATTCTTTTATTTAGAGAAAACGTTAATTCTTCTTTTATTTACTTCGTCTCATCTCTACAACCAAATGTCAAACTAATAAAATCAAAAGTTTTTAAACATAAGCAGAGTACTTGGAAACTTAGCTACGTTTTACAGGTATTGCAACATTGTAACTTATATGCTAGAGTAAGAACATTTCTTTCTTTTTGCAATATAGTATATTTAAACATGGTAACCTCTATGCCAGAATAAGACTGTATTTGTTAGAACTAGGTATCTACTTACAATAGTATAAGTAATTAAAATCTACTAACTCTAGTGTTTTATATTTCATTCCGATAAAATAGTCGTCAATTGTATAAGAGCAGTGATGTGAATGAGTTGTGCTTCTAGTTTATTTTTGTATGACGAGATATTGGTGTCGTTTTTTTACTGATTTTGGAAGTCTGTTATTATTTTTGTTGCCATGTAGCATGGGCTGTAATTTAGCGTTTTATTTCTCGATTGCGGTAGGTTTAGTCGTTCTTTGTGACGTGCATTAATATCTTTCGTGTCTTTAACTTGAGGAAATATATGATGGTGCATCTTGTAGTTTTGTTAATGTGTACCTATTCAGATTTTTGGCAAAAAAAAACTTATTTGTAACCATAACTTCTACTAGTTTTCAGTGAAATATGATGTGTTTGCTTATCTTCATCTGGTTTCTAGGGCTTAGTGTAGTATATGTCTACCAGAACCTCGTGGCAAATAGGGAAATAAAAATTTGTTGTGTGATTGTGTGAAACGATCTTGTTACTTTTTATTTCTTGTACTACATCAGATGATGTAGATAAGGGGCCATTCAAGTATTACGTAAGCACTACAGAGGGGCGGAGGGGTCTTTTCTTTGGTTATTTCTTATTATATGGGGGGTGGGGTCTTGATGGCCGTAGGTATATCTTTTTTTACTTTTTCGGATTTTCTACAAAATTTTGTTTATTTTGCTTTGCACACATAATAATACGGCAATGCTACTTGTCTATGCTTGAAAACAAAATGCATTCTCAGAGATTCCCAAAAATATTGGATACGTTTAGGATCTCACTTAAAACCGAGTAGGGGAATTACCGCGCTCTAATCACGTGTCTAAATTTCTTCCACCGCACAATTGACGATTTGATATTTTGTAAGTCATGTTTGTTTTACAGTGGAATTAGTTAAGGTGTCGTTTCAAATAGACAAATCCAAATTACACCAAAAATTATTCGAAAGCTATTTTAAAGTTACAAATGTTATGTGCGTTAAAGTCCTATATTCTAAGCATATTTCTTATTTGTAGACTTACTTAACTGCTGCTCATGAAGAATTAAAAAAACAGAATACATGAAAAGAAAAATGTATATGTAAATTTTTACGCAAGCATTGATAAGAACTTGTGCTGACGAGGGGGACGGGGGTTATTAATTATAACAAATACTCACATACATACATTTACATAAACTCACGCCTGTATCCTAGAGGGGTAGGCCGAGACCAGGGACTGTCACTTGCTACAATTCTGACAGATCACTTTCGCTTCTTCAACATTCATTAGTCGTTGCATTTACGCACGCCGGTTTCGGGTACTTTTTATCTTGCCATTTGCTAATACATCCCCTATTTGGTCGAAGTATGTCCACCTGGACGTCCCTTATCGGCTCGTCTGTTTGTCACCAGGCTGTATCTCATGAACCATGATAGCTAGGCCGTTGAAAATTTTGCAGATGATTTATTTTTATTGCTGCTAGAACAGCAAATACTAAAAACATAATAAAATAAATATTAAAGTAGGGCTCCCATACAAGAAACGTATTTTTTTGTCGTTTTTTGTTCGATATTAATAACGGCAACATGTAGACGCTTGAAATATCCACAGAATATTTAGTTCTATATTCGCTTCGAAAATAAATAATTAACTTGAAATAAAATAAATATTTAAGGGGGGCTCCCATACAACGAACGTCATTTTTTGCCGTTTTTGTCCATCTTTGTGTCTAATTTAGTATAGATAATGGTACGGAACCCTTCGGGCGCGATTCCGACTCGCACTTGGCCGGTTTTTATGTTTGTTTTATGCCATGAGATTCTGGTACACCTATAGCCTGAACAAAGTGTTTCTCTTAGAATATCGTGTTTTGTGATCGAGTAATGTTTGTTTACTACTTTCGTCAAGAATGGGCAAACCCAGTATAGACATGAACCTAGTCTAACCTTTCGGTTCACGGAATTTTTAGAACGATAGAAAATACAATAGATCGCGCTGCTAAGCTCCAAGAAGTTAAGTTAACTGAAAAGTAAGATTAGTGTACATTAAATTAATAATCTTTATTGCACATTATACATTATAAAAGTACATGAAAAATATTAAATATCTAAGTAAATAATTTCACTCTTTTCCAACTTATGGTAATAATTTACTTTTTTCATTAATGGAGTTATTTATTAATGAGTTTAATTTATTATATTTTAGTGATTAGGTCGCGGCTACAAAATAAAAATAAAATCCGACGGAACCAGTGTATGACTTCGGTTTGACAGCCATATGGTCAGCTGTCAAAGTAATTGGTGCGTTCAAAATATTTTTGATCTTTCAAAAAAACTACTCACCTTGCTATGCTAAAAATCACTGCACCCGAGAAATAAAAGAAGAATAACGTATTTCATTTCTATAGTGGTTATTATTTGTAATAATACTACATTTTTATTTAATAGGTTGTTTTTTTTCCGCACCCACTGGCAACACTCTGTTCCACTGCCCCTCTTACGTAAATCGAAAATTTGAGATCCATTCCAAAAATCCACTGTGTTCTGAACGAAATTCTTCTCCGAAAAGATGTTTTCTACCGTCGCCAGAGCTGGCCGTTTGGCCGCAAAGACGGTAGCGGAGAAGAGCCTCGCTGACGTAACTCCCTTGAGTGCCGGGGCCCTGGTGAATAAGCGAGACTATGCGGCCAAAGCAGCGGCAGCGGGGTCGGCCAAGGGTAAGGTGGTGGCTGTGATCGGAGCCGTGGTGGACGTGCAGTTCGAGGATGACCTGCCGCCCATCCTCAACGCGCTGGAGGTGCAGAACCGGCAGCCGCGGCTCGTGCTGGAGGTGGCGCAGCACTTGGGCGAGAACACTGTGCGTACGATTGCTATGGACGGCACGGAGGGGCTGGTGCGCGGGCAGCCCGTGCTCGACTCCGGTTCGCCCATCCGCATCCCCGTAGGCGTGGAGACGCTCGGTCGCATCATAAACGTGATCGGCGAGCCCATCGACGAGCGCGGCCCCGTGCCCACCGACAAGACGGCGGCCATCCACGCCGAGGCGCCCGCCTTCGTGGACATGAGCGTGGAGCAGGAGATCCTGGCCACCGGCATCAAGGTCGTGGACCTGCTGGCGCCCTACGTCAAGGGCGGCAAGATCGGGCTGTTCGGCGGCGCGGGGGTCGGCAAGACCGTGCTCATCATGGAGCTGATCAACAACGTGGCCAAGGCGCACGGAGGCTACTCAGTGTTCGCCGGCGTAGGCGAGCGCACCCGCGAGGGCAACGACCTGTACCACGAGATGATTGAGTCCGGCGTCATCTCACTCACCGACAAGACGTCCAAGGTGGCGTTGGTGTATGGTCAGATGAATGAGCCACCCGGCGCGCGCGCGCGTGTGGCTCTCACCGGTCTCACCGTGGCCGAGTACTTCCGCGACCAGGAGGGGCAAGATGTGCTGCTCTTCATTGACAACATCTTCCGCTTCACACAGGCTGGCTCTGAGGTATCTGCGCTGCTGGGCCGTATCCCCTCTGCAGTGGGTTACCAGCCCACACTGGCCACTGACATGGGTACCATGCAGGAGCGAATCACCACAACCAAGAAGGGTTCCATCACATCTGTGCAGGCCATTTACGTGCCGGCCGACGACTTAACTGACCCTGCCCCCGCCACCACCTTCGCTCACTTGGACGCCACCACCGTGCTCTCCCGCGCCATCGCCGAGCTGGGCATCTATCCGGCCGTGGACCCTCTTGACTCCACATCCCGTATCATGGACCCCAACGTCATTGGTGCTGAGCACTACAACGTAGCTCGTGGTGTGCAGAAGATCCTGCAGGACTACAAGTCACTCCAGGTAGCTATCTCTGCAAGTGACCATTCTGTAGCTACCACTGTAATAATAATAATAACAACAGAGCACTAACACCTACTCTCTCTTAACAGGACATCATCGCTATCCTGGGTATGGACGAGTTGTCTGAGGAGGACAAGCTGACCGTGTCACGTGCGCGCAAGATCCAACGTTTCCTCTCGCAACCTTTCCAGGTACACTACCCTCCCTATCTGGAACCCCAGTAGTCTAATGGGAAATCTGAAGAGCAGGTAGTGACCTAACCTGTTTGTCTTTTGCAGGTGGCAGAGGTGTTCACAGGCCACCCCGGCAAGCTGGTGCCGCTGGAAGAGACCATCAAGGGCTTCTCCAAGATCCTGCAAGGCGAGTACGACCATCTGCCCGAGATTGCCTTCTACATGGTCGGACCCATCGAGGAGGTCGTCGCTAAGGCCGAGACTCTCGCCAAGAACACATAAAAAAGTTAGCATTAAGTTGAAGCAGTAGTTTAGGAATGTGATACTGGTTACTGGCAGCATACAAAAAGTTTTGTCAAACAAAACTACGATATTAAGAGCACTATGTGAGTAATACTAATCATGTATAGTGCAACAAGTTAAATTATACTATCGTTTACAATTATTTTTTTTTACTATCATGTTTTCCTCATTCCCTTAATAATAAATACGCGTGTGCACAAATTATAAATGATTTCGTCCAAGATGCATAACATGCGAAAAAAAGACTGCAATATAATGTAGCTTCTAGGAATGTAGAGTTTTCTTCTCAGCCAGTTTCTTTTTTTTCTGGCTAAAGCTATTACACAGAATCTGGAATGCTTCATCTGCTTTCAGAAACTGGATGTAAGAGAATTGGGTAGGTATTGGACAAAATATCAAATGAGTTACCTTTAAAACGGAATTTTGTATGAAAATACTTGCTTATGACGTCACACGCACTCTTTTTATGTTTAATCTATTTAAAAATTTTAATAACTAGTAATTGACTAAAAGAAAAACATTTTCCGAGATATTTTGTAATTCTTTTTTTAATCGAGCATATGAAATAATTTATTGTTGGTCGTGTCAAATACCGTAGGCAACTTAGATTAACTCTTTATTGCACATCATCATACATTATAAAAGTACCTAGATGAAATACCTAGGATACAACTGGCGGTCTTATTGCTAAAAGCGATCTCTTCGAGACAACCTTATATGTAATTCAACTTTTCCCTGGATGACCATTGACAGAAAAACGATAAAACATAGTTATTTGCTTATTAAAGAAATATCAACTTATTTCAGTATTAATCTGAGGTTAACCCCAGGGAAAAACGTTAATTATATTACCTACCTACGAATAAAAAAATATTTTTAACTATCAATATGAAATACACATGATTGTGCAAATCCCAGTAATATACAGGGTTATTTATAAAAATGTGTAATCACTGAAACGGATCATTCTTCGTAGTCATGTATATTTACTGAAGGCTGCGACATTGACAGAACCCGCAAAGGGCGAATTTAATAAAATTGTACAAGGTCAGACATTTCGAAAAACTTATGGAACAAAATCGTTGCTACTCTCTTGGGCTGTCTCAGGAACAACGCATTTCAAAAATAACCACGTTGTAGACATCACTGTACGCATAGACTAACGTAAATATCAGATGACTTGCTCCAGTAGGTAGGCACCATGGTGGTTAGGGCTTGCTCTCTTATGCAACTTTATGAAACGCTCAGTCTACTTGTTCTGTGCACTCTACAGTCAAACAAACATAATAACCTTTATGATGCCAACGCCGTGAGCTAATAATAAAATTATATTTTAATAGGTAATAATAATGCTATTAATTCTATTTTAGAGCCAAAACTGTTAAGATTGTCCTGCTGTAGACTGTACTCAATAGGAAAAGAAATTAAAACGAGTATTGTGGCTTATATATCAATATTTATTTGTAAAGGTTTATCGCTTTCCCCCGACTCTCGGGGCGGCCTTCTGACTCACTTTCGCAGCCTTCGCCTTGGGGGGAGCCTTTACTTTAGTGGGGGGCGCCGTGGTCTTCTTGGAAGCCTTGGTGCTCTTTTTCTGTTCCTTGGCGGCCCTGGGGAAGAAACATTACCAGCTTTACTACAAGAGTCAGAAAGTAGCTCTGCATAACATTTCTTTTGCCAAGTTTTATTAGTTCTATACAGAGGAGAGCTGGCTTTAAAATTACGGCAGAGAGTTTTATAACACAAGGCACATAACTTGAATGACTGAGCATAGACATATTTCGGATGTCATTGGTGGGGGACGGCTGACACATCAGTGACAAAGATGTGACTTAGAATTTTTCGGATTTTAGACTAGACAAATTGAAAAAAATAAAGTATCCATTATACTTCTTTAACTGTTGGAGGGGATTTTTCGATATAATATGGTGCAATAATAAATTCATTTAAACTCTTAAAACTTTGATGAAACTTTAATGTACAGGTACATTAACCAGATAATAGTTCTAGGGATATAGATTCCTTCTGCATATGTTATGTCTCATAGCATATTCAAGAAAACTCCAGTGAAATTTAAGTAATTTTTTTGCGATTTCAGGATTGGTCTCGTATTGTGTTGATAAATAGAATCTGGACTGAACTGAACACACTATAAACTGTCAGTGGGTTAATTAACAGTCTGATTAATTATTTATAGGAAAGTGCCATACATACAATTAATCAAACTGTAGCTAAACTACCATAACATACACCCAGTGTTGAGCAAGAAGCAATTACATTTACATACTGCTCTAAAGGAATTCAATTACAGATTTCAATGGAATTAGTAAGTCCATTTCTTTTCCTACTTTGATCTCAGCTAAAATTTTCTGTTAAATTAATTGAATTGATTTTGTTTGTTTTAATTTAATAATTTTTACTTAATTAAAATAAACATACATTTTAGCTGAGATCAAAGCAGCAATTAACAAATTCAATTGCTCAGTAGAAATTAGTCCAATTCCTTGTTTTTAGAATTGCATGGGAATGCCAATGTGGTTGTAATTACAGAGTAATACAATTACTTGGAATTGAACTACACCCAACCCTGCTCACACCCTATTAACCACTCACTTAATAGCCTGGTCACGCTGTGCCTTCCTGACTTCGGGCTTCATGTTCCGCTTGGCCATGATGTCGCTAAGTGAGGCGCCCACGATGGCGCGCTGGTACTTCTGCGTCCTACGGGTACGCTTCTTGGTCTGCTCCTCCTCTTGGCCCTTCTTAAACTTGCGCCTGGTGAGGAGGTAAACCAACTCTTACAATTGTGTCACCGAAATACACTAAGGCCAACTTGCACCACTTTCTAAATGTCAATTAACCACTTGTCTGCCGCGACACAGATCTGTGTCCAACTTAGTATGGGCCACCTATACGTTGCGTTCCGCGAGGGCAGTTCAGGCGTTAAGTCACCATTTAAATAGACTTTTGTATGAAGAATTTTAGTTAGATGCTGTTTAAGCCACATCAAAGAAAGTGGTGCAAGTCGACCTAAGTAATTTAAAGGGAATTTGGTGGCACTCTTAATAATAATATATTATGTATTTTATTTGGTGTATTACTGAATACTGACTGATTAACTATGTAAACAGTTTGTCCTCATCCAGTGCCATATTAGGCTGGGTTTCTTTGTTTTTGTTTAACTTCATGTTTAGCCCTTTGTTGCTAAATAAATAAATAAAAGTTTAATCAGACAATCAGGAAATGATTTTCTACTTTTTAGTTCAATAGAAATAAGAGTGTTTTATAAGCTACTTTCTTTACGAGTATGGATATTTCACCTACACCTTTGTCTACACCTGCCATATTAGGCTTACAGGTTTCAAAGATAGCAATTTTAAATCCACCCAGACTCAGGGTGTTTGTAGAAATGCCTATATTTATATTCTTCCAGTAACACACCAGATAAAATACAAGGTTACCTTAGTTGCACAATTACACAATGTGTCAATGAATGCAATTTTTCATAATACATATTTTGAAAATTTTTAATAGAAACTTTTTGAAACAATGATAAGAGTTGTGAAATAACTCTAAAAAAAAACTTAGGTTTAAATCACATGACTGATTTGAAACTTGAAAGAAAGTGATTGTTTTATTTAGTTGCACTAACCCTTGCTGACAATTTTAAAAACCTATTTAGAGGCTAAAAATTCCACCCATGCCGGGACTTGAATCCGCGATCTCTGGCTAACCGTGCCAGCGCTCTCCCAACTGAGCTAATGGGTAAGTACTTGCTCAGTTGGGAGAGCGTAGGCACGGTTAGCTAGAGGTCGCGGGTTCAAGTCCCGGCATGGGTGGAATTTTTAGCCTCTAAATAGGTTTTTTTTAAGTGATGGTTTACTTTGAAACTTATTCTTAAGTAGGTATTCACTTTGCTTAGAGTATAATTTAGAAACTGAATTCCTGAATGGAAACACCGGCGATAAGAGTCGTGAAGAAATTCTAAAAAACACTTAGATTTAAATCACATAATATCTAACATTTCAAACTAGAAAGCAAAGGTGTCGGTTTTCTTCGAAAACACAGAATGCAATGAGACTTACCTGTACAAGACGGTCCATGTCACTTTACGGGGATTCCTCCTCATCAAGTGAGCAGCCTCACACTTCGAATTCAAGAATGTGTAGGACTGAAATATGGAGTTGCAAGTCAATGTTTATTATTTCGAATTTCAGTGAGATGATGAATTGCATTCTATTTTAAACACAAGCATACGACGGAAACTCTTGATTGTGAGACTCAAACTACTCCAAAACTTCGTAAAACTTGTTGAAAACTAGGAAATAGTAGAGATACGTTAGGTTATGTTTTCGTTAGGTTGTTTGAAAGAAGTTGTTTAATAATTATGGTAGACGGTCAATTTAGCATAGAGAAATTTGGGAAAAGACTTCAGTGGTTAATAAAAGGCCTATTTACCTTGCCGTCCACCTTAACCATGGTCTTCCCATGGCCAGGGTAGATCTTGTAGCCGCTGTAAGCGCAAAGTCCGATCCTGAAAATAAACCACACACCGTGTAAAAATAACCATATACACGGAGATATATCTCACAGCACTTAAAATAACATTTAATTACAAGGATTAATCAGGATAAAAAGAAATTCAACAAAACATACTTCATTCTGACTTGTCGAAATCCGAAAAGAAATAACTGATGTTGCTATAATTACGATTACAAAATATACCACCAATGATTTTCAATCGTAAAATACGTTTTTTCAAGCTTAAAAATAAATAAAGTAATTTAATGATAATTGAACACGTACTAATGTCTATCATACTTGTTCTGAAATTTAATGGAATTATATCTGAAATAATAAAAATACTTGAAAAAACATGAAAAAATTCTATCAAACCCTTTAAATATTTTGGTACTGGCAACAAAATCTTCACAAACGTCATCCATTGAAATCGTTCTGAAGTACTGATTTTTTTTCTATTCAATTTATATACTACCTTTATACTCACGTGTTAAGTTTATGACTCGTCGTGGAAATAGACTTTAGAAAGTCGGAAGACGTTTAATGGATTATATTATAGAAATTGTAGAAACAAAGACGGAAAAAGATTCTGTTATTTGCTAAAGTCGATGTGACAACCAACTAGAGTAAAGCTATGATGTAGAAGAAGGCTAAGGCCGAGGCCGTAGGTATACCATTACATCACGAATAGACATCATCTATCTGAGATTCTTGTATGTGTTGTATTGTATGTCATGTCTGAAATTCTATAGCTTAGCTACCAAGAATCATTGTTAGTCGACAAAACTATGAAACTTCTGAACGGAATCAATTTATAACCTCTTCTTTCGATTACATACATACCAAGAAGAGAAGAACTACAATTTTAGATTGCGCTCTACCGACTCTACCGGATATATCACACAATAAATAAGATCAAAACCAATCCAAAACAAAACTTCCAACTAGAAAGGAATCAAAATAATCAGTGGCTTTATCCATCACAATGATTTGCCCGGACTTTCTAGAATTCCAGGTTAGTAAAGTCCATCCAAACAAAGATAAGATTATCTTGTGCATTTTGCGTTATCTCATAAAGTTAAAACTTACAGGACATTCTGAAAAAGATGCGAGTGATGGACGATAGAATAATCTACGCACTGAACACATCTATTCCTACTGAATCATTTAAACAGAAAGTTGATGCCACTGCTGCTTGCCAGGATCTCTATTCTCAGATACAAAAGGCACACTCTGAGAGGGAGGGTGTGATAAAAAATTGCATTTTGTCCACCGCTGATTCTGTGAAAAAGTTAAAGGGACTGAAGGAGGATAATCCTAATGATTTTGAGGTGCTGAAGAATTTGAAGACTGAACAGAAGAAAGTATGTAGCTATTTCTTTACACTATTTGCAACTGTTACAAATTTTTTATAAATGCCCTTGACAGCTTATAAAAATTGTACAATGTAATAGTAATAATAGCCTTTATTAAAATACAACAGTCTAAATTGCACTATATCTATCTCATCAGCCCATAAACAGAGCCCACTGTTGGGCATAGGCCTTTTTTCTTTCACACACTACTTATTTGAAGTAAATATTTCATATTTTTAATTAAGAATCCTAATTTTCAAGCAATTTCATTAAACATGCAATCAACTAATCAACAGGCCTGTACTCGTCCATGGACATTAAACATGCAATACAAATTAATAATCACTCACACAATCACAATTTTTACAATGTTAGTTTCCAAAACTTATCTATTTTACATTTATACTGATAAAACAAATTTGTGGCTTATTTGTAATGTGCAATGTATATTAGATTTTTGTAATCAACATGAAATATCATCAGCATTGTTAGCCAGACTGATGTGCAATTTTTATAGTTCTCTTTTTCTAATTTTTCAGTTACGTCTTTTGCAAACAGAGTTAAGTGTTGAGGAGGTGATTAAGGAAAAGACCACAAAGACATTTACAGAGAAATGCAGAAGTTACTACAAGCCCAACTCTTTATGAAGTACTACTTTACTGCCACCTTGTTACTTGGATTTTGTTGAATGTACATAATATACATAGAATTTAGTGCTCCCATCACCTTGAATTTTTATTGTAGGAATTACTTAAGAGTGTAACAATTATTGGGTTTTAGAAATTGATTATTATAGAAATGCAACTTTTTAACAATAATTTAATATCATCATAATACAAGACAGTTCTACTTTATAAAGATATTATGAAATTTACACATTGACAAGATTTATTTATTTTTACACTTAAATTGTGCTACACAAAATTAATAATGTGTTTTTTGGTTTAGACATTCACTTGCTAGCTTCATGCTGTTTCTTTTCATAATCTTCTCGGTATTGCTTATGGAAGTCCTGATTGATCTTCTGAATAGATTCACCACGCTTAGCAGCAGCCTTGCCAGCAAAAATTGCCCCTAAACTGGCCAGGGCAGTCAACACCATCAGGTAGTTAGCAATTTTTATTCTAGCCTCACTCCTGGCTCGGTCTATGAGCTCGGGCCTGAAATAATAAGACATTATTATTGTATGTTATTATGACTATCAAAATACATTTTTTTCAAAGGTGAGAATTCATTCCTACTTAACATGACCAGCAGATATAGCATGACAATGTGTCGCAGGTTTAAATGCACTCAAATATCAAAAGTTGTGACTTTCCAGTAGATTTTTATGTCAAATCCTGACACTTTAGCACCATAAAACGTGCGAGTCGTGAAATTATGCTACACCTACTGGGTCAAAGTGGTTAGGTACTGTAGACCTATTTACACCACAAAAATAAGACAATCTACACTATCGATTTACTTATAAGTTTTACGGGTGCGCTTTTAAATAAAAGTTGTTTTATTTAAATTGTGACTTTATTCGTGAAAGAGCTACGAAGATTTTTGTATGGGGCCTGGCATAGTTCATAGTGGCGCCCTCTATATTTTTTTCAATATCGTGGAGCATGATGAAACCTAGCTAGATCGATAGAGGACAAAAAAGTAAACAAGAAATTATTAAAGTCACCATGTCCTAAAGTGGCACGTTTAGGAGTTATTGAGCTTTGAAGTTTGTATGAGATTTTTATAAAACTTAACTTTTGAATCATTTTTCACTAAATACTGGACTATATGCTTGGCACCTGTGACTCGTTGCCGATTCTTGACTAAATTGCTAAATAAGTCGTAGAAAAAACACGCAGTTTATTATAGATACCGTATATTAAGGCACCCGAGCGTAGCGAGGATGCTTACAATGCGAGGGTACTACGGGAGCTTTTACCAGAGTTATAAATCTGCTTTTCATCAATCCTATCAGGTAAATAAATAAAATAGTGTATTTAAAGGAAAATTCACAAGATATTTCTTTATTTTAATTACAAATTACACTTAGCTGCTAGACTAATTACAATATACAATTAGGCATTACTTATCATTAAATCATTCTACCGAACAGTGAGCGAGTTATTGATCGGAGAAGTAGGTACCTACCGGAAGAAACATTTGTACTTGAATTAAGTTTTATGGTGGCTGTGTTTAGTTATAAGCATTATCTGATTAAATATTAGCAGTTAAACAATAATTAGGTAGTTAGACCTGAAAATATGATTAATCCCTGTTTCTATGTTTAATATGGTTTCATAGTAAACATATGTCACTTCAATGTAGGTAATTATTGGCTGACAGAAGTCATTTTTATACATATATCCTCATTCCCCAAGTCCAAGTACAGTCTATTACACCAGGTAAGGGAAGCCTGAAGATGAAGGTACCTAACTAATTATTGGATATTGCCTACCTACTACGCTACGTCAGGAAATGGTATTTATGTTAAAAACATGGTTGAACATGGTTTTACACACAGCAGCGGTTTAAGTTTCTAGCGATATGTACCTATCTACATTATTTATAGGTACCTACCTACCACCTAAACCTATCTATATTAATTAAACTGTAGGTTTTATATTGACATGTTTTGAATTTTAATCGAATTGAACGAATTGGATGCATGAATAATACTATAATTTCATGTATATATGTATATAAGTAGGTAGGTACCTACTAGACATAGCTACCCAGACTTTAAAAAACATCAAAGTAGGTTTGAATCCCCGAGAAAACTCATATCAAGTGACAAATTCAGTGATGAAACTCAGTTAGTGGAAATTCCATACAAACTTCAAAGCTCAATAACTCCTAAACGTGCCACTTTAGGACATGGTGACTTTAATAATTTCTTGTTTACTTTTTTGTCCTCTATCGATCTAGCTAGGTTTCATCATGCTCCACGACATTGAAAAAAATATAGAGGGCGCCACTGAGACTATGCCACTAATCTTCGTGGCTCTTTTGTAAGCAAGTGACAAAGAAAAACACGATACATCAGTCAAATAGAAAAGTACCTTTTACTCTATTCAAACATTCTTCATCCTGTCATACCAGCCAGTCTGAAGTGAAACCATTGCAAACCTCTTTCTAACACTCCTCCTCAATCGTTTCCATCAGACTTCCTCTCTAATCCATGCCCTTTAGAATCCCTCTTCTCACAACCTCACAATCACTCACACGCAATGACACACGCCCATCTCTCTTCGACAGAACTCGTGCTTCCCTTTGGGAACAGCCTTGGTCAAGACATCAGCAACCATATACTTTGTCTCTAAGTATTTTAATGTAGTGATACCATCTTCCAACACGTCTCTGACAAAATGGTATCTTACATCAACATGTTTTGTTCGTTGATGATGCACTGGGTTCTGTGCTATTGCCATTGCTGATTGACTATCAGTGTGAATCAGTATGGACTCCTCCTTACCCGTAATTTCTCTAAGAAATCGTTTTAAGAAAACTGCTTCCTTTGCAGCTTCCGATAAGCTGACATATTCAGCTTCTGCTGTAGATATGGCAACGCTCCGTTGTTTTGTGCTTTGCCATGAGATAGCCCCTTTAGCCATCTTGAAAATGTAGCCTGAGTAATACCTTCTGTCTACCAGGTCACTTGCATGGTCTGCATCTGCAAAACCTTGAATTGATCCATCCGCATCCTTAGAGTACTTCAGTCCCATCCTTTTTGTACCCTTCAGATATCTCAATATTCTTTTAGCAGCGGTCCAATGACTTTCTTCGTAGTTGGTACAGAACTGACTCATGTAGTTCACTGCGTGCGCTATATCTGGTCTGGTACAGACTGCGAGATACATCAGTGAGCCTATGAGTTCTCTATATGGTATCCCCTCATCTGGTTTCGAATTTGAGATCTCTGGTTTCCGGAAATGCTGACCAGGTGTACCAGGAGTTGAAACTATCTTACAGTTGGTCATTCTAAATTTGTGAATTAGTTTTTCTACATACTTCTCCTGATCAACCGTAATGTAACCATTCTCTTGGTTGAGTCTCATCCCCAAAATGAGCTCTGCCTTGCCCAGATCTTTCATCTCAAATTTTGAAGTAAGTTCACTTTTTACCTTTTGCAATTCTCTTGCATCATCCCAGAAAATCAACATGTCGTCCACATAGATGGCTAAGATAATTGTCTTTCCGTTCTTGGCTCTCGTATAGACGCATGGCTCATAATCTGATTGTCTGAAATCTAATTGTTTCAAAACTTGGTCAAACTTATGATTCCAAGCTCGAGCAGCTTGTTTTAATCCATAAAGGGATCTGTTAAGTCGACAGACGTAGTCTTCTTTCCCTTTCTCTTCAAATCCTTTTGGCTGCTTCATATAAACAGTCTCCGAGATATCCCCGTTCAGAAAAGCTGTTTTCACATCCATTTGATCAATGTTAAGACCAGTTCTAGCGGCTAACGCTATCAAAATACGTAATGAACTATGCCGTACGACCGGTGCAAATGTTTCGTCATAGTCTACCTTCCACCTTTGGCTGAAGCCACGCGCAACTAATCTTGCCTTATATCGAGTTCTATTTCCCGGCTCTTCTTTGATTTTAAATATCCATTTACAATCAACAACATTGCATTTAGTTGACGGCTTTACCAATATCCAGGTTTTATCTTTACATAGTCTGTTGTTAATTCTATGTTAGAATTCTCGATAGCCAGTTGCATTGGTTGAAATTCCGGCGTTAATCCCTGCAGAAGTAACGCTGCAAGCAATTCATCGTCAACTTCTTTGCCTAAGTCTAGTAGTTGCTGTGACGTCGACATTACCGTCGTTACGTATTCTCTGACCGAAGAAAACTGCTCAAGTTTCAAACTCACAAGCGAAGACAACAGTCTGCAACGATTGTTCAAACCTTTATCTTCAAAAGCGGCTTTGAGGGCATCCCATGCTTCTTTGGCAGTTTTCGACTTCCTTACGTGTACCAGACAATGCGGCATTACAGCTAGACATATCCTTGCTCGCACCTTTTGATCTCGCTTGAGTCCAGCTATGTTTGAAGGATCTGGGGTAGAGCTCGTGTACTGCCACAAATCTTCATGGATGAGACATAGCTCCATCACGAATTTCCAAGTATTGTAGTTCGCGGTTCCATCCAGCTTTTCTATTGTCGAGCTTGATATGCTCGGCATGCTCTGGTGAATAACTCCATCACCGTGATCACGACTCTCCATTTTTTTTTCACTTTCCTGGGCCCATAACCTTTTACGGGTGCGCTTTTATATATATATTCTTGTTTTGTATGGCACTTGTACTGTGCGTGACTAGCACAGTAAATTCCGCCAATATCAATAAAAGTTGTTTTATTTAAATTGTGACTTTATTCGTGAAAATTTTGTAAGCAAGTGACAAAGAAAAACACGATACATCAGTCAAATAGAAAAGTACCTTTTACTCTATTCAAACATTCTTCATCCTGTCATACCAGCCAGTCTGAAGTGGAACCATTGCAAACCTCTTTCTAACAATAAGGATAGAAGCTATAAATTGCATAACATTGGAATGATCTTGTGACGGAATTAATGTTTTTGCAAATACTCACGAAACTAGCTTGGGGATTTCGTCCTTAGACTTAAATTTCTTTGTCCACACAAGGATTGTTCGTTGAAACTCAGTGGGACTATATTTCGGGCTCCCGGTCATGGAGCCAGATGTTCCTGGTGGAGGAGGGCCGACAGGTTGAGAGCTCATTAGTCTCCTCATTATGTGAAGACATGGTCTTGAGCATAATATCTTCATGATCTCTCAAAATAAAGATTGATTAAATTAACTAAAAACTACATATAGTTGAAAAAACATGAACGTGAACGATTTAGAATAATCATTGACTAATAAATTTGTGTCAAAAACCCCTCCCACAGATCAAAAAGACAAAATCCCTCCTTCCTTAACCCTTTACCGCATATCTGTTTCGTATCATATAATATGATACACTAAGGTTTTATACAGATTAAAAAAAATTGAGCGGTCTATAGGACGTGCATAAGGCAGAATTGAACACTTGGTTAATACCCAAACACAAAAAAAATTAAATATTACTTTTTACTTGGCTATGGTTCGTTATATCTGTCAACAAACTTTAGAAGCTGTCATTTCTGCCGGTTAGTGTTTATTGGAGATTTGAAACGTTGATTTTCACAAGATTTTCTTCCGCATCCAATTATTTCTTTGTTTTGCGTGAAAAAAGGATGGATCCTGCTAAGTTCTACGGAAAAAGGCGTAAGTTTTATCAATTACTTCTTTATAATTGCTTATCCCAAAGTTTGTATCTGATATGATCCTGCATGCAGTTAGGGTAATTTCCTTCATTCAAATATGATACTACATGCAGGCAGGGTGATTTTCGAATGTGATACTACATGCAATAAGAGTAACTCAAATTTTTTTTTTGTTGATACTGATGATTATAATATTTCTAATATTATTTACATGTAATTTTTTTTAGCGACTCGACAATGTCGACGCGTTACTACGCGATGATGAGGAGCTAATGGATGAAGATGATTATTATTTATGTTAACAGACTGATGATTCAGAGTATGATAGTGATGATTGGCCCAACTGGGGTGAAAAACGCCAGCGCTGCAAAAGTTGCTCACGCTTATCATACATTTACTGCAGTAAATGCAATTGTTACTTTTGTTTAAACAAAGAACGAAATTGTTTTAAAACCTTTTATTTAGAATAAAATTTAATTTAACACTTTCATTGTATTTTAATTTGTTTTATTTCATCAGGATTAAATATAAATAAATATATAACTAAAGACACATACCCTTACTGCATTTAGTATCATATATGGTGTGTGTACCTAACTGCATGATGTATCATATTTGAGACTTTGACTTTGGAGTTGAATATTTCAAATTACAATAATCCAAAAATTAAAATTATATTTTTCCGGAGTACCTATCAAGCTTTCGAATCACCTAAATTAATTTGAACAAAATCAAAAAATCCATGCGGTAAAGGGTTAAACAGATGACCTCAGTGTTGCCAGATGGGGAGTTAAAAATGCATAAGCGTGCTTAAAAAAGACGGATTTATTACCAAAAACACGGTATTCCATATTTTAATAATTATACATTGATTTTACATAGGTACCTACACAATTCATACGCTTATCTCTGTTTTCGATTGCTTATGCATGCAAGCAAAAGGCAACTTACAAATTATTGAATAAAAAAAAAACCGGTCAAGTGCGAGACGGACTCACGGACCGAGGGTCGTTAGAATAAATAATAAGTCCTACTTTTTATTATTTTTAAAATTTTATCATTTGATAGGAGTCACAATAACACATTTCTGTGAAAATTTAACTGGCTACCTATTACAGTTCCAAAGATACAGCCCTTTAAAGGTCGGTTAGACGTACGGACGGACGGACGGACAGAGACGGCGGGAGGCAGAGTAATACGGTCCCGTTTAGCACCCGTCGGGTACAGAACCCTAAAACATTTTCTGTTCTAATGCAAGGAAGGAAGAGTTTTCACAGCGGTTGCACACCGGGGAGGGCACAATATTAAAGTAACTAACTTTGATTTTGTGCTTTCCCCGGATGGCAACCTCAGATAGACGGAATCCAACATAGTCTTAGTAAACTGTAAATCCAACAAACGTATACCTATGAGGTAAGTTCGTATAAAAATTAGAATAAGAATCAAAATGCCCTACACCTACCCAACGGAAGTTTTTTTGTGACAGAAGTTTATTTTTATTTTTCGATCCTAAGGTTCGAGCAGATTTGAAAAAAGCGCAACCGCGAAGGCCTAGAGCGGAAAGAGGAATATTTGTCAACAAAGCGGGGTAAAAAGCGGAAAAGCGGTGTATCTGGCAAAGCTGGTGACCTTGATCACGCACGCACCGCAACCGCAACGTTACGTGACCGCAACCACAGAACAACTCAAACAAAACGCAGTCAGTAGTGCGTTATTTGTCAGTGTCAAATAACGCACATATAGATCACAGACTCACGACTCAATATCGAAGACTGATTTGCATTGTATGATTTGGTCTGATTTGGAAACGCAGCGAAAAAAAGGATAAAATTGTCTATGGAAATTTGACGTTTTGCGTTTTCATTTTGATGTCGTGATCGGATTCTGAAAATCTCAATAATTTCAGTTTCAATGGTGCGTTTCAATTGAAAGTGGGAGGAACACTAGCTGTTGTACATATTTCACAAAGCTTCCAACGTGAGTACAGAAAATGTAGCTCTCAGACTCATGAAAACTCGATCATGTCGTCATGCCACTCAGCTGAGCAATTTCTTGAAAATTCATTGATTGCAGCATTTCGATTCCGATTTTCCCTTTAAACATGAATTTTTTACACCATAGAAATATCATTAACACCATGAGGCCTCGGCATTTTGATATAATTATGTTTTGCTTGTAGACTTTTTCAAAACACAGTGACTGCCATCTGGCTTACAGTAATGATTCATTCCTGATGCTGTACCGTAAGCACGAGCAGTGGTTAAATAATTTTTATAAACATATATATCAAAATTCGACCAAATAGGGGATGCATTCGCAATTCCTGTAAAGAGTCATTTAGAGTTTGGCACTGACTGAAAATCAGCGCTGAAGGCTTGCCCATCAGCATACTGCCATTTATAATAGCAGTGTCACACCATGATCTTTGTTTTCCTTCTTTTTTTGTACGATTTTTATGTAAGTAAAATGATTTTTTTCGTTTTATTTTGTTATTTTGGCGTGTCTACTGGGTTTTTTTCTTTTCAATTTGTATTTTTTTCAGTTTGTACTTTTGTTTTATGATTTTTTTCCCAGATTTATATTTTTCGGAATATCAGCGTAATTTTATGAAATTCACACCTTCCAATCCTGCAGTACATTATTTTCCTTTATTCTATATAACAGCATTAATTCTATCAGATAGTACCACATCCAAGCAGAGAAACTATAAAACCTCTTTTGTTATTGATGTGTCATGCCATTGTTGGTTTGTATATTTTTTTATGTAGCTTATATACATCCCAGTGCAGGGCACAGGGCTTCTCTCAGTGAGAGAAAGAGAGTATGGGCTTAATTACCACCCATGCCTACTACAGATTGGCAATTTCAAGCACTGAGGTATGTGAGGTGTGTTGGTATGTGTGGTGTGTTGGTTTGTATAGGTACATACATACATAAACTCACACCAGTATCCCAAAGGGGTAGGCAGAGACCAGGTACTGCCACTTGCCACGATCCTGACAGATCACTTTCGCTTCGGCAACATTCATTAGTCGTTGCATGAGTGCACGCCTATTTCGGGTACTTTTTATCTTACCCTTTGCTAATACTTAATAATAATTTGGTCGAAGTATGTCCGCCATATAGGTAATAAATACATATTAAGTAAATTACATATTATGTCACATTTTGTTTTTTAAATGTCATATGGGGGTGGCAACAGACGTTTAGAATCAAGTCTGTTTTCGATGTAATTTGCCATCTGTGTAGTATCCAAAGCAGTTTTTTTTTTCAGTAAGTTTCTGATCTTATCGTAAACCCTGTGAACTTGTTCCGGTCTCAATCAATCAATCGAGGGTTCTGTACGCGCTTGGCCATTTTTTATTATATGTTAGGATATGTGATAAGTCCCACAATCACGCAAAGTTTGATACCTGTATGTATTACCGTTTTTGCGATAGAGCTAAAGACTAAAATTTTTTTATGATTTAATTACAAATTTATATTGTATAGTTTTCAAATTTTTCCCTTCGTAGTAGTATTGCTTGCCAAATTTCTTAGTTCTAGTTCAACGGAAAATGCCGTATAAATTTTGATTCCCTTGAGAGTATCGAAATATACGTTTTTTGCAACAAAAACGGCCGTAACTTTTTGTTACGTTAAGAAGTTTAATTTTCTCACAGCTTTAAGGGACTCTCGACCTGAATATAAGGTTTTAAGTGTGGCTTTGCCTGAGTTAAAGGGTTCCTATAAGGGTTCCGTTTTTCCTTTTGAGGTATGGAACCCAAAAACTAAGTTCACATAGAAGTTGTAGTTCAAGTTGGTTTATCAGGCCTAATATCAGACTAAAGTCGATAATAAATTAAAAACATTATTCAAAGTCATAGAACAAAAAAGTCTTTGTACCTTATTATTTACATAAGAAAATCAGGGTCGTAGGGCCTTTTATAAGACTTGTTGCACTCTTGAGCAGCGACTTCGAGGTCTTTACTTAATTAGTGAGCTACGACTTAAAGCTTAATATTTAATATCTACAAAAAGATCTAGATATAAATAATGGTACTGTGGTTTAGACAATTACAAGTATGCTTAGAGGAAAACACAAGTCACATGCGAATACATCGTGTTTTTGGAAAGTATTTTAAACGCCGGCCGTATGTTCTGTAAAATAAACAATACCCTTGAAACTCAATTTTAATCCCTTCACTTTACGTATGTTCTAGATGTCTGGAGGTCACAAACATCGCTACAAAAACGCCGGCCTCAGCGCCGACGAGCTCCGCCGCCGGCGTGAAGAGGAGGGGGTGCAGCTCCGGAAGCAGAAGCGGGAACAGCAACTATTCAAACGCCGCAACGTCAACCTGCCGCCGGCCAATGCGCCCGACGTCACGCTCCAGGTCAGTGAGGCGAGTGTCGTTTACATTAATACCTTCGCAACATTTTAGTTTAGTTATTTGAGTTCTAGGCTCTTATGTGTTTGTGCTCGAAGACGAGTGAGATCAACATGAGAAGCAGCAGCGAGAACAGCAGCTATTCAAAAGCTGCAACATCAAACTGCCGTTTGGCAAAGTGCTTGAAGTCATGCTCCGTGTCACTGAGGCGTGTGACCTTGACACGCTTAATACGCTCTCCTTTTCAGTCTAGACATACGAGTTTTAGGGTCTATGTATTTGTCTTTGAAAACGAGTTCAACTCCGGAAGCATTAGCAGCAACCATTCAACAGCGTTCCGTGTGGCGCCGGATTAAGAATAGCGTCACTCCATTTCCTTCCGTGGATGTCGTAGGAGGCGACTAACGGAATCAATTACCAGGAGACGGGCAGCAGCGTCTTCCTGAGATTCCAACAGCGTACTGCGATCGCCAACCCGCCTGCCAAGCGTGGCGATTATGGCAAAACCCCTCGTGGTTATGAAAACCACGAAGGAGGCCTATGTCCTGCAGTGGGCGTCAAATGGCTGATGATGATGATGATTCAACAGCACCAACGTCAAAAGCGCCACTAGCCAAATTCGCTGAGGTCACGTTTCAGCTAGGAGTGTACTTTGCCCTAGATGTTCGAGTTCTATGCTCTTATGTTTTTGGGCGTGAGGACCAGTTTCTTTAACCCCAGAAGTAAGATAAGATAAGAATATTCTTTAATGTATACCGGAAAAAATGTTACAGAACCAGCAATGATAAAAGAAAAGATACAATTGGCGGCCTTATTGCTAATAGCAGTCAACAACTATTTCTATTCTATTGTAACAATTCCTTGTCTGAATGCCTATTCCCCTATTAGACTGCATTCACAGACCTGTTGACTTCAAAACTTTCTTTCTTAACTCCAACAAATTGCAGGTGGAGCTGCACGTCCAGTCGGACGATATCACGCCCGGGATGGTGGCTGCCCTGTACTGCAACGACCCTCAAGACCAGGTCGCCGCCACGCAGAAGTTCCGCAAGTTGCTGAGCCGGGAGCCAAACCCGCCCATAGACGAAGTCATACGCACCGGCATCGTGCCCAAGTTTGTCGAGTTCCTCACCAACTGCAGTAACCCGACGTTGCAGGTAATGATTTTTTTTTTATGTCTTACTAGTGGCTACAACGAGTCGCATGCTGAGATTTTCGTAGGATTTCGTTGTAGAACTATGTCTAACGTCTTAAAATTCAGTTTCAGTTTCCACATGCAGCTTATACGTATATGACGTTTATAGTTTTTAGGGTTCCGTACCCAAAGGGTGCCAAACGAGACCGTATTACTAAGATTTCACTGTCCGTCTGTCTGTCACCAGGCTGTATCTGATGAACCGTGATAGCTAGGCAGTTGAAATTTTGACAGATGTATTTTTGTTGCCGCTATAACAAATTTCTTGCTGACGAATTGTAAATTTAATTTAATCTATAAATACCTAGGTACTTATTAAATTTTGACATTTATTTAGTTTTTTATTATGACTGACATTGCCCTAATTAATTATCCTGACATAAATTTGACATTAATGTATTATTTAAATCTAAGCTGCATATAGCAATGAAATGTAATTTAATTTCTACGACGTACTGACCTGCATAAGATATTGATTGTCTTACTAGTGGCTACAACGAGTCGCATGCTGAGATTTTCGTAGGATTTCGTTGTAGAACTATGTCTAACGTCTTAAAATTCAGTTTCAGTTTCCACATGCAGCTTATACGTATATGACGTTTATAGTTTTTAGGGTTCCGTACCCAAAGGGTGCCAAACGAGACCGTATTACTAAGATTTCACTGTCCGTCTGTCTGTCACCAGGCTGTATCTGATGAACCGTGATAGCTAGGCAGTTGAAATTTTGACAGATGTATTTTTGTTGCCGCTATAACAAATTTCTTGCTGACGAATTGTAAATTTAATTTAATCTATAAATACCTAGGTACTTATTAAATTTTGACATTTATTTAGTTTTTTATTATGACTGACATTGCCCTAATTAATTATCCTGACATAAATTTGACATTAATGTATTATTTAAATCTAAGCTGCATATAGCAATGAAATGTAATTTAATTTCTACGACGTACTGACCTGCATAAGATATTGATTGTCTATGGTTATTATTTGGCTAAGCTCAAATATTTGTATGCCGAAATGGTAAAACACGGAGACCCTTATTTTATTGTACCATCCGCATATATGTAATACTCGTGTTTGAACAAATAAATTGAATTGAATTGAGCAACAAATACTAAAAACAAAATAAAATAAATATTTAAGGGGGGCTCCCATACAACAAAGTGATTTGTTTGCCGTTTTTTGCTAGATATTAATAACGGCAACAGGTAGACGCTTGAAATATTCACAGAATATTTAGTTCTAAATTCGCTTCAAAAATAAATAATTAAATTAAAATAAAACGAATATTTAAGGGGGGCTCCCTCACACTCACAAACGTGATTTTTTGCGGTTTTTTCTCGATCTTTGTGTCTAATGTTGTATAGATAATGGTACGGAACCCTCCGTGCGCGAGTCAGACTCGCACTTGGCCGGTTTCCTAACTCTTCGCTGTCTATCCCACTGCTTATCTAAGACTGTCGAAAAAACATTTGGGAGAAACAGAAACCTTCAATGTTTCTTATATTCAGCAAGCAAAAGAATTTGCGAGTTCTGCTAGCGTAGTGGTTACATCGTGCTAATATTATTTTATTGTATTTCTGAAGCAAGTCGCTACCGTCTGCTTTATAACGACGTGCGCTAATTACCAAGTCGTGTCAAACATTACATAAAACATAATTCAGAATTTGGCAGTTGACTCATAAACATGTCAACTTAAAATCGGAATTATTATTATTATTAATTCTTTAAAAAGAAACTGTATAAAAGGTGGACCTTGCACCAGTGATCCTAACATTTCACTAACTTAGGTTATAATATCGTGTGACATGCTGTAGCTTACCAACAACACTGTTTTATTATTGAAATTCGGTATTTGACACGATCAACAATAAATTATTTCATATGCTCGATTAAAACAAAAATTACAAAATATCTCGGAAATGTATCTTTTTTAGTCAATTACTAGTTATTACAATTTTTAAATAGATTAAACATAAAAAGAGTGCTCTGAAATGTGACGTCATAAGCCAGTATTTTCATACAAAATTCCGTTTTAAAAGTAACTCATTTGATACTCTGTCAAATGCCCAATTGTGAAACTTCTAACAAAGACACTTTAATAAAAAAAAAATTTCAATGTTTGTCTAGTTTTTAACGTTTTTATTTTCAAACTATTTAAATGCATGTGACCTTTATTACAGCTTTGATGTGTATACTGACGAATAAAATTATTTGTACGCTCATAACAGGACATAACAATCTAAAAACTTTTCAGCTCCTATATTACATACGCGCATCAAATACTGAACGATTCCAATCGTCTGACTGTCAAACTAGTATGGAATTTGACAGTTGACGATTGGAATCGCTCAAGCTTTCGTGTGCATAATGAGGCCCCTGAACACCAAATGTAAATGTACCTGTAATCCACGAATAAATGCTTTATGGTTAGTACCTGGATGGCCGAGCTTTGCTCGTTTTTTTTTTTTTTTTTTTTTTTTTTTTTTTTTTTTTTTTTTTTTTTTTCAAAATGTGTTTTTTTGAAATTATATTTGGATACGTTGAAAAAAAGAGGGAAAAAAGGAACAAAATAATCGGATACTGAACTCGAACCTGGGTCTTCTGGTTACGGGGCCGCCCGACCTCCCACTGAGCTATTACAACTTTGTAGATCGTGGCGAAATTTAACTTCGTATTCTAGTGATATTGTAGCAGTTTTTCATTGCCTAAAAACACGGATGAAACAACGTTTTCTAAAAATTAAACCTAGCTAGATCGATTTATCGCCCCCGAAACCCCCTGCGAACTAAATTTCATGAAAATCGTTGGAGCCGTTTCCGAGATTCAGATTATGCTCCTTTAAAAGTATTAGATAGATAGATATATAGGGAAGAGCGGGTGATCGTGCTCTTCCACTATAAAGGGAAATTTCCCGCCAGGCAGATAAGATAAGATAAGATAAGAATATTCTTTATTGTACCAGGAAAAACACAGACATGAAATGTTTACAAAAATGCAGTACAATTGGCGGCCTTATTGCTTATAGCAATTTCTTCCAGGCAACCGACGACGGCAGATCGTATGCCTGGGGGGACGTCCGGTCCTATTAATGTTCGTCGGACGTTATATTTATGGTATGTCATGTGAAACATTTTGCTTGCGCGATGCAGGAATGTTGGAGTTTATAGTGCGCGCGCAGAGTTGACATGTGCTCGCCACAGATAGATGACATTTTTTTACCACTAACCCCTCTTCCACAGTTCGAAGCGGCCTGGGCCCTCACGAACATAGCGTCCGGCACGTCCGAGCAGACCCGCGTGGTGCTCCAATGCGGCGCCGTGGAGGTGCTGGTGACTCTGCTCGAGAGTGACGCGAGCGACGACGTCCGCGAGCAGGCGGTGTGGGCGCTCGGGAACGTCGCCGGGGACTCCCCGCGCTGCCGCGACGCGGTGGTCGCCGCCGGGGTGCTGCAGCCGCTGCTACAGTGAGAATAAGCTAAAAAAAAAAAAGCACTATTATTCACTTAATATCGGATAAACTTACTTGGTTTGGCGAAACCTGGTCGGACTCTTCCGACAACAAAAAAAACCAAGTGAGTTTATCCGGTATTAAGTTAATAATGTGTAGTGCTTACGAAAGTTTTAGTTCGAAAATAAAAACACTGATAGAGAGTCAGCGTGCATTGCTAGAATGTCACTCATAGAGTCAGTTTGCGTTGCTAGAATGTCACTCATAAAGTCAGTTTGCGTTTGTACGCTGTTGCTAGAGTTATAGAGGGTGGGTGCGTCGCTATAATGCCACTAGTGTGATAGAGAGGCAGCATGCTTCGCTAGGATAAGACTAAACTGATAGAGAGCCAGCGTGCGTCATTAAAATATCAGTAGAGTGATAGAAAGTCAGCGTGCGTCGCTAGAATGTCACTAGAGCGATAGACAGTTGGCGTGCGTCGCTAGAATGTCTCTAGAGTGAAAGAGTGCATATGCGTCGCTAGAATGTCGCTAGACTGATAGAGAGTTGGCGTCACTCGAGTGTTAGCCGGTCTGCGGGCGGCGCTGGGATGACACTGAAGACGTCCGCGGCAAGCGGTGTGGGCGCTCGGGAACGTCGCCGGGGACTCCCCGCGCTGCCGCGACGCGGTGGTCGCCGGTGCTACAGTGAGAATAAGCTAAATTAAAAAAAAAACGTCTTTAGTTTGCAACTATACCAATACCACCTGTAATTATAACTGTGTACATGATTTAGCAATAAATAATATGAATATGAATAACTATGTCCAGTTACATTCGCCTTTGTAGAACAGTTTGTAGCTTCTAGTCTTCCATTAAAAAGCAAACGAAACCTTGTTTTTAAAATCCCAAACGCGTAGCACATTAGCAATTCTTTTCATAAGTCAATTACTGTAACGATTGTCACATAAATAAAGCAATTTGTATTTTTCGCAGAATACTAAACAAATACACAAGGCTATCAATGACACGGAACGCGGTGTGGACGCTCTCGAACTTGTGCAGAGGCAAGAATCCGCCTACGAACTTCGAAAAGGTCGCTCCAGGCAAGTACCTTATACTCTTCTTAGCGTGTCGACAGCAACCGATGTCAGCCATCCCTATATACAAAAATGTCTTGCACCATGATATTTGCAAAGCTATCCATAGATAAATTGTGTGACTGACAACCCTGCTATTGTTTTGTTTATCCCTGGATAAGTATCTATCTATTTACTTATAGATAGATAGATAGAGAACACTTTATTGCACAACCAGGTGAAAGAATTACAAATAGTTTCTTATATCTAAGTAGTGGTATACAATTGGCGGTCTTATCGCTTAGAGCGATCTATATTCTCACTATTTCTTACAAAAATGGTGTCTCTGAATTGGACTCCCACATGGATAGAAAACAAACAAAAAATTAGTTTATGCTTTTTCATTGCACTAACCCGTGCTGAGGACAATTTACCGTTTGCAATTGTGTTCGTAAATAAACATATTATCTATCTTATCTATCATATCATTTGTGTCGTAGAGGTCATTTTCTTGTCTCTTAATTGAAAAAATAAGTGACGTGAAATCTGCAAATAATGTTAGAGCACGCGCCACCACTCATGTCCCACGGAGAAGACCTTGTGCGTACTGACATAAGAATGAAAATGTCTTAGCTTAAGGGACTTTAGTGGTGGCGCGGACTCTATCTCTGACATGTTTTGAACCATGAACGGCAAATCATTTACATGTACGAGAAAAAGGAACAGCCTAAAATAGATCTCTGTGGGACTCCTATCTTAACCTCAGACCCTGATGATTTTGTTCTATTTATGTCAGCTTTTTGAATCCTCTAAATACGATCTTAGAAGTTTTAGGCTGTTCAAATATTTTTATTCATTATAAAAATAAAACGTGTACTAAACGTCAACGACGGAACGGAACGTGCCGTGTTGTTGCAAACATCTTGTTGTTATTGTCGGCGTCTATTTATTTAAAATAAAATGTAATTAGGAGTGGATCATCTTGTGATGCATATTTACATAAAGTGCACAGTGTAATCGTCGTAATTTGTGATTTTGGATGCTGGATTTGTGAGTACAAAGCTCAATTCGTGCCATCAATATTGGTGGTCTGGATATGTAACGGCTGAGAGCCGAAAAGAGACAAAGATAATTGCGTCACGATGTCTTTCGAAGCAACCAATGGGAGACCCCCATGCGCTGTCACTGTCACCCAACTTTGACGTTAGTGACGGATGTTGTTCCATTCCACGCCTATTGCTGTCGTCGGTGACTCTTCGCCGATGCGAGTGAGGTGCAGGCTCGCGTTGTATGGATGGTCCGGATTATGTCGGCCCGTTTGGTGGTCCGTCGCTGCTGCTTAGACTAATACTAGCGAGGGCTCACCGGTGGTATCTAGTATGGGCTGTTTTTAAATCGGACTTGCTTGATGTTGCTGTTGCTGCGGTAGTTGTTGCTGCAGCTTCTTCTATAAACCAATGCTTACTTCGTGCTTTTATTGCTTGTGAGTTTGACTTTGTACCTCTTTAGTGATTATACCGATTTATTTATATTTTGTTACACGTGCTGCGAAGCTGCGATTTGTTTGCCTTCATTTTATGTAATTACTATTGACATATGTGATTAATACATTCTATTTAGTTACTATTATTGTATTATATGACGTTGTATTGTATGACGTTGATTTGACATTTTTAATATCTGACGCACGCACTCGTAGATACCTGGTTGGTTTTAATGATTGACATGAAATTTATTTATATTTTGTCATACGTGCCGCGAAGCTGCGTTTTTTTTTTGCCTTCATTATATGTAGTTAATTATGACATCTGTGATTAATACATTCCATTTAGGTACCTACTATTATTGGGTGTATGACGTTTATTATAATTTTTGTCATTTTTAATATCCGACGCACGTACCTAGTTGATTTTAATGATTGACATTATATAGTTTTATTACCTACTGTTTACAAATATTATTTCTGGAATTGCTGGTAATTTGAAAAATTGACATTTTGTATCGACAATATAATTTTTAAGTGACTCCCTAATGCATGGGATTTTTCTAGGAGTAGATTTTTGATTGGTTAATGACTTGTGTATACTCAATAGCTGGTTCCCATTTTTAGGAGCGCCTTTTTTGTTATGAATGTTTCTAGGGCGGTTTGCCCGCATTGCCCCGGCTCCTCAAGGCAGTTCGTGGTACCTCGGGGTCTGAGTGTTCACATTAGTCGGGTGCATAGGGGTGTCGTTTTGCAGCAGTCATCGACGAATGTGCAGGATGGTGTTGCCAGTAGTTCGCAGTCGTTGTTTGAGGACCTTCCGTTAATGAGAAGGGGGATCCGAGTTTTAAAGCATATCCCAAAAGGTGCGAGGTATTTGGCCGCGGGAAGACTGTCTCAGGTCATAGAGAGATGCGTACAGTCAAATAGTTCACATGACTGGTTCGAATTACAGACTTTCGCGTACTCATGTCTCAGGGTCCCTTCCTCTGTCGACAGGGGCAGATCTCTAACGTCCAAGGTCAAGGAAAATATCACAGTTGGTGTTTTGGGTGATTCTCTGTCCGCGGATGACACGGCGCGCTGCGGGCCGGCCGGCAGAAGTGCTCTGTATAAAGTGGTAGAGTCCAAAGTCCACGACGGAGATTTGAGCGGGGCTGTTCGGATTTTGCTGTCGGACAGTTCTTTGGCGGATGAATGTGATGCTACGGTAGAGGCTCTTCGGCTTAAGCACCCTGCTCCTAGTCGGGACTTGGACTTTCCTCCAGAACCGAACCTCTCCAACGATTTTTTGACTGTGGAGGTGGCGGACGTGTCGCAAGCAATTGCTTCATTTAATAATGGTTCGGCAGGTGGCTTGGACGGTATTCGTCCGGAGCATCTCAAGGAGTTGACGTCACCGGCTGCTGGGGATAATGGGGCATCTCTTTTGCATTCGCTGTGCACTTTGGCGAACTTCATGCTAAAGGGCATGGTAAATAGGGAGGTGTGCCCGTTTCTGTATGGGGCATCGTTGTGTGCATTAAAAAAGAAAGATGGTGGCGTCCGGCCCATTGCTGTGGGTAGTGTACTCCGTCGTCTCGTAGCCAAGCTTGGCTGCTGTGCTGTTAAGAATGAAGCGTCAGCTTATTTGCAGCCGCGGCAGTTGGGTTTTGGGGTACCTCTGGGGTGCGAGGCGGCCATTCATGCTACACGGTCTTTTGCCTACTCCAGGGATGGGTCGGATGACGTCATTTTTAAGGTTGACTTGGAGAATGCGTTTAATATGGTTGAGCGGGACACCATTTTAGACAAAATTAAAGATCATGCCCCATCCCTGTTTCCCTTTCTTCACCAATGTTATGCAAGGCCCAGCAACTTGTTTTATGGCTGTACCCCTATATTGTCCCGGGTGGGAGCGCAGCAGGGTGACCCTCTGGGTCCTTTGATTTTTAGCCTAGCGATACAGGATGTGTTGTCGTCACTGAACTCACCATTGAACCTGTGGTACTTGGATGATGGCACTGTAGGTGGTAGTGTAGATGATGTCTTGGGGGATGTCGAGACCCTTGTTCGAGGCTTACGGTCCATTGGCCTTCGTGTGAATCCACAGAAGTGCGAACTTTTCGCTTGTTCGGGTCAGTTGGCTCCGGACGTACAAAGGCGGTTTGATGCATTGGTGCCGGGAGTAAAACTCTTGGACAAACCCTCTTTTATGCTTCTGGGTGCACCGATATTCCCTGAGGGGGTGCCATTGATGGTTTTGTCTAAGATGAAAGCGTTGGCGGAAACCAAACAGCATCTCAGTCACCTTTCATCTCATGTAGCTCTGTCTATTTTGCGCAGTTGTTTGTCAATGCCGAGACTGACATACACGCTGCGGACGCCCCCGGTTTGGTTATTTAGACAGGAGTCCCAGCGTTATGACGCTGTGCTGAAGGATCTTTTAGAAGGGGTCCTCAATGTCAGCTTGTCTGGTGATCAGTGGGCCCAGGCGGCGCTTCCGGTAAGGTATGGTGGGCTCGGCGTTCGGCGTTTGGAGGACGCGCAGTTGCCGGCTTTTTTGGCTTCGTCGCATGGGGTGTTACAGCTCGTCACTCGCATTTTGCAAATTGATGGTGACGGGTTTAGTGTTCCCCATGCGGCGGAGGCTTTACGGCTTTGGCAGGCTGCCTGTCCTGGTAGCGCGGTGCCGGAGCAGCCGGAACGCCAGCGCGCTTGGGATGAAGAGTTGTGCCGGACAACTCTAGAGACTCTTCTGTTAACTAGTGCCGGTGCTGAACAGGCGCGCTTGCGGGCGGTTTCCCGGCCGGAGTCCGGCTTGTGGTTGCACGCGTTGCCATCGCCGCAGTTGGGGACATTGTTGGATGACGATTCATTGCGCGTGGCGGTGGCACTTCGCCTTGGGTGTTCCGTGTGCGAGCCACACTACTGTGTCTGTGGAGTGGAAGTGGATCGCCTGGGTCGTCACGGGCTTCACTGCGTGCGAAGTGCGGGTAGGCTCTCACGGCACCATGCGATAAATGATATTGTCCGGAGAGCGTTGGTTTCGGCTGACGTCCCTGCGGTTCTTGAGCCACCAGGGTTGTGCCGCAGTGATGGTAAGCGCCCGGACGGTCTCACCTTGGTGCCGTGGGAGAAGGGTCGGAGCCTCTTGTGGGACGCAACGTGCGTTTGCACTTTTGCGCCTTCCCATTTGGGTTTGACAGCTGCATCTGCAGGTGCCGCTGCTGAAGCGGCGGCTAAACTCAAGATAAGAAAATATAGTCAGCTTATGCTTCATTATTTGTTCGTCCCACTGGCTGTGGAAACGATGGGAGTATGGGGGGATGAGGGAAGAGTTTTCGTAAGGGAAATCGGTCGGCGCCTGAGAAGTCGTGGGTATGACCATCGTTCCGGGGCATACCTGATGCAAAGGATTTCCCTGGCGGTGCAGCGGGGGAACGCTGCTAGCGTCATGGGAACTTTTGGGTCAGGCGTGTCCCGGGGCGGTATATTTAATTAGTTTAATTTAATTTTTAGTTTACTCTTTAGTTACAAAATTTATGTGTGTAATATTTAGTTAAGTTATTAAAACCCTAAAACTTGTGGAATGCAATAAAGGTTTATTTAGTTCACAATTAATATATTATCTAGAGAAGAACCTCACAAAGAAACTCCACATTAAGGTTTTTTTCCTGCGCCGATGACCTTGAGCGTTTGACACAGGTGTGCAGCAGTTCAACAAATCACTGCTAGATGACACGACTGAATTAATTCCTAGTAGTAATCTCCATAGAAAGACGCTCGCGCTGCCGCACACACACAGTCTCATTCCCTTCGCGTAAGCACACGCCGCCAAACGCACACATATATAGCCGAATTTCGAACGCGTCGAGCGAGCCGAGCGGTTTCTACTTTTCTAGCCGGCTCGCCAGCCCGCCCGCGTACGCGTAGATTGAATAGACTTCAATCTAATGCCTTCTTGTATAGCATGCGTCATTACAAACAAAAAAGATAAAGGTAGGTACATCTCTTCAAAACTTATCTATGCTTTGTAGAAAGAATAGCTTTCAAACAAAAATCACATGTTTAGTAAGTGCGTATTTATTTACCTACCTACTTATGAAATAGTACATGTTTTTGCACAACAACAGGTTTTTATGTCAAAAAGTGAAAAAAAATCATCTTATCTTTTTTCAATAAAGTGAATTTGACTTTGATTTCACATGGATGTATTTCGGGACTCAGTGGCAGAATTGGAACGTAGGAAGCGACTTCCCCATATGAAATAAAAAATATATTTCTAATGCCAATTCCATGGAAAGTAGAAATTACGACCATTTTAATTGTTATCCGGATTTTACGTCGTTAGGGTTGTCACGCTCTCAGATAGTAATTTATAATCCGGATCTGATTTGATTTTGAACAAAATATGTAAATACCTGGTGCCGTTATTATTGATATTAATTAAAATAGTAACATGATATACATCGCATATAACAACTTTATGTACACGGTGTGACGTGAAGAATGTATATAGGTACATAAAGTTGATCAGCGAAAAACACCTAGATAAAATTGTTGTCCCATTTTGATGTTACTAACTTGAAATTTTCTATACGATTAGTTTTTTTGCTAAAACCGACGGAGAAAATCGAAAACTTGGAGAAGCTGGTCTCCATGAGTTTCTTTTTTTTCAAAGGCTTGGGATAATGGTAACACTTAGGGGTGGTCTTTTAAAACAACATAAACTCGTTGCATAAACCCTAGATAGGACGGTGACGTAAATTAATTTTTACGGCAAATTTAATAGTGCCGATTGAAAAGTAAAATTGCTTAAATTTTCAACCAACACCTAATGCAGGTTTTGCCACCGGGCCCCGCTGGTCTAGCGGCTGGACTAATATGGTATCAACTTTATAGTCACACAGCGTTTGAATGCTAAAATAACTAGACGTGTGAAAATTCTTGAATTTTTGGTTCTAATTTCGGTCTTATCAGGTGCTAAAAGATTTCCAAGTTCCACATATGGTGTAAACTTGGAATTTTCCATCCTTACAGGGTGATCCCACAAACCGATAAGAAAAATCTGACTTGGAAAATCCGGTCTCTACAGCTTTTTTGTCAAAGCCTGAGAAAACGGTAACATTACGGGGTAGTCTTGTCGAACAAATGTTGAATAAGACCTGGGGTTGGATGACAACGTTAACTTACTTTTTACAAAATGGCGTAAGTCAAATTTCAAGCTGGCTCCTAAAAATTAAAAAATTCTGATTTTTATCTCTGGCTCCGTTTTTCTAATGTGTCTAATGTGTTCGTAATGTGATAAATTGATGAAAACGTTTTTTCTGAATGAGTAACTATTGTTCCTGTTAGTTTTAAACATTAACATACAAGATTTTGATATTGCCCGTAAGACTGTATAAGCTTAAACGTAATCCACTGCGCATTTAAAATGGTACATAATTTCTTAGCTTTTTTTTAAGCATTCTTACGGAATATATTTACTCATAGAAGGCGTAAGGTTATGACAGTTGTCAAACATCCAATAGGGAATCAAGGAGTTAAATTATATCATATATTAATTTCAACGGTCTGCCATGTTCCTAGAGGATGTCACAAGCGATTCAAAAACGTCTGCTAGCCAGTTCCAGCACACTGTAGCCCCTTAAGGCCGACTTGCACCGCTTCCAAAATGTCACTCAAGTCGCCATTTAAATCGACTTTTGTATGAAGAAAAAGGCCTTATTCTTTTTAATACACGTTTTAACTTAATTAACCGACTTTTCGACTTAAAATATCACGCCAGGTATCCCGGTGCTGGCTCGCCTGCTCCATCACGTGGACTGTGACGTGCTCAGCGACGCGTGCTGGGCGCTGTCCTACCTGTCGGACGGTCCCAACGAGAAGATTCAGGCCGTCATCGACGCGGGCGTCTGCCGCCGGCTCGTCGAGCTCCTCATGTGAGTAGGTTCGAGTCGGCGACACTTAGTGGACTATTTAGAGAAGAAAAAAGTCGGCCACATGCGTGTCGTACCACGCGCAATGTAGGGTTCTATAGAAAGATTTACAGAACTAACAACTTCATCGATGTCATTTACAATGGATTTTGTACGAATTTTTACTTTTGTAAGTTGGTTGCCTATTACTCGTTAACTAGTAAAGCGTACTTAGCCGTGATACTTTTCCTTTTAAGTTCAATATATGTGCCCTGAATATTTTCACGCTTCTAAAATCAACCCGTTGGGGGGGACGCACTGCTCTGACAAAAATTTGCGCTTTACAGCTTAATATTTCGCAAATGGGGGTTCCAAAAAATAAATAAAAAAATAGTCTCTCCATTTCAAACATTTTATTCTTTAACTTTATCGGCATGATAAATATATTTCTAGCACCACCGGTCTTTGCGCTAGGCCGTGGACGGACAGACAGACGGACATGGCGAAACTATAAGGATTCCTTGTCGGTAAAAACTGACTGTTATCTAACGTCCGCCATTCAGTTTTTTTTTTTAAATGGCGGTACCCGTAGCTTATTTTCAGCCGACTGCGAAAGCAAAGGATAGTTGTTTTTCGCGCGTGTTTCTTTATGACCACGCAGAGGCCAAACGGTTGGACCCATTATTTTGATAGAAGGGTATCGCTGGCTATATGACATTACAAAAAACAAAATGGCGGCCGTCTGACAGCTGACATATTGTTATGACAGTTAAAACTTATTATGAAATAAAAACGCGACTACTAAAAAGTCTCAAAATAGGCTTAAATGACTCCATTGAATTTAATATCTCAGCTGGCGGGACCAAACTTACCTGCAACAAATTCAACTTGAGGTTTTAGCTCAGGTTTTCAATTCAAAGAACTCATTAAGCCCTCGTATAAGACCTTTTTGCAGTCGGGTTTGGCACATAATAAAAGTTGCTACATAAAAAAATATGTTAATTTTAAATGTCACTTAACCCTTCGTTGGCAGGCACAACAAATCGACCGTGGTCTCAGCGGCGCTTCGGGCCGTGGGCAATATCGTGACCGGCGACGACGCGCAAACCCAAGCCGTGCTCAACTGCCGCCCGCTGCCCGCACTGCACGCCCTACTGCGGTCGCACACTGAAGCCCTGCGGAAAGAGGCCTGCTGGACCCTCTCCAACATCACAGCTGGCAACGCCGCGCAGATACAGGTTAGTGCAAACGATCATTCAGTCCCTATTCGTCCACCGCTGGACATAGACCTGCCCAAAAGCACGCCGCTTCGTTTTGTCCTCTGCCATCCCCATCTAGCCGCTGACAGGTTAGTGCGGGCTTGACTAACGATAGGAATTACAGTAATGCCGCCTTACTGCGGTTGCACACTGAAGCCCTGCGGAAAGAGGCCTGTTGGACCCTCTTCAACATCACAGCTGGCACCACCGCGCAGATATAGGTTAGTGCAATCAATCATTCAGTCCATATTCGTCCATTGCTGGATATAGGCCTCCTTCAAGGCATGCCACTTCGTCCCGTCCTCTGTCATCGTCATCCAGCCGCTGACAGCTTAGATAGGCTCGACTAAAGATAGATAGACAGAATTACAATAATGCCGCCTTACTGCGGTTGCATACTGAAGCCCTGCGGAAAGAGGCCTGTTGGACCCTCTCCAACATCACAGCTGGCAACGCCGCGCACATACAGGTTAGTGCAGTCAATCAATCAGCCCGTATTCGTCCACTGCTGGACATTCAGCTAGCCGCTGACAGGTTAGTGCGGGCTCGACTAATGATAGATAGTTTTTTAGGGTTCCGTACCCAAAGGGGTAAGGGACCTTATTACTAAGATTCCACTTTCCGTCTGTCTCTATCTGTCTGTCACCAGGCTGTATCTATTGAACCGTGAAAGCTAGACAGAAAGGTTTTCACAGATGATGTATTTCTGTTGCCGCTATAGCAACAAATACTAAAAACAGAATAAAATAAATATTTAAGGGGGGCTCCCATACAACAAATGTTGTCTAAAGACAGCGCTCGCCATCTATGTAACCGTCACAGCACCGATGTCATGTCGCTAAATGTCAACGTTTAACGCTTCTTGTTGGTTTCTATAGATGGCGCTGTTCTCAATGTACCTAATCTATCTTGTCTCAGTCTTTGTCTAATGTTGTATAGATAATAGTAGGGAACCCTTCGTGCGCGACTCCGTCTCGCACTTGACCTGTTTTTTTAATGTAATGTATTAGTGAGATAGGAAGTTATTATTGTTACTTATGTAAACATTTGTTCCGGCAGGCGATAATAGACGCGGACATATTCCCGGCGCTCGTGGAGATTCTGCGGCAGGCCGAGTTCAAGACTCGCAAGGAGGCCGCCTGGGCCATCACCAACGCGACCAGCGGCGGTACTCACGACCAGATACGGTGAGATGGTGTCTGACTTTATTTTTTCTTAAGATAAGATAAGATAAGAATATTCTTTATTGTATACCGCAAAAAAATGTTACAGAAACAGCAATGACAAAAGAAAAGATACAATTGGCGGCCTTATTGCTAATAGCAATTTCTTAAGGCTGTTCTTACTTATTTAATTATGCATCAAACCCTCAGACCACATTTATCGAAAGCGAGCGAGGCAGCATGCTCCACGTAAGAAAAGCCTTAACGGGTAATTTGCCTCAAACTTACATTGTTTTTATACCATACTTACCCACGGTTTCTTGTACGCTAACAGTCTGTTAATCCATTGTTAACAGCTGCCAGTTGTTTTTTTTTTGTATGCACTTTTGGCAATTCACATTGTTAACAGTAGATTAATAGATTGCTAGTTTACGAGGAACCGGCGGTTAGAAAAACTAAAAAAAAAAACAATAACAATTGGCAATAAATCATTAATTAATTAATTCATTCGAAAATTGCGAAAAATGTAGTTTAAGTTTTTTAATTGAATTTTAAACGTTTTCTTAGCGGAATATAGGTACAAAAGACCTCACAGCTTACGCGCGATTTATCCAGAGCGCTTTTGTACCACGAGAATTATTGTTTTATGTTTTATGAAAAGTTTGTAGAGGAAAATGTTACCTCAAACAAAAATCACTCCAATGTGATCAAACCTTACTTTTGTGCAAATTCTCCATTGCGCATTGCCATACGCTAATCAAGTTTTAATTTTTAAGTCATGAGATAACGGTACTCCTGTATCAACTACTTCACTCCGACCAGCGGGGGCTGGCCGGGTATAATAGTACGAATAGTACTTTTAAGTAGGGAGCGTCAATACTCAATAAATGCTGCATAAATAAATGTTGGCTAGATTAAAATACCTTAATATTAAGCCCGCCTTTTGTACAATATCTTCTTAGAAATAAGCTCGCCTATGTACTCGTCTATTACACTCATGTTTTTTCTTGTGAATATTTCCTTCTTTGTGTACAAGAAGGTCCGTCCGGCTGTGGAATGATCTGCCGATCTCAATAAGGCGTTCTCCATCTCCAGCAATCTTCAAAAGTAGGATAAAAGAACTGTATCTTTCTCTGTAAATTAAGTTTTTAATAAGTACATGATTGCTTTTTCTTTCTATGTAGGTATATTATATTCATTATATCCTCCTCTTACATATAATTGTAACTTATTTATGTAGTAGTATATAACAATTATTTAAGTAAGATTTATGTAAGTTTATTATTAAGTTTAAGTATGTACTATTCATATTTGCACCAACTACCTACCCGTCTCCCTTTCTCCTTCGGAAACCTTTCCGTCACAAGGTTGTCTGGAAGAAATTGCTGTTAGCAATAAGGCCGCCCATTGTAATTTTTCATTGTAACTTTCATATTTTATGTCTCGTTTCTTGTGTGCAATAAAGAATATTCTTATCTTACAATAAAGTATTAAGTAAGTAAGTAATATTACATGCTCACTAAATTGTCAAAGTTTTGATGAGTGGCATGTATCCTGGAACTTGACATCACTGGACTGCAGTTGCAACTACCCCTGTCGCTAATATTTACTTACTAGCTGTCCCGGCGGATTTCGTACCGCCACAGAATCCGTTTAAACGATTCTTGCACAACGCCATCTATTTTTAAAACAACGTTCGCTCGCACAACGCCGTCTATTTGAAACTTAAAATAAATATTATCCCGCGGGAACGCATTACAGGGATATCAAGTATGCTTTGTCTCAATTCAGGTCTTTGTCTATCGGTACGCCAAGTTTCATGTAAATCCGTTCAGCCGTTACTGCGTGATTGGGTAGGTAACAAACATCCAAACATCTTCACAAACTTTCACATTTATAATATTAGTAGGATCACGTCCAAAGCGGTGGTAGCCCAGTGGGGAGAACAATGGACTCGGAAGCGCGAGACCCAGGTTCGACTCTCAGTGCGGGCACGTGCCTATGACTTTGTTTATTTTCAAAGTTACGTACATGTGCGGATTTGTAATAGCAATACCACACGCTAACGGCGAAGGAAAACATCGTGAGAAAACCCGCGGCTTGGTTGGCTCCGCACGTATTGACTTGTCTTTCCTGTGGGCTAGGCCGACTAAGCTGTCAGGATGGTGTAGTTGCTGGGAAAGCCTACTCCATCTAAAAAAACAATGTTCCAGGCACCGCAGCGTCCGAGTGGTCCCTTCACCCATCTACTGTGAGCGATGGTGCCACTGGACGCTGTATAAATCATCCCAATACGTAGATGCAAAGGCCAAACTACGATACCCCAAGTCCAAAACACAACAAGATGTAAAGGCCGCTGATGAGGACACCAACAACACTTTGCTCTCCCAGGTACCTAGTGCAGCAGGACTGCATCCCGCCGCTGTGCGACCTGCTGACTCTAACGGACGTGAGGACGGTGCAAGTGGCGTTGAACGGACTCGAGAACATCCTCAAGGCGGGTCAGCAGACTAACCAGACGCATAACCCTTACGCTGTGCTCATCGAGGATTGCTTCGGTGAGTTAAACACATAAACATAAACATTTACATACAGGCACATGCTGCACACTAGGATACCCTGTATCGTGGGAACCAGACACAACGACATCACAAACATGTAAACATCCGAGACCTGGGTTTTTTTTTTGTCCCCAGCCGGGATTCGAACCCGGGACCTCTCGCATGGTAGGCAGATGCACTACCGCTGCGCCACGAGGTCGTCGGCTATTTGAGTAGTGAGTGGTTTCTTATACAATCTAATAGTACCTGGATGACCTGGTATTCTTTTGTTGTTAATTGTGTCTTTCGGAAATTGTATTTAAATACGATGAAAAAAAGAAAAAAAATGGAAAAAACAATCGGACTGGAGCCAGGCTCGAACCGGCGTCTTCTGGTTTCGGGACCGCACGATTTCCCACTTACAGCCTTGCAGTTTTTCATTGCCTAAAAACACGGATAAAATGACGTTTTCTAAAAAGGAAACCTAACCAGATCGATTTATTGCCCCCGAAACCCTCTGCACACTAAATTTCATGAAAATCGTTGGAGCCGTTTCCGAGATATATATATACATATATATATATATTTTTTACAGATATAGAGATTTTTTATCTTTTTTTATTAGATTAGATAAAAAATCTCGTGTCACAGTGTTTGTTATCGAACTCCTCCGAAACGGCCTCACCGATTTTTACGGCATTTTTGTGTATATTTGGTAGGCCTGAGAATAGGTCGTAGACGGCAGTGATTAATATGGCAAAACAACGTTTGCAAGGTCAGCTAGTAACAATATAATGTCAGTTGGCAAAAGTGGATAAGGAAAAACCACTAACAACTGGGTCTAGATTCTGTTAATGCATGTAGTACAATGACAACTCGGCTGTCCTAAAAATAAACACAGTAGTTAAGGGATTTTTTTTCTTCTAAACCGAGATATTTCCACTATTGGTTACTGGAACCAACTAGTAACCAATAGTGGTATTTCTCAGTTTTGAAAAGGCCCTTACCCTGTTTATTTTTGGGACAGCCGAACTGCATGAACGCGCCTATTTAATTTCATTGCCGCTTTAAGTCTACGAGCGTACATTTATCATCTTTCTAGGCGGTGCGAAAAAAACGCGTTGCTTGATTCGACCACCAGATGCACGGTCGATTCACGTGACGTGTTCTGTCGTTGTGCTGTAATTGTCATTGTACTATCGTTATAATGCACGAATAGAATCGAGGCCCTGTGAATAATAGATTACAGACTGTTAGCGTAAAGGAAATTGGGTAAGTATTTAGAGTGTGACAAAATCGCCTTAGACGTCAGATAATGGGAGGTTCTAACCATAGGGAGATAAGGAACCCGGCCCACACCACTATTCAAATGACCTTCGCAAATGTACCTGACCTGTTGGAAAACATAGGTACATGCCGATATCGGACCTATGACCTCTCGAATGTATACATATACGAGGTGCATTCAATAAGTACCTAGCCTCATCGCCAGAGGGCGCTGTAGTTTCAAAAGAGTTTTACCACAGTGTAGCACATTCTTTTTTAATTCTTCTTTCAAATTTTCATTCCAATCCCTTCATTTGTTTTAATTTGACAACTTATGGAAGCGAACGTATCGATCGGTTTTACAAAAATGGAAAAAGAGCAATATCGTTCGGTGATTCGATTCCTATTCTTGGAAGGGAAAACGCGCATCGAAATCAAAGAGCGCTTGGATGCTGTGTACGGCGACTCTTCTCCATCGATGGCCACCGTCAAGAATTGGTTCAACGAGTTTGCACGTGGCCGTACGTCGGTTTTTGATGAACCACGTCCAGGTGCACCGAAAACAGCTGCTACGGAGCTGCCACCAAAACTTTAAAAAAATCCATGATCTCGTATTGGCAGTATCGAATTAGCTGAGACTGTACGCATTTCAGAAGGAACAGTGCATCATATTCTTCACGAGGAACTCGGCATGAGAAAGCTGTCGGCGCGATGGGTGCCGCGTTTACTCAGACCGGAAAACAAGTGCAACCGTGAGACCACATCGGAGACGTGTTTGGCGCTGTTTAAGCGGAATCCAGCGGAGTTTTTGCGTCGTTTTGTGACCGTCGATGAAACTTGGATCCACTGGTACACACCAGAGACCAAGGAGCAATCAAAACAATGGATCCAGACCGGGGAACGTACTCCAAAGAAGGCGAAAACTGTAAAATCGGCCGGAAAAGTTATGGCCACCGTTTTCTGGGATTCACAAGGTGTGATCTACATCGATTACCTCGAGAAGGGTAAAACAATTACAGGGCTTTACTATGCCGATTTATTGGGCCGATTCGACGCCGAATTAAAGAAAAAACGACCCCATCTGGCGAAGAAAAAAGTGCTGTTTCACCACGACAACGCACCGGTTCACACGTCTGCCGTTGCCATGGCCAAATTGGTCGAATTACGCTACGAATTGCTGCCCCATCCACCGTATTCTCCAGATTTGGCCCCTTGTGCCTTCTTTCTGTTTCCTAATCTGAAAAAATCTCGCCGGGAATAGATATGGATCAAATGAGGAGGTCATCGCCGCCACGGAAGCCTATTTTGCAGAGTTTGCCAAAAACTATTTTTCGGACGGGTTAAAAAAGTTGGAGCATCGCTGGGCTAAGTGTATCGAACTAAAAGGAGACTATGTTGAAAAATTGCCACTTTTCCAAAATTTTCGTTTACTTTTTGTAGGCTAAGTATTTATTGAATGACCCTCGTACGATGGTCAATTGTCGTCTTCTTTGATGAATAAAATCAAAACTATGTGTTTTACAATAATAACGAAAATACATATATTTGAGATTCTCATAACGAGCCCTTTCATTTGATATATGACACTGTACGGTTTGCAAAACTTTTTTTATAATTTCCTGATTTGTCCCCGAAAATGACCCTTATTTTTAAAGAAATATTTGTTTATTTTGCACATCTGTGTTTGGGTCATACGATTACACCATCCTACCAAATTTCACCTTATTTGGTCCAGTAGATTCGGAGCAAAGTGGCTGTGACTGACGGACGTGTAGACAGACCGACGCACGAGTGATCCTATGAGGGTTCCGTTTTTTACGGAACCCTCATAGGGTCACTCGTGCGTCTGTACGGAACCCTAAAAATATACGGTGTACGGAACCTTAAAAAATAACTCAAGAGCCCATCTGATAAAAATGACGAGTCACGGGTAGATATGTAAAAATAAGAAAAAAAATGTACAATAGTCTTTTATCCTTTGCCCGCAGGCCTCGACAAGATCGAGTTTCTCCAGTCGCACGAGAACCTCGAGATCTATCACAAATCTTTCGAGATCATTGAGAACTACTTCGGATCCGAGGAAGAAGACGTACGGCTCGCCCCCACAGTCTCATCGACCACCGACCAGTTCCAGTTCGATACCGAGCAGTCAATCCCTATGGGCGGTTACCAGTTCTAACCAGTGGTCGAACAGTTGCGGCGCCGCCTGGCCTTGCTCTATGAGATCGGCCCGTGGTTCTGAGTTCAGATGCTCTTAAAGTGTGTTGCTGTGTGCACTAGATGGCGCTATTGAGGCAGTAGGTAGGTTTTCTAAATTATTTTCGATACTCGGTGGCGCTTTGTTACTTTATTTAAAACTCTTTCAAGGGCTATTTATTGTCTCTTTCCCGAATAAAGACGTAGTTCCATGCAGTTTCAGTTTGGCCCCGAGTAGGCCGTTCCCATAGGTACACTAGTTTTAACCGGTTATCGGCCTGTTGCGGCGCCGCCTGGCGGCTTGGGTCTGCGAGATCGGAACGTGGTTCTGAGTTCAGATGCTAAGTGTGTTGGAGTGTAGGCAGGTTTTCTAACTTATTTTCGATATTCGATGGCGCATTGTTAATTAATTTAACTCTTTCTTGGACTATTCTATTTATTGTCTCTATCTCACAAATAAAGACGTAGCTCCATCACAGGCCAGTTCCAGTTTGGCCTCGAGTAGGGCTTTCCCAAGGGCACACTAGTTTTAACCCGTTAGCGGCCTGTTAAGGCGCCGCCTGGTCTTGATCTATGGGCCCGAGGATTTGAGTTTAGATGCTGCTAGTGAGACACTGGATGGCTTTATAATAATAATAATAATAATTTCCAAACAATACAATAACTTGACCTGGTTACAAACTACCCTGTGGTGTGGAAACCAGGCAAGGACGTCATAACATGAATATACACCTAGACTGAGGCCATTTCTACAAATGTACGGCGGCCCCTAGTGGGAATGGAACCCACGACCTCTGTTTTGGTAGCTAAGCGTCTTAACGGCTAGACCAATGAGGCAGTCAATATTGAGTCCTTGGATAGGTTGTCAAATTTTTTCGGCACTAGATGTCGCTGTAGGCATTATTATATATTTAAAATATTTATATAGGTATTTGAAGGGCGAGGCTACTCTGTCCATCGTATTCCACTAACGCCCTTAAAGAGTTTGGCCTCAAGCAGTCCGTCCTCAAGAGCGAGAAACAGTTCGGTTAGAGAAACGGTTATCGGCCTGTTGCGGCGTCGCCCGACCTCGTTTTATGAAATCGGCCCGAATGCTTTTGAATCAAATCAAATCAAATGATCGAATCAAATGCTATCAAAGTGTGTTGGAGTGTTCATTCATTACAAATTGACAATTCATTTTAATTATAAAAATGCAAAATGAAATAGTTGAGTTGAATGCAAAAGTAATGCAATGTATTGTTTCTAACCAGGAGTAAGTGTAAATAAACAAAATAAACAATGTGAAAGAGAGGTATGGAAAATTACGTTCTATGAAGGTTTTTATAGATTTTAGTATTGGGTTGGATTTATTAATTGTTTACGGCTACAGGTGGAACTATTGAGCCCTTTTTTCTTTATTTAAAGAACTTGGTACACCCCTTGGATGTTACTGCTGCGTTTTCTCTCACAATTTCTGAATAAGAAGAAGAAGAAGGACATTTATTATACCTACCAACAAGATACATCACAGAAACAAAATAAGCCGATAAGTAACATAATATGCACAACAACAGAAAGAAAACTAAATACACAACAGACAAAACGAATAACTAAAACAGGACCATAGATGTAGCCTGTGGTGTATCTAAGTTGCCACAAAAGGCAGCTGACTCAGCGTTGTGCTGAGGAAGTGATCCCTCAGCGATGATTTTCAGTCAGTGCCTACGGTAACCCCTAATTGTACTACGGAGTCCGTGCCGTGGTGCAGTTAAAAGAATTGAGTGTCTTTTCTGAACAATACATTTTATGATTCGGATTCCGAAACAGTTCCTTGGCCCTATCTAGCTTTGCATTTGTTAGCACTAAGTTTTCTTAATAGAATTCTATTCTAAGTCGATTATGGAGTGAAGGTTTATTATTTTTCTTTTTAACCTTTAGGAAAACTTACAGCTAAACTTAGTATATAGTATACATTTTAGTAAAAGTAACATAAAGATAATTACAAGTTTTCACAAATAGAGTCGACTTAAAAACACCATCTGGTACACACAATGACGTAAGCTTGAAATTGTTACAGAATGGTAAATGATCTAGTTGAACATCTAAATTCAAGCCACTGTGGCATGAGACGCCAGGGTGACGTCACGACTGTATTTATTTATTACTAAATCAATCAATTCGACGTGCGTTCTAAAATTAATTCAGCTGTGGTCTGACGTCATAAAAAAAGGTCTACCGACATTGCCACGGGACGACCACGTGCGGGTGCAACTATTACAAAATATTAGCTTAATTCCGGATTCACTTTTGTCGGAAGAGTCCGACCAGTTTTCGCTCTGATTCGCAGAGCGAGAGTGAATCAAGAATTAAGCTAATAATGTGTAGTGCTTACAAAAGTTTTAGTTCCATAATTACAAACTAAAATAAACCCTGAATCATTTAAGGTTAGAGAGTACTATACTTGCGTAAAAGTCTGGACACGTACAGCCGTCGGGCAGTCGTGGGGACGGGCTTTTTACAAATAGTTTTTTTTTTTATTGCACTAACCCGTGCTGAGGACAATTTTAAAAACTATTTAGAGGCTAAAAATTCCACCCATGCCAGGACTTGAACCCGCGACCTCTGGCTAACCGTGCCAGCGCTCTTCCAACTGAGCTAATGGGTAAGTGTAAGTGTATAAGTAATTTTAAAATTGTCCTCAGCACGGATTAGTGCAATAAAAAAAAAGAATATAATCATTTAGGTACAGCGATATCATTCCGATGTAAAAACCTAACTGCAAAGTGGGTTACTAGGGGCTGCAAGTGATGTAAATTGCTTCGGCCAGATGTCGCTGCCTGTACGTAATACAGAAAAGTTTCGAAATTTCGCTGATGCCTGCACTTTACCCATTAGCTCAGTTGGGAGAGCGCTGGCACGGTTAGCCAGAGGTCACGGGTTCAAGTCCCGGCATGGGTGGAATTTTTAGCCTCTAAATAGGTTTTTAAAATTATTTTTATACTTTGTGTTTTACGTATACCTGTTATGTGTGCAATAAAGTAAGTGAAGTAAAGTATTGTACTCTCTAACTTCGTAAGTATTTAAGGGCTAATTTCGTTTGTATCGGTGCGCCCACGCGTCGCCGGGTTGTTGTAAAGTGGTAACCTTAACGCTCGCGTTTTGCGTAAAGCACGTCAAATGTAACACCAGTATTGGTGCTGTTTGTACAGTACTGTAATAAATGAAATTCGAAAGGGAGCTTTAACTCTAATAGTGTATAGTTGTTTGTAATTAATTGATTTGATGAAGGAATTAAGGCTCCAATCGTTGTTACGCTTGAAGTGCTGACGACACAGCTTACGGATTTACAGGGTGTTTCAAAACGGTCCAGTGAAATTTAAGCAGATTATTCTATTCATCAATACAAATAACGTTTATAATGATAGCAACTCCGAAATATCGAAAAACGTATACATATCTGTTATAAAGCTTGTTTATATAAGCTGTCGCTAGAGCGAATATCGAAATTTTATGTGGGACAGCCCGTCATTTTTCTTTCGATATCCTGGTGGTTATCACATTATAATAATAATAATAAAAATGATTTATTGAACAATCAAAAACTGATTGTTAATTGAAATGATTATTTTTGTGTATATTTGGTAGGTCTGAGAATAGGTCGAAGGCTAATTAATATGACAAAATAACGTTTGCCGAGTCAGCTAGTAATTTACGAAAGTTGTTTGTAATGATAAGTAGAATAACCGCCTTAAGTTTCACCGGACCTTTCTAACTCACCATGTATAGTGACGCGGCCGGCACAGGCTGTGGTGTTAAGGGAACGATGACTAATCCAAATGCTTGCAGCTTTTTTCACACAACTCCATAAAGGTCTCAATGCAAACAAGGTTTCGAGTTAGGTTACGGAACTGATATGTCTCTGACCCTTTAGTGTCTCATATGTTAATATTCTGTTAAATAGCTATTAAGACCGCGTTTACTTCTGGCATTCCTTTTGATATCGTAACATTTTGAATGATGATAATGATGTAGTCTATATGTCCCACTGCGGGGGGCACGCGTGGTGATTAAGCCCATACTCGCTCTCTGAGAGAAGGCCTGTGCCCGACGTATATAGGCTGCTTATGATTTAGACTGCATTTAGCGATTGTTTTGGAGCAATCGTGTTTATATTTTAATATTAAAAACCCGCTTTTTAACTGAATCTAATGGGAGTCTACCCCACCAGAACTCATTTTACCATTTTTTGTAATTTGTGCCCTTGTACTACCGAAGGTGCGATACAATATTTCATATAATGAAAATTAAAATGTGTTCCAAATTACCGTAATATTATTTTCTAGGCACTCAATAGATCACATTTCTAAAGACAAAAGTATCCAATATTTTTTCCAATCATTAAATATGTTGGGATGTGCGCGTGAGAGGGATGTCAGAAGTACCTACCTAATTTGGGCCTTTGTGTGTGGCTTCGCTTAGAGTCCATTTTGTTTAGATTTTGTGGACATCTGTCCTGTCGCTTGACTTACTAGGATGCCATTTGTTTGTTCACATAAATATTTATTTCAATTCGCTCGGAACGGGAGCTTAGTTCCTGATTAGTGAAATGTTAATGATACTTGACAATACTACTTAAAAACCGACGTTGCACACGTTGCCTCTCTTTCGTGCTTTGGCTATTTGGAGAAGCTAGAAAGAGATGATAGACACGGGACTAGTGTAAAAAAACGCACTTATTGTATAAAATATCAAATCGGCAGTGGTCTAGCCGCTTATTATGATCACCCGCAGTGAATAAAATTTATCTGTGGAGACCTTGTGTTTACTTAGCATATTCTGCTTTCATGTATTGTGATTTAATATTATGTGGAAAAAGAGAAAAAAATGTAATAAAAATAGCAATTCTATTTTGTTTCGATCATGTAGATAACAGCTTGCATCTAGTTAAAAATTTATGTATATTTTTAGTTAGTCAAGCATTTTGTTAATTAAACAAAAAAGTGTAATGTATACAATTGTTGGTAAAGTCACATTTACCGGTTACTTTAATATAATATACATATTATAATAAAACTATTGGTACCAACAAAGTTGATGTATTTAATTTGTCCCATTAATAAACCCATATTTATTAAAAATACTTTAACAATATCTATTTATAAAATAAAACTTAAAATAAGAAATAACTTCAACATTTAATATAAAATCTTTTAATTTTGGGTTTCAAAAAATTAAATATTTATGGCAGAAGAGGGTTTCTCAAACTGCAATTCCCATACAATCCACATAGGTACGTAGTTTCGTTTTAATTTACAAACGTCGAAACCGCATGTACGCGATCGCAATGGCGGGTATTGGGCACAGGAAAAATGTATTGGTAAGTTACATTGCGATCTGCCAGGTCTTTTGTAAATTGAAACCAACTTATCTTTGTATGGGAGTGAGGATCATTCAGACATAAAAATATTGGATGACGTGCTAAGGCGGTTGGAGTAGGTACAAAATTTAAAGAATATTACTTTTTGAATTACTCAAATCCATCGAGAAATGACAAAGTTAGAGATGTTTAAACTTTGGCTGTTTCAAAACGCGCCCGCGCGGGGCTTGAACACTGGTGATGTCACAGGATCCGATTGGCCGCCCAGTTGACCGGCGCCACTCGCCAGTGTGTTTTGATACCCGATTTTTGGAAGTGCCCATTTGTATTGCATAAACCGAAAGACTTTATCATTTCAAATATTAGACGAGACACCAGAGTGCCAATTATGTTTAGTTAAGAAGATAATGAATACTTCAAAATCGGAATTTTTTCTTCCCGTAAAACAGAAAAATTATTCCTTGCTCAAAGTATGGCACGTTAGTTGGCTATTTGTGTCAGCGCATACTACGCCTCATTTTTACGTGCAAACAGAAACTTCGTGCCATCCGCAGAATTCCAGTAATTTAGGTTTTTTTTTGTTTTAATATAAAATGGCTAGACCAGATACACCAGAAACGGAGATTTAAGCATATTTTTTTAGATTTTATCTTTTTGTTCCAAAATAAAAAAATAAATAAATCGCATCCTACTATGATAAGATCTTCGAGAAATAAAAAACTAAAAACCTAAATTAATGGAATTTTGGGAAGGGTTCGAAGTTTTTATTTACACTTAATGCACAAAAAGAGGCCAAGTATGTTTTTTAGGCCTCATAAGAAGGCACAAGGTCGCTCAACGAGCAATGAAGAGAGCTATGTTAGGGAGTTTCACTGCGTGATCGAATCAGGAATGAGGAGATCCACAGAAGAACCCGAGTTACTGATATAGCTCGAAGAATTGCTCAGTTGAAGTGGCAGTGGGCGGGGCGCATAGCTCGGAGAACTGATGGCCGTTGGGGCGAAAAAGTTCAGACCTGGCGACCGCGGACCAGACGACGCAGCGTCGGAAGGCCCCCACCAGATAGACTGACGACCTGGTTACGGGAGTCGCTGGATTCGGGCGGCACAAGACCGGGAAGCTTGGAAAACCATGAGGGAGGCCTATGTCCTGCAGTGGGCTTCAAATGGCTGATGATGATGATGTTTTTTAGGAACGCAAAACTAGCACGGTATGTTTCTAAATCATGGTTAGAATGTCCCCTTAAAACACGGTGAACGAATTAAAAGTCGCACAGTAGTAAGTATGTCAAATATTTACTAAGGAAAATTTTTCTGTAACTTCTTCCACTGGAAGAAAAAGGCTGATTTTCAAGTACCTACATACTCATATCTTCTTAAATAAACATATTTGGCACTCGGGTGTTCTCGTCAACTATTTGAAATGGTAGTCTATCGGTCTTATTTATAAAAAAACACGATTCCTTCAAACGCCGATTATTTAATCTGCAATCTACAGATATTTATCTGTAAAATTTAGGAGTGCTTTAGACCGGACTTTTCAATAGTCAGATAAAACTTAACTTGAGAATAAAAGTGATGCTGTCACTGTCTTGTCGTAAGATTTAGACAGTGATAGCATGCAATTTATTCTCCAGTTAAGTTTTATCTGACTATTGAAAAATTGGCCCAGGAATTGTGTGTTAATAAGGCAATAAGAAAAAAAACTGAACTTGCACGGATATTTACGCGTTTATTTTTTCATTTAAAAATTTTCCAAAGTTCAAATTCAATTTTTATTAAGTCTCGTTTTAACCTTAGAAAATACTAAGGGCAAGGGGTTATGCAATAAAAATGGGCAGGTCCTAAAATCGGGTAACCCATGTCATAACGTTAAACCCTACAAAAAAAAAAAAACATCAATGATATTTAATCATTTAAATTTCTTAAAATTTCGAAGAAATTATTTAAATTTCTTCGAAACTCTTTAGTTGTGTGGAACCCGAACAAATTATCACCATCATAACGTTAAAACGATGAGACAGATCGAGATCACCGGAACTGCTATGTGCGCGGTAACGGTAACTATAAGCGCGCGGGTCGTCGGAACCTGTGATGTGACGTGTCAAGCGTATGGCCACGTATGGCGCCAGTTTGCGCCCGTTTTTGGAACCTGTGCACTAAAATCGCTGTAAGTTCGTCATTTGTTACCCGATTTAGATATTTATTTCATACAATATTTTGTTTTTTTTATGTCTCAATAACTGCATACTCATTTCAAAACGTGAAGGATCCTCATAATTGCACTTAAAGGACTTAAGTCAATGGCTTAACAGCAAGATTAATGTAAAACATATATAGTAAAATCTCACTGGTATTAAGGAGTCTCCTTGTTGTTATGTTCAGTCTTATTATTACTATACTATATGCATGTAGAAGATATGGAATGCCCAAACGACTACATTACTATAAGTACCTATGTAAGTTCTCTCACGGGACCCGGACTCAATATTATTGTCAATATTGTCTGCATGTACACATAAATTTTGCATCTACGTAATGAGATTATTTATGCAGCGTCCAGTAGCGCCTACACTAGATGGGTGAAGGGACCACTCGAACGCTGCAGTGCTGTATGTACACACATGATGTGTATTATAACAAGTCAAAAATCATTATAAGTCTTCATTCTTGTACCTAATTAAGTACAATGTTGATGATTTGTGCGAGCTTGGGAATCCCCTAAAATATACAAAATTATATAAATGGTCATTCTGTTTTAGAATGATCGGACTTTGATGCATCTTCTGATGCATTGAAATAACGATAAAGATGAAAACAGTTTCTTTAGTATCAACCATTTCTAATATGTAAGCAAAAGTCTAAAATTCTCAATTTACATCATTTGTAAAAAAAAAGAAAAAAAAAAAAAAAAAACAAATCTAAAGTTACCCATGATGGTTTCATTACCAATAGGGAAAAAAAGGGTTTTTAGGTTTTGCTTTAATTAAATAACACCTTGTAATCTTCGAAACGTAACTAGCATGTACTAGTGGATGATGTGTTGATTGTACATACAATATCTAACTTTCAATACCAACTAATATTTCATATGGCACAGTATAACGGCACCATTACACAGCGACACAAATTCGTCTGGTGATTTTTCCAACGCCTTTCCGAGAAATTTTCTGCTCCGGAATGAAACAGCGTTGCGCGTGGCTTATGCCCTTGTTCTTCGTACGTAACTGAGTTGCATTACTAGCAATGTATAAAGAAAAAATATTCTTCGTACAAAACTGGGTAATGTACCAAGAAACCTACCTAATTTGCACATTATCGGTTACAATGCCAGTTATGTACCTACACGGAGGTAAATATTCTTTCTACATAACCCGGTTCTGTACAAAGAAATAGCTGTTCCTGGTACAAAACCAAGGAGGTTCTCTTCGACTTCAACAATAGCTATACAGGGCGTCCCACGACTATGCCACATGGAGGGAAAGTACCTTGAATATTGTAGATGGAACATTTTACTGGAAGAAGACATTATTTTAATTTATAAAACAATTTAAGCTGCATTCATAGATTTTTAAATAATTACATGGTTGAACCAGCAATCCAACCCGCTACTACACGAGAAAAAAATTACCCTGTAGCTTTATCATACCGATCGAAAGGCTTCATCATAAGGATATTTTTTTGCTAAATAACATAGTGTCAGTAATGTAAGTAACATTCCGTGTGGCGCCGGATTAAGAATACCTCATGGTTATGAAAACCGCAAAGGAGGCCTATGTCCTGCAGTGGGCGTCAAATGGCTGATGATGATGATGAACATAGTGTCAGAAATATTGTTTATTGATATTAGAGAAATAAAATTACTAGTAATGTAACTCAGTTATGTACGAAATACAAGGGGACTTATGAAACCTCACTTGCTACCAATGAACGCCTCTGTCACTAAAATACATCAAAGCCCTCACAAATGTGTGTTCAGTGTGCAGTTGATCCCAAAACTTCATTCGGTCGTAGAACGGATTCCTGCCTTTAGTTAGCTCCGATCCTATGGAGAGATAGTTGAGGCGGTCTTCGTTTTCCACGGGATCCCAGGTGATCTGGAGCAGAGGATCATTGTCGTCTGGGGTTGGGTTGCTGAAACAGTAAAAAAAAGTCTGTTAGCTCTTACTTCCTACGCACCCCAGGTTTAGGATGATCTATTTTTCCATCCATCATGGATGTTTACACGTTTGTGATGTTGCTGTTTCTGGTTCCCACGACACAGGGTATCCTAGTGTGGGGCCAGAAGCAATGTATGTGCCTGTATGTAAATGTTTATGTTTATCATGATGCAGAGCCCTTAATTTTATATCCTCGTTTCGCCACAATTTATTCGTCGTTTTAAATCGTGACTCCAGGGAGCTGTCTTACTGCTCGTGACCTCTCGTACCTCTAATGTCACGAAGAAAGAAAACAAGCAGAAGCGGAAGGCGTATTTTGGAAAAAACATTTTTGTCTTCTTACAGATAGTACATACCCGAATTTAGCGAAATTGGTCCACAGTTTCACCACTCTTTCCCGCACCTTGACCGAATCACGACCCCCGCGGCAGGTTGGCAGATCGGGGGGCTTTATTCTGAAGATATAAGGGATCTCCCCGCAGTGTCCCATCGAGTTGAAACAGTTCAAATCTTCTGGAACATTCCAATCTCCCGCGTAGTTCAGAATGTAGTAGTACACTGGACATTGCGAAGAGAATTGACTGTGCATCCGGACGGATTTGTTGATATAATACAGGAAGTAATAGTCGCTCATTAGTTGCACATATTGGTTTTTTGTGTCCGGACTAAGGCATTCATCTTCCCCTATGTAGAACTTAATTAATTGTTGGCCAATGTTGTTAGATACACTTACTTCTCCGGCCAATGTTTTGGGCACGATGAGGCGGGCGTTTTTGTTGTAAATCTCGTAGTTATCGTAAAAGTCGTTTTTGATGTATTGCAAGAGGACAGCTTCAGTGTTGTTGCTGCCAATGATCAAAGGCACTTTGTTGAATTTGCCTGATTTCAGAATCAGAAATGGGCTTTTCGTCAAAAAAGCGGGTTGGCCTTCGAACTCTTCCTCAATGCAAGGCTTGAATATGGCGTCGAAGTAGTCAGTTTCGGATTTGAACATCCGCATTGTCATTCTGCCGAATGCGGTCAAGATTTCTTCGGCTGGCATTTTCTTCAATATGTCGACGATTTCGAATTTGCACTGAGTTTCTAGTCCTAATTCTTTAGCTAAATTCTGGACCGGTTGGTATGGATTCCTGACCAACATCCAGTTGTTAAGAGCACTTGAGCTTTGAACTATCGCCTTGTGGAACAGTCCTGTGGCCATTGATGACAGCATCATGCAGTGGACAATAGAGCCCCCACAGCTTGTGCCAAACATAGTAACATTATTAGGATCGCCACCGAATCGGCTGATATTCCTCTGGACCCAGTTCAAAGCCATCACTATGTCCTTTAGACCAGCATTTCCAGGAGCTGTTACGGTATTTATGGAAAGAAAACCAAATGGGCCATGTCTGAAGCCACAGTGCACGAACAGTACATCCTCTTGCAATAACAAACTTGGATCTAAGATTGTGTCAATTGAGTATGAATAGCTGAAGCTTCCGATCCAGAACATGACTGGTAAAGGTTTCTTAGGTAGCAAATTAGGTGTGGAGAGACTGATGTAGAGACAGTCTTCTGAACCTGTAAATTTGTCTGCATCTGTGTGAGCAAAGCTTTGAGGTGGCTCTTTTGTACAATCTATTCGGTCGGTCCAATGTTGAACAGGCAAGGGTGGCTGTAAAAAAGAGGAAGTGACTTGTTAGAATGCTTTTTAGGGTTCTGTAGGAAACCTCAAAATTTACGTAAATGCTGACAAACATGGTAGTGCTTCAGTAATGTGCATGCCCTCTGAGGGGCCACGTTGGAATTTTTTAATTCCAAGCCTATGAGGATTTAGTAAGAAGTCCCAAACTATTTGTAAAAAGAAGCTATAATTTTTAAAAGTCATCCATCAAAAGTTATTACTTGTTAAATGTGACCCCTTCATCAGCACATGTGAAATGTACTGAAAATAAAAAAATAGAACTTGTAGTGTGCCAACATTTACTAAAGTAATCGTGTAGCAAACTTTCACTGACTCTTCTAAAAACCTATTTAGAGGTTTTTACTGACTTCGATGTAAACGGTACCATAGAAATTACGTGACAAACCTTTAATTCAAACCTTTCAGAATAACTTCTTATGGCAATGTAAAAGTCCCAAAAGCAATGCTGTATGTAAAACGAATTGTACTGCTCTTTTGGCACAGGAGTCCACGTATTCGTTGCCCCGAATCCCGGTGTGTCCCGGAATCCATGCGATAACTACATCTATGTCACTAGATTTACATTTATAAAGAGCATCTCTGATTTTAAAAATAATGGGAATTTTTTTTTTTGACTTAAACGGATTGGCAAGTATAGCCTGAAGGCAACTCAGTGAATCTGAAAAGATAATAGCCCTCTGAAAGAAATTTTTATGTGCTTCTACGAACAAAATATTTCCAAGATGGCAATTGATTCAGCTGTGAATACGGAAGTATAGGGGGGGGGGGGGGGCGGCATTTATATTCTAATATTACGTTGAACCCGGGGATCTAAACCGCAGCCCCAACGCATCCATCATTGGTCAATTTTGAAACATGGTTTAAATACCTATTGCCACAACTATACTCATGACCTGCGCTCTTTAGCAGCCGTTGATTTAAATAACTCCTGGAATTCAGAATGGAAATCCTATCGTGAGTCTAAAAGAACACAGTACAGCACCATCCAAGAATCAATGCCTGCGAAACCATGGTTTTTCTTTTTCCGTAATGCGGATAAAAATGTTACCTCGACAATATGTCGTCTTCGCCTGGGCCATGCCTGCACCCCAGCCTTCCTCGCGAAAATTCGGATTAGGGACAACTCGCTGTGTGAGTGCGGTTTGGACGACGGGACTCCGGATCACATCTTTTTTAACTGCTCAAAATTATCTTCTTCCCTATATAATTATCTTCCTTCCAATCTCCCTCTTCCCACAAATTTTCGTTCTCTGTTACAATTGGTTTTCGCTCCATTTATTAAAGATCTATGTAATTTTATAAAAAGTAACAAAATTCGATTGTGATTGTCTGTCTATTACTAATGTATCTGGTTTTTTATGTATTTTATCTTTTTTGTTATTACTACATCACCACAACTAACATACGGGATTTCGTTAAATATAAAAAAAAAACTTGCTATCTCCAAAACTCGACATTGGCAGAATCCTTAGGGTAGCCATAATTAAGAATTGATGGATTGATGTAAAACGAAGTGATTATTTCTCTGTCGCTGTATGGTATTGTCGTGTCAAGGATGGGTAAAACGTGCTTGTGTCGTGTGGGCACCGTACGTGCGCTTTTTATGGACGATTTGATTGAATTTTTTCCAAACGCTACTGCTTCGCAATGGCGAAAGATACAAAAAAATCTCATAAAAGGACATCATCAGCCATTTGACGCCCACTGCAGGACATAGGCCTGCCTCATGGTTTTCCAAGCTTCGACCTCAAGCCCCAAACCATGAGGGGTTTTGCCATAATCGCCACGCTTGGCAGGCGGGTTGGCGATCGCAGTATGCGGTTGTAATTTCAGGAAGACGCTGCTGCCCGTCTCCTGGTAATTTAATTCCTTAGTCGCCTTCTATGACATCCACGGAAGATAATGGAGTGACGCTAATCTTAATCCGGCGCCACACGGACATTCATTATTATACTTTATTGCACACACAAGAATATTTATAATAACATTCTTTACGATATCTACTAAAAGTTATTGAAAACTCATTATTTTTTACTTTATACATTAAAAGTAAACATTACAAGAAGTTTTAGATAAACGTCGTTTGAGGGACCACCTTTAACTCGTTATTACATACTTTTTCTGACTGCAACATAGGTTCAGATTGGAACTTATCACTTTTACAAATTCTCTACAAAATATTGGCACACAAGTTGTATTTTTATTTTCAGTACATTCGGAGACAGGAAATTTCACATTGTGCGGATTGAGGGGCCACATTTAACAAGTAATAACTTTTGATGGGTGACTTTTACAAATTATAGCTTCTTTTAACATTTAGTTTGGGACCTCTTACTAAATCCTCATAGGCTTGGAATCAACAAATTCCAATGTGGCCCCTCAGAGGGCATGCACATCATCAGTAAAACAATTACCTCATATTCTGGGTTCAATGCCGGCATATATCAATGAATTTGTTTTCTTAAGTTAGATACATTTGTGAGTTTGTACTAACGATAACTAATGCTAGCATTAACAGTACAGGTTTGAGTATTCATCATCAGCCATTTGACGCCCACTGCCGGACATAGGTCTCCTTCGTGGTCTTCATAACCATGAGGGGTTTTGCCATAATCGCCACGCTTGGCAGGCGGGTTGGCGATCGCAGTATGCGGTTGGAATCTCAGGAAGACGCTGCTGCCCGTCTCCTGGTAATTGATTTCCTTAGTCGCCTTCTACGACATCCATGAAAGGAAATGGAGTGACGCTATTCTTAATCCCACGCCACACGGTTTGAGTATTAAATGATTGTAATGTTTATTAAATAGAAAAAAGTCACACTTTACAACCTGTGAATTACATCTGGAAAAATATCAAAATAGATAACAATAACAATAACAAAACTCCCGATTACTTGAATGCTAACAGTTGTCAGTTTAGGCCAAAGTGTAATAGAAAATAGATATATCTAACAACCAGACAGTTGACAATCTGTTAACAGATTGTTTCACCATTAACCACCACCATACCTATGCATGGTGATTAAGCCCTCTCCCTCACTCTCTTAGCGAGTCTCTCTCTGAAAGAAGGTATATGTTGTAGCGGTGGAATTTCGCTCCATTGGCTTACAGCTATAATAAACCCAAATTTGGATAGTTTATTTCGTTTTTGGAACCTTTTGTTTACATTTTAGACTTAACAGATGTTTCTTTCCCTAAGGATGTTCTACTTTCTTCATTTGATGGCGTGGTCATATCGAAACGTTATTTATTGGTTTTTGCACGGACGAAAACGGATGTCGATTAATCCGTCGGTCCTTTTTGTCTGGTTTTCTCCTTGATTAAAAAAAAAGTCCTTGTGTCATTCATTCTTTTTCCGGGTCTTGACACCGAATCCTCCATGTTGGTCGGGTTTCTTTCTTTCTTCCTTTCAATTTCCAATTTTCAACTTTTATCAAAAACTCCCACACCTCGGGGTTCTACCTTGGTGCGGAGAGGTGGTTGCTTCCTGAAGACAACAAGATGGACGGCCCCAGGTTTCCCGCTGATTTATTTAATTTACGTATGTAGATTTCGAATTCTTTTTTTGGAGAGGCATTCTATGGTCACAATGCTCTCACCAGCCTAACATATTTTCAAGTGATAATCTCAAGTTTCCAACATTATATTTTCCAAATTTTCCCAGTAGCAATTTTCCAACTTTCTACTGTGCGATTAAAACTCATTTACTTACTGTTTCCAAGCTAATTTGTAGTAATAAGATTACTTTAGATTTTCTAAGTGCGTTTTTTCCATAAATTCTTTTCTGGCAAGCGGCCAGTGATTAGGATTTCTTAACCCATGTACTTGTTTTCTATCTTGTTTTTTTTGGAGGCACTGAGACCTAACACAGACCGTTAATACTAGTCAATCTACCTAATTTAATTAGAACTTTCTAAAACCAGGTTTGACGGCCTTCAGCCCTAATGTATATTTCAATTTGAAAAATAAATAATAATAATTAGAACTAAATTTACTTCGCTAATCTCCCACTGCAGACTCAAGTAAGTTATCATACCCGCCTTGCGATTAAAACCCAAGCGCTTTTCATCTGACTATCCACGGTATCTTTTTTTAGTGCTGGCCTGGCGCCCGAGCTATCGTATTTTTCTTTTAGCCTATTTGCCTAAGGTGTTAGGGTAGAGGGGCTCTAGTAAAACTTGTATTCCTTTATTATAATTTTATTATTAATTGGTCAGCGCTAATTTATACATAAAATCATTGGTTCAATTTGAACTATAGGTCGAGCCTTGCCTTAACTTGAAGTTCAATTTGAACTTCTTATCAAAGTGACACCTTAACAATACCTAACTATAAATTACCTCACTTGTTGTCAAATAAATACCCAACAGTAAGTCGTTAAATAAATTCCTTTTTTTGAAACAATTAAATAGTCCATAATAATAGATCCAGTCGTTAAGCCAAGTCAGAGGCCTTAGGGCGGCTTGACAACTTCTGACAGTAGACGAGCCACTAGTCTACAAGCCTCCACCAATCCGGACTTGGCCCCCGTGGTGGAGTATGGCCTATACCTTCCTCAGGGAAGAGACCCGTGCCCGGTGGGGACATAATGGGTTGATGATGAAAATACAACTGACACCTTGTTTTTTTTTTAAAATAAATATTACAGTGTGCTGCAGTGTGACTTTACGCTGCTTGTGTACTGCCTTGTTGGTATAGCAGTAACACACTTGATTACCAAGACAGCGGTTGTGGAGTTGATTCCTGCTAGGGATTTGATTCCTACAAATAGCCTTAGTCGAATACGATTTCCACATTTGTCATGACCATCACAGGATATCCCAGTAGTCAATCGCAGATCTACCGTTGTGGGCACGATGGACATGCCCACAACCCTAATAGAAGACTACCAAACCGAACAAGATTTGAAGGTGAAAAGAAATCAACAAAATCGCTTCTGTAGTCTAAATAAATGTGACATTGTGATGTGCAAACACACATTAACTTTGTAATTTTCATGAGCAAAATAAAATTTTACAGGTTTATTAACTTCCACCCTGTTCCGTGTTCGCCCCACGGCTTTGCCCACATGGAACTATAGACTGTACAAAATCTTGGTCTGGGTGTCAAATATTTTGTAAACATCTCCTTTGTATAAATGCACTATATTGATCATAATCAAGTTCATACTCCGACTCGCAGTTGGCCGATTTTTGGGTGGTTGTGACCACATCCTTTTTTGAGGGCTGGATCCACGTCTGCCAGTAGGACCAGGCAAATTTATTGTGTTGTGTCGACATTATTCAAACAGTATCGGCCCATGTTTAAAGCGTAATTTTACTCTGATATTAGGTACTTACAAGAAATCTCAAGTTTCCCAATGGAGGCTTGGCATATGGTATTCCACTGAAGCGGTAGTAGTGTCCAACATCTGTTACTGTTTTGTAGCCATAAATTGGCCCCTCCTCGGTTTCTATTGGGATGAGCATTTTCTCAGAGATTGGAGTTTCTGCCATCTTCCTCACCTGATAAAGAAATGAAATAAAGTTTTTTAAACTATAACCTCACAAGTTTCTTTATTACTATAAGTGGGTTTAATTAAATCAACAATGAGATACCTACTCATTATCTGGATACTGTTACGGAATTACTAGTGGTCGTTCATGTTATCTCACTGACCTTGTATGAACTACTTAACAAAAACTTACCAATTTTGCACTGGTCTTCATAAGGCGGCAAATCCCTGCTAAGCCTTCATTAAGTGTCGAAAATGATGTACTAGTTTGCAATGTTCACATTTTTATCATAGCATTAGAAGGTATTAGGTATTAGAAAAATTCAGTAAAATCCCCTATAGTCGACAAGACACTCGCTTACTATGATCTATCTTGGATCTATCTATCAACCATCTATTCTATCAACAAAACAACTGAGTCAGTGTTGCCAACTATGATTTTGAAAAAGGCGTAGGCCACATTAGATAAATCTATGTAGGTAGGTACTTTTTTCCGAGTAAAACTTGTTTTGTGGGTAAAACCATGAGAATACTAATCATTATATAATAGGTACCTATAGGAAATCAATTTGTTATTTATGGTAAAATTGAATAAAACGTAAGTGTTTTGGCATACAATTTATTATTATTTTCAAGCAAGTTGAGTTTATCCTTTTTTTTGTGTTGCCCATATTCGTTCCACTGCAGGGCACATGCCTTCTCTCAGAGAAGCTTTTAAGTTTTAAATGTCTAATTAATTCACAAGTATTAAGGACCGATGACAACACAGTACCTACCGTCAAACGGGGGAACTCGAGACATATGTCTAACTTGAGACATTTCGTAAGGAGAATTTAGTTTCTTGCTACGGCAACACCAAAACACAGTAGCCCAGTGATTTTGTGTGTACAAGAAGCTTGACAATTTGTCTCCAGATAAAGCTGAGTAAAAAGTAGTTAATCTTGTACCAAATTGTATAAAAATAACATAATGTCGACCCACAACGTGAGCCAAATAAAACGTGTTGTAAAACTTTGTCCCTGTACCCGGTACGTGTAAGTTTCGGATTTCGACTTAATTTATTTCCTAACCTTAATCTATGGCGGATTTATTGTTGTGACATCTGCATTAGTGTTGCCATTATTAGTGCATTTTTTTCGACAAAATTTCCGATACACCCACTTCGGGGTAACTTAGGACGGCTTGTCTCAAGTTACCTTGCCATTCTCACATTATGATTTATTTAAGTTTTCAAGGAAATTTTTTACATTTTAAACAAATATATTTTGTTTTCAGCATAGTATGCCGCGAAGTTACACCCGTGCGATATTGAAGAAACCTTCGTCCACTACAAATTTTTCCAAAAATAGCCCTGTACTTAATCTTATTTTCTAATACATTTATAATATGTTTGAATTTCTTTAAGTTTGGTAAATGTGAACACCTAAGATGAATAAATTAAGCTAATAATTTTGTTGTTAAGTTTAAAATACCTACGAGGCAAATTTTTCTAAAATAGTCCGTAATTTTTTATTTTTTTTCTAATAAATTTATAATCAGTTAGAATTTTTTAAGTTTGGTTTGTAAAACAATTATATGGCGTTTCGTATTTTTTTTATTGACATAAAAAAAATATAGAGAAATATATAAAGAAATTTTTCGACAAAAAATGGACTACTTTTTATTTTTTACTTAATTTCATAAAAAAATTATTTTTTTGCCAGTTTTCAAGTTATGGTTAACATGGCAACCCTTTTTAAAACCCGTAAAAATGTCTCAAGTGTATTTAGTGCTTGTCATACTTGAATTAGAGTGGCTTTAGTATTTAGTCCCAAATTACCCCGAAATTGCAGGTAACTTGGGACACCATGTCTTTTAACCTTAAATAATAGATAGAGGTGTATGATACGCTAAATCACTTATTAATATTGAACTATACCTACTCACTAACCTGTAGCGATATTGCTAAGTAAGATAATACCCGTTCTTCCGCTATAGACATGTCGTTAAACTTCAAAAGTGTCCCAAGTTCCCCCGTTTGACGGTACCTAATTTAATAATTTTATCCCATAATTATAGTTAAAAAAACTAAAAAACACGCTTTTATGGTAAACCGAAAAGTGTGGGGTACTTTCAACGTTCTTGGGTACTTTGCACGACATTCTTACACTGACTCTGCACTTGGAAAACAAATATCTTTGTAGGTAATATAATAAATGAATAAATAAACAAATAAAAAAGTACAACAATCGATATCGAGCACCCAACGCCTTTTTTACAATGTAATCGATTTGTTACTTTTTGTTCGGTTAGCTAGTATTAATTATTAGTTGACATCAAAATATTGAATCCATAATCCAATATTTTGATGTCATTCAGACATCAAAATATTGTACCTATTTCTAAGTTCTAAGGCGCTTCAAGTATTTAGAGTTTTGATGATCGGTCAGTCAGTAAGTGAGTAACAAAATTAAGAAACGTTTGGCCAGTTTCTTAATTTACAATTTCGCTAAGTAAATGGTGTCGCGACGTAAGGGTCGCGAAATCTGTAAATATGTACATAGCAACACCGGAAAAGGAAATGCGATGAAGGGAGGTTCCACGTGACGCCGCCTGACAGATCGGTGAGTATCGCGGGAAGTGTTGAACAATATGTGCTGTGTGTGTAAAATACCAAGGAAGATGAAGTTCGAGTCAGGTGGACGCCAGAGATGAAGCTAAGTAGTCTGAGAGATCTCGGTATTCCATTATACTATTCCGTGTATGATGATTGATAAGTAATGAGCTTGTATTTGAATGAGGAATGTCAAAGGACGTATGAGAGATGATACAAGTGATGCCCTGCCCGGCCGATGATGTAGGCAGAGGGTCAAGGGGTCACTAACAGCCCTGCTGGATCTTGCCGATGATTAAGAGGGAGATCAGCAGGTCAAGAGACTTATGAGAGACAAGACGAGTGATGCCCTGCCCAGCCGATGATGTAGGCAGAGGTTAAGGGGTCACTAACAGCCCTGCTGGATCTTGCCGATGATTAAGAGGGAGATCAGCAGGTCAAGAGACTTATGAGAGACAAGACGAGTGATGCCCTGCCCAGCCGATGATGTAGGCAGAGGTTAAGGGGTCACTAACAGCCCTGCTGGATCTAGCCGATGATTGAGAGGGAGATCAGCAGGTCAAGAGACTTATGAGAGACAATATGAGTGATGCCCTGCCCAGCCGATGATGTAGGCAGGGTTTAAGGGGTCACCAACAGCCCTGCTGGATCTAGCCGATGATTGAGAGGGAGATCAGCAGGTCAAGAGACTTATGAGAGACGATACGAGTGATGCTCTGCCCAGCCGATGATGTAGGCAAGGGTCAAGGGGTCACTAACAGCCCTGCTGGATCTAGCCGATGATTGAGAGGTAGATCAGCAGGTCAAGAGCTTGGTATGAGAGATGTGATGAATGATGCCCACCCAGCCGATGATGTAGGCTAAGGGTCAGTGGGTTACGAACAGCTCAAGAGCCTATTTATGAAAGACAATGTGAGTGTAGTGCAGGTATAGCATAGATGCTGCTGGGAGTATATGCCGTGAGATGACAAAGCATATCCTCCCGAGTGGCCACTGCAGATGGCACCGAGTCAGTCGGTGTCATCTGCCTTTATTTCACAGGAGGTGGATGGGTTCCCCGCTCTTCGGCCCACCAGTGATGCGAAGCAAAGCAGCCGTCAACTGTCAGGCTAACTTCATTTGGGTATGATAATTTAATTTTTCTTTTCACTTCTCCATTCGCGATGCTCCATGGTTTCTCACCCTCTAAATATCCCTACATTACTAATAACTAATATAAGGGAGGCGTCGCGACATGGTGGAGGAGCTGGGATCCATCCACATCCACGAGGAAAGGAAAAATTTGATTTATCAACATTATAAGAATATTATTGGCGGTCTGGAGCTGCTTTTCGACCCGAAAAATAAAATATATATATACCTATATCAAGTCAATAGATAGTGCGCCCTGGTTGTACAGAGATGGCGCTAGTAGGACCGCAAAATACAATTCATTTCCACGAAAGTTTGTTGCCGCCATAAGTAGGTACTGTCTTGGCAACACGCTATTTCAGAGCTTGTAACTAGCAGATCAATTCGAGGTTATTTTAATTATGAATTATACAGAATTTGTCATACAAATTTGACTATATCCAACTTCAATTTATTTAGCTGAACTCTGCTTTGATTTATACTGTGCCTCCGCAAAGAGGGGAGCAATGGCGGTCGACACCTCCGCTGAACAACGCCGGCATTGACTAAGATCAATTAAGATCTTTTTTTAGGTATTCACTTAGGATTATTGTACTGGCTCATTATTTTATAAGCAACAAGAAATCACGATACAATTTTCTCATCGAAATGGTGTATGAAAAGAGAGAAGGAAATTAAATGAATTACATGAAATGGGGTAAATTCCATGCACAGTGTTTTGCGTAATAAGTGAAAGTGACCCTTAATTCGGAAGCAATAAGTGCGATTAGAGCAATTTAACGTAACACCACGGACGATATGAAGGACGGTTGTGTCCGTATCCGGTCTCCATTCGCTTATTTCGCTTGACGGAAAATTTTCTCGTTTGTTTGTTCCGGCGTCATTCGATTTGAGTACATAACAAAGTTTCGAACTAAGTTGGTCAGTGTTAGCTATTTACTTTTTCAGTCGTTTTCGGTAGTCAATGGTATTGTGATAGTGTTGTCTTGGTAATCGGTCTTCTAAAAAGAAATTTACAGCAAATAAGGTTACGCGAAGGGTGGCTTTTTGTGACGAGACAGTGGAATACCGATTTCATCGTCCTGAATCTTCGATTCAAACTGTAAGTAAAAGTGAGTTCTTACCCTCATACTTTGACAGATTGGTCGAACTTTAAGATATTCTGAGTTGCAACGTAAGGCGATCAGTCGCTATGTAGGTAACATTTAGGAAATAGCCATAGAGAAATAGTATGCAATTTACAGCACCGGGCGGCCATTTACCTAAAAGGAAAGTACCTACTACGTGAGTTCGATCTCGAACGCTTCGTCTAAATGGACCTACCCAGGTAGGTACCTTAAATCTCCTTGTGAAAACCCACTAAATCAAATATTACATTTACCACAAGGGTCTCGAAAATTACTCTAACGTATCAATGGAAATTATTTAAATTTTAAGCCTGTTATGTACCTACCTAATGATAATGATAACAAAGTTGAAGTAAATTCACTATATTATTATTATTCTCGTCAAACATTAAAATTATAGTCTCAAAGATGAGTAATTACTCATCTTTACATTACTTTATTTATGTAAAATTCGATGTCGGTTTAGGTACTATAGTCAGCCACGGCACTACCGTACGACGGACGTCGGTGATACGCAGCACTGCAAGATACAACATACAACATAAAGGTAAGTAAGTAGGTACTAGTAGACTAGCTTACAGTTTTCTTTTGAATTTGTGTGCATTATATTGGTAGGTATCCACAATCCATTGTGTTATAACCAGTCATGAGAAAACAAATTTAAATAGAGCAGCCGCAGAAATACAATCCTTGCGATTCAATATTTGGAAACTAAATGCATACCTACATAATATCTTGACATCAGACCTATTGTACTCGAGTATTACTTATGTACCGGTTAGAGATACATAATTTAACTTAATTACAAATAACTGCTCCCTTGCTATGAACTGCTAGATCCTGATATAAGAAGACTAATGATCATCTGTTGGTATCCAAGTATGGCTAGTGGTATATAGATGTTTCCCTAGTCAACAATCGTGGTGGTTATGGATTCAACTTTCACATATGGCAGTACGATGTCTGGTGTGTCGTCACTGTAAAATTTTTTATATTCCTAATTAACCCTTCAAATAACCTACAATATTTGCTAATAAAACTCTTATGAAATACCCACAAACCGAAATAGTCTTACGAAATAAATAAATATCCATACTAAAGTTACAATGGTCATCGATTCCAGATTGGATTCCAACCGCCCGGCCGTGGATAGGACAGACAATAAACATGGAGGAAAGCTTAATGAGAGTCATAATTATCAGCAGTACAAGGATGAAAGAGTTAGCCACAAAGGCTAACTCTCTAATTAACAGATTCAAGGAAATGGATGACCCAACAAATGAGTTACTGCTAGAAACAGACGTCACTTCTTCAAAATTGGATAATGCGATTAAGCGGCTACAAAATGACCTACTTAACTATTTTCGTCTAGCTAACGAACCAGCAGCGGATGAGATATCCGAAATATCCACGTTTCAGCTACATGCAGAAGAAACCCTAATAGAACTGAAGGCAAGAGTGAAACCTCGTCAAGAAAAGGGGGAAGAACGAAATCTATCAGCCAGACTCCCAAAATTGGAGCTACCAGAGTTTAACGGAAACGTTTTAGAATGGCACCAATTTTGGGACCAGTTTTCTTCTAATATTGGTAACCGCAACATAGCTGATGTAGACAAGCTGCTTTACCTCAAATCAGCTTTAAGAGGAGAAGCCAAAAATAGTGTGGAAGGACTAGAAATGACTAACAAAAACTATTCTATCGCTATCTCTTCGCTTAAAGAACGTTATGGGAAGATAGGAAGGGTCATTGATGCACACTACTCAGCGCTAAATAAAATTGCACCAGCATCAATGGATACTTCGGACTGCCGGAGAGTCATCAACGACATCGAGAGACACCTAAGAGTATTGGACTCTCTAGGAGAGAATACCAGTCACAGCTATCTGCGCTTCTTGATAATGGAAAAATTCCCTGAAGAACTGATCTATGAGATGAAAATGAAAATGAAAACAGATTCCATCGAGGAAATCAGGAAAGAGATTCAGAGTATAATATCAGCCAGAGAAGAGGTGAACAGGCTGACTCAAGGAAAAGGCAACACGGTTGAAGGCTACACTACGAGCACACTTCATGTCATGGAGAGATCAGGAAGAGGAAACTCTGAGAAAAATTTCCAGAGATTTATACCAAGCGGTGGGAGATCCTATAAGAGAAGATATGAAGAAACTATGTCTACAGCTCGATCTGACCAGAACGGATCTGACAGAAAACGATCTAGATTATCATGTATCTTTTGCAAAGAAAATCATTTTAACGATCAATGCAACAACTACAAGACAAGCAATGACAGAAAAGCTCAGTTAGGAAGGAGATGCTATAATTGTTTGGGATTAGGACACAGCATAATGAACTGTTCCAGGAAAGTGAAATGTTTCCACTGCAAGGAAATACACAACAGAGCTTTGTGCCCGACAAAATTCAGTGCCGTCGTGACTGGTAATGATATCCTTTCTTCCTCTACTAGTACGGAGACAAATTGCTTTAACACAAATTACGTCACAAGTTCCCTCTATTTGCAGACGGCGACTGTAACACTTCACAACAATGAAACTCAAAAAACATGCAGAGTGCTACTTGACTCCGGGAGTCAAAGATGTTACCTAACAACCCGGATGGCTAAGGGACTCAAATTGAATTTAGATTCTGAAGACCTCCTTATGATTTATACCTTTGGCTCTGAAACACCAAGAAAAACGGCGAGTCCTTCTGCAAAAATTGATGTAGAGACCAAAAGAGGAATATGGAAGTCCATAAGAGTGAATATTGTTCATCATATAACCGACCGGATACCAATTCAACCAAAGAGTAGCACTCCTGTAGATATCATGGCTGATGACGACACTGTAGGTGAAAGTATAGACCTACTAATAGGAAACGACTATTATTTCTCGTTTATGAGGAATGAAAGTATCCAGATTCAAGAAAACCTGTATATGGTTAACACCGATTTCGGATGGATTTTGTCAGGGAAGGAGAGTACCTTTGATGGAGAAGCCACTCTATCTATGATAACATATTGTCAGTGCGATCCTAATTCATATCTCACTGAACCAGACCTCCCACTAAGAGATATTGATATAAAGTTCTTATGGACATTAGAGAGCATTGGTATTACCGACTCTCCAAAGAGTAGTCGGGAAGAAGAAGCAGTGAGACACTTCAACGAGACAGTAGTGTATGTTGAAGGAAGATATTATGTTAAGTGGCCTTGGACTCAATACCCACCGGAGTTACCTACAAACTATGGATTAGCATGTGGAAGATTGAAAAGCTTGTGCAAACGATTGGATCACACAACATTGCAAGACTATTCTGCAATTCTGAAGGAACAGTTAGATGCTAAGATAATAGAAGTAATTGAACCAGAAGCAGTAAACCACTATGAACACACATCACATCCTATTCATTACCTTGCGCATCATATTATAAAACAGAAAGGAAAGAGAGGCAGAATTGTATATGATGCATCTGCAAAAGTGAAAGAACAAAGAAGTTTGAATGAATCCCTCTATTGTGGACCCACAATGCTGGAAGATTTAACCGGTTTACTCGTGAAGTTTCGTTGTCACCCTATTGGCATCTGTGCAGATGTGGAAAAGGCATTCTTGCAGATTGGCTTACAAGCGGAGGATCGTGACGTAACAAGATTCTTGTGGCTCAAAGACGTCCATAAACCAATCAGCGAGGATAATCTGCTACATTTGAGGTTTTGTAGAATGCCATTCGGCATCATATCTAGCCCATTCCTACTAAATGCAACAATAAGATGTCACTTGAAGAAATCTGATAAGGTACATATAAAACGAATATCCAACGACATTTACGTGGATAATTTAGATAATTTAGTTACCGGAGTAAAGACAAGTAAAGAAGCTACAGAGCTTTATGAACAATCTAAGGAAGTATTTCAAGAATTGTCGATGAACCTGAGGGAGTGGAGCTCCAATTCTGAAGAACTGATGGAACAGATTCCGGATAGCTGCAAAGATAAGGTAGTGAAAGTCCTAGGTCTGTGCTGGGACATAAATAAAGACACACTCCAACTGAGATTCTCAAATAACTACCGAACGCCCAATACCAAAAGAGAAATCTTAAAAATTGTGGCATCAGTGTATGATCCTTGCGGCATTGCTGTTCCCTTTTTATTGCCTGCAAAGTTACTCCTTCAAGACTTGTGGAAAACCAATACCAAATGGGATACGAAGCTACCACAAACTATGATCGACAAATGGGAAGATATCCGCAACGACCTAAAAGATATTCATGAAATATCCATCCCACGACGATACTTCAGAGACTCGAAAGATGAGGACTGTCACCTACATTGTTTCACAGACGCATCGACGAAAGCATATTCTGCGGTGATCTTCGTTGTTAACGGTAATGAGGCATCCTTTGTCATGGGAAAGTCACGATTAGTACCAATCAAAGACCAAGAAAACTTATCGATACCACGTCTAGAACTATTAGGAGTGATGATTGGATGTCGGCTCATCAAATACGTTCTACCCTTCCTACAATTACAAGTTAAACGGCAGATTTTATGGACTGACAGTCAAATAGTGATTGAATGGTGTAGATCTAACAAGCTTTTACCTCCTTTCGTAGCAAGAAGGGTGGAAGAAATCAAGGCGAACAAAGATTTAATAATGAAGTATGTGCCGACAGAGGTAAATCCTGCGGACGTGGCTACGAGACCAACTACTACAAGAGAAGAAAAGAAGCGATGGCTAACGGGTCCTGCGTTCATCCGAGAAGACCCTCAATTCTGGCCGTCCACCACTTCTCTTCTGACTGGGGAGGGTCTCCCGAAGAAGGTTCATGGTGACGAGCGCCATAAGAATGTGGTGCAAATGAGTCAGAGTTCAGGAAAGCAACTAAGAGATGAACAACGGATTGAATTAGATCGTCAGGACGACAAGGAAATGCCGCACACTATTGGAGAAGTAAAGAAAATTCAAGCTGAGTACTTTCCACAAGAACTAGAAGGAAAGGAAACCAGTCTGAAAAGAAATTTAGGACTGTTTGTCGACGTAGATGGCATTTTAAGATGCAGAGGCCGACTTATGAACACCAATTGGCCTTATGATAAACGCTATCCCATACTTATACCAAAAGATTGTGAGTACACTAACAAGGTCATCATAAAGACTCACAATGACAACTACCATGTAGGTGCTAATCATACACTCAGCATCATACGCCAAACCTTCTGGATACCGCAAGGAAAGAGTCAAATACAGAAAGTACTGAAGAGATGCCCACGTTGTATCAAGCATGGAGGAGGTCCGTTTAAACTACCTTCTACACCCGCCCTACCATCTGAAAGAGTAAATTACTCAGCCCCGTTTACGTTCACCGGTATAGATTACCTAGGACCTGTCATGGTTAAAACTGATGCAGGGACAGGAAAGAGATGGATCTGCTTGTTCACGTGTTTAGCCGTAAGAGCTATACACCTAGAACTGGTTCAAGACTTGACAGCGGAAGAAGGACTTCTTGCCTTAAGGAGAATGATGTCTACGAGAGGCGTACCAACCTTAATTACTTCAGATAACGCCACCAATTTCAAACTCATGTCCGAAATAATGAACCAGCCGTTATGCATCGAAAGAAAAATTCAGTGGAGATTCATTCCTCAATTAGCTCCATGGTTTGGAGGGTTTTATGAAAGATTGATAGGTATAGTCAAAAACTGCATGCTGCGAACACTAGAAAAACATCTATTGACAAACAGTCAAATGAATACCGTCATTAAGGAAATAGAAGCCGTGGTAAATACACGACCTCTAACTTGTGTCGATACGGAAATGTCACATATTCTGAAACCTGCCGACTTCCTTGCAATAGGAAAAACTATAGTCGTGAGAACAGCGGATGATGAGATCTTACCCCAAGGCACACGAACGAAAATAGACCTTATAAACAGCTGGAAAAAAGGTTTGATCATTCTAGGCGAATTCAAGGAAATGTTTACGAATCGTTACCTACTTGGTCTAAGAGAAAGGTATTCACATTCTCACAAGCAGCCTAGAATCATGTCGAAACTAGTTCCAACTGAAGGACAGATAGTACAAATTAAAGGAGATAATAAAAACAGAGAAGAATGGAGAGTAGGAAAAATTATCTCATTACAAAGGGGAGCTGACAAGTTATGCAGAGTCGCAAAGGTTAAAGTCGGTGATAAAGAGTTTATCCGATCCATAGCGCACTTATACCCACTCGAGATTGAAGATGACGAACAAGTCAGCGTGCACGAAGAAACTCCAACAGTAACACGACAAGAAGAAAGAAATTCACAAGTAATGTGTTTCCCTGAAATAGAGGTCGATTCCCTCATAAACAATGGAATAAAGGATGCTTCAGAAGTTGTACAACAAGATGGAACCCATGTCACCGAGACCCCAGATGATGGGAGTCTTTTAGAGGAAGATAAGGAATTTGAAGACACTGATATGGAAATGGCTGTTGCCTCAAACGAACAACAGAATGACCAGCTCAGGAAACCGAGACAGAGACGAGATGCGGCGACTAGAGCGCTAGAAAAGATAAAGCAGTGGACCAGGAGTCTATTGTCACTTCTCTAGTTGTTCCTGCCGGGAGTGTCGCGACGTAAGGGTCGCGAAATCTGTAAATATGCAGTATTGCATAGCAACACCGGAAAAGGAAATGCGATGAAGGGAGGTTCCACGTGACGCCGCCTGACAGATCGGTGAGTATCGCGGGAAGTGTTGAACAATATGTGCTGTGTGTGTAAAATACCAAGGAAGATGAAGTTCGAGTCAGGTGGACGCCAGAGATGAAGCTAAGTAGTCTGAGAGATCTCGGTATTCCATTATACTATTCCGTGTATGATGATTGATAAGTAATGAGCTTGTATTTGAATGAGGAATGTCAAAGGACGTATGAGAGATGATACAAGTGATGCCCTGCCCGGCCGATGATGTAGGCAGAGGGTCAAGGGGTCACTAACAGCCCTGCTGGATCTTGCCGATGATTAAGAGGGAGATCAGCAGGTCAAGAGACTTATGAGAGACAAGACGAGTGATGCCCTGCCCAGCCGATGATGTAGGCAGAGGTTAAGGGGTCACTAACAGCCCTGCTGGATCTTGCCGATGATTAAGAGGGAGATCAGCAGGTCAAGAGACTTATGAGAGACAAGACGAGTGATGCCCTGCCCAGCCGATGATGTAGGCAGAGGTTAAGGGGTCACTAACAGCCCTGCTGGATCTAGCCGATGATTGAGAGGGAGATCAGCAGGTCAAGAGACTTATGAGAGACAATATGAGTGATGCCCTGCCCAGCCGATGATGTAGGCAGGGTTTAAGGGGTCACCAACAGCCCTGCTGGATCTAGCCGATGATTGAGAGGGAGATCAGCAGGTCAAGAGACTTATGAGAGACGATACGAGTGATGCTCTGCCCAGCCGATGATGTAGGCAAGGGTCAAGGGGTCACTAACAGCCCTGCTGGATCTAGCCGATGATTGAGAGGTAGATCAGCAGGTCAAGAGCTTGGTATGAGAGATGTGATGAATGATGCCCACCCAGCCGATGATGTAGGCTAAGGGTCAGTGGGTTACGAACAGCTCAAGAGCCTATTTATGAAAGACAATGTGAGTGTAGTGCAGGTATAGCATAGATGCTGCTGGGAGTATATGCCGTGAGATGACAAAGCATATCCTCCCGAGTGGCCACTGCAGATGGCACCGAGTCAGTCGGTGTCATCTGCCTTTATTTCACAGGAGGTGGATGGGTTCCCCGCTCTTCGGCCCACCAGTGATGCGAAGCAAAGCAGCCGTCAACTGTCAGGCTAACTTCATTTGGGTATGATAATTTAATTTTTCTTTTCACTTCTCCATTCGCGATGCTCCATGGTTTCTCACCCTCTAAATATCCCTACATTACTAATAACTAATATAAGGGAGGCGTCGCGACAAATGGTTAACTGCAGTGCTGTCTCTTCGAACTTCTCAGAAAAGAGCGTGACAGAACGTTACTTAATTATTTACTTAGTGAAATTCTCAATACAGAAACCGGCCCTTTGACTAGTAATAATTCTTAAAATACTGGTTCAAATTGAATAAAATTTGAAATTTATTGTGTCCACCTGCTCCATCATCATCATCAGCCGTTTGACGCCCATTGCAGGACATGGTCTCCTTCATGGTTTTCCAAGCTTCTCGGTTTTGTGCCGCCCGCAACCAGCGACTCCCCGCCACCGTAACCATGTCGTCAGACCACTTCCCACGCTGCCACAATGCCTGCTTGGTTACGGAAAATTCAGGCTTCTAGTTTTATCCACAACGAAGTGGTAGCTTTATTGCGATTCGGGATGTCGGTCGTTTTTAAATTAAAACTAAAGTACCTACGTTTGTATGGGATAATAATATCTCACCGAAACATAAATGTAAAAAACTGGCACTGTTCTCGTCTCAAAAAAAAAAAAATCTTGATATAAAATATAAATAAAATACACGAAGACAAAGAACTTGGCAAGTTCTTATATGTATTTTTATGTATCTTATAAGTATTTTTTTTAAACGAGAAATTGGGCAGTTTTCTTCATTTATGTTTTGGTGCGATTTTATAACTTTTTGTTAAGAATGTTTGTCTAATGAAGTGCATAGTAGCAACGTAGAAACGAGTAATAGGTATGATCAAGATTGACCTTTGAAGCAAGAAAATTATTTTATTTTATTTTCGGTAAGTCACACGTCCAAACTTTTCTCTACAACCGAAAATCTTAATTTGAGACAGAGGCCCGATTAGCGCATCACAGACGTGCTTTTAAGTTTACTGGACTAGATTATTTCGGCGCCATCCAAGTTTCTGTCGGTCGAAGAAGAGAGAAGAGATACGTCGCATTATATACTTGCCTCGTCTCCCGCGCCATACATTTGGAAGTTGTGCACTCCTTATCAGCTGATTCAGCTATGATGAGCCTCCAACGATGTATAGGCCTACGAGGAGCGCCAACAGAAATTTGGTCCAACAACGGAACAGCCTTCGTGGGTGCGAACAGAGAACTTCGATCCCTTTACGATGCTGCCGTGCCTCAATATGCTGCTTCGGAGAAGATCAACTGGCGTTTCATTCCACCTGGAGCTCCATTTATGGGTGGTGCCTGGGAAAGGCTCGTAAAGTCCGTGAAGGTGGCGCTCACCGCTACGCTCACAAAACGAGCACCCTCAGATGAGGTGCTGCGTACACTCCTAGCAGAAGCGGAGGCGTTAGCGAACACGCACTGACACCGATGCACTTTATACTGAACGCTTCTTCAGGACGTCCGATCCCTGCAACGTTGACAGACTCCGACCTGACATCGAGAAGTGGCTGGCGTAGAGCACTAAGACTTGCAGATCATTTTTGGCGACGGTGGGTGCAGAAGTATTTACCGACCCTGATTCCACGCCGCGGACGAGGAGAAGTACCCCCTGACGTCTCTGTTGGAGATCTAGTACTGATCGTTGATGGCAACATGCCAAGAGGAGCTTGGCCAAGAGGGCGAATAGCTGCGACCTTCCCTGGTCGCGACGGCATTGTGCGGGTGGCTGACGTGAGCACCTCGGGTGGGATCCTGCGACGGCCCCTTCGGAAGCTGATCAAGCTCTCTTAAGAAAAAAGGGAGGAAATGTGCGCGACGCACAACCTTTTTATAGGTTTTTTGCTTTTTATAGTTTTTTATATTTAATTCTTTTGTTCAGTTTTTGACATTTTCTTTTTATATCAGTCTGTTCCATGTCTGTTCTCGTATAAGCGCCATTAAACACCTAATTTTATAGAACCAGTGATTTTAGTTGAAATACAGCCCCACCCTGCCGTGATCGTCCTTCGTCATCCGCGGGTGTGAAATCCAGGTACGTCCACCCTAACGCTTACCAACGAGCACCTTCCTGGTTTTGTCCATTGTTCGCCAATACAGTCCACCCAGCTGCCGCTCTCGCCGCACCATATTTTGGGCTTTCATGTGTCATGCCCCTATATTACGCTCACCAAATCCTGAGCGATTCCAATCGTTTAACTGTCAAATTAGTATGGAATTTGACAGTTAGACGATTGGAATCGCTCAGGATTTGGTGAGCGTAATTAGGCCAATGGTCTTCAATATGTCTAAGACATAGGTATTTGTGAAGAGAATTATGATATTTTTTGCGGACAGTACTTTTTATATATTTTGTAAATGCAGGAATACATAACTTAAATAATTAGAGGAGGTCTCTTTAACAAAGTTCTTTTCTTATCATTACGGATTAGGCAGTGGCCCTTAATACGCCATTTCAAATTATGACCCTGTATAACCTGGTCACTTTGTATATTTTTAACTATTTTAGATGTTATTTCCCTCACTATCTAAGTAATAATTTTTTTTAGGAATGCATTTTGTTAGATTTGTAATGGTTACTTAGCCGTGATAGTTTTCCGTTTAAGATTATTATATGTGCTACATCCCTAAAATATTCCACGTTTCTAAAATTAACTGTTTAGCCAGGAGACGGGGGGGGAGGGGGGGGGGGGTAGATAGATACAGAACACTTAATTGCACAATCAGATGAAAGACAAGTGATTTAAAAGCGCAGTATTTAACAAACGGATCCCTGAATAGACAAACGGTTTTCTACACCCACAATATTTTTAAACGACAAATTTGACAATCCGTAATAGGTAATTTTTTTTTTACATTTTACATTTCACCGTTTGGCGTGTTTAATAGTGATTTTTAGGACCCATGGCCCTGAACCTAAGGCAAAAAACCAGAAATCGTCGTTTTTGGTATAAACGCGTTCGTGATCCTAGGTTCTTTGTCGTGTGGGTCCTAAAATCACTATTAACATGATTGACAGATTGTACTGACACCTTTTGCAAATTTGATCTGTAAAAAAGATATGATTGTTTTCCTCGGTGGCGCTAGTGTTACTCCGTGGACCCCCTTAAGTTGTATTATCCTACTAATATCCTGCTGGTTGTACAATTATATAGTGTTTATGTTATTAAGTTACATTAATGTGTTTATACAACTGTTTGTTTTCTCTTATAAATAAAAATAAAAATTATAAATGTGAAAGTTTGTGAAGGTTTTTGGATATTCGGAGGTTTGGATGTTTGTTACTCAATCACGCAATAAGGGCTGAACGAATTTACAGAACGGATTACAGGCAGCGACATCTGGCCGAAGCAATTTACATCACCACAATTTACAGCCGATGTCGCTGCTTGTAAGTGATACAGAAAAGTTTGTAAAGAGGCTCGAAATTTCGCCGATGCTTGCACTTGCCCGTTAGCTCAGTTGGGAGAGCGCTGGCACGGTTAGCCAGAGGTCGCGGGTTCAAGTCCCGGCATGGGTGGAATTTTTAGCCTCTAAACAGATTTTTGAAATTGCCCTCAGCACCCATTTTACGTTAAGGCACATGGAAAAAAATATTACGATTCCGGGATTTCGCGCCGTTTTATGGAATGGTAGGTATACATATAAGTGGTTCACTGATTTTCGTATGGGCATGCTACCACCAATGATACAGAGTGCCTAGGAAGGGTGGTTGAGGTTACCAAAAATCCACGATAAAAATATATACTGCTCAAAACAATTCGTGGAATAAGATTTCAAAGTAAAAAGTTCTTTGTTTTTTAATTGTTATTAAAGTGACATTGTTCACGAACATGAAAAACAAAAGAACTTCAGCGTTTTTGTTAGCAGTTCTAAATATGGTGTTCAAGAGTCTATGTACCTACACCTAAAAACAAAGTGACGTCATTGAATTTTATTAATTTTTAAACATGTAGTTTTAAACAAACCTATAAATAAATTCTCTCATTTTATGTGGCTTTTCAAGTCTTCTTGGTGTTTTTATTGCTGGAAGTCAGTATTAATTTGATTTACAAGGTCATTATGCCAGATCCGACTGAAATCCAAGTATCCCGAGCTTCAAGAGGGTCGAACTATGTTCTATGTAGGAACTAGAGATGAAATTTCTACTCAGTACTTATCCCCTTGAGACGAAATATTCAATCAATAACAAAACTCCGAAGACTAGAAAGGCCACTTTCAAGTCTTCTGAGTGAGTTTTCTGTTATTAAAAACATAGCCAAAAAAACATACGCGTCGAATTGATAGCCTCCTCCTTTTTTGAAGTCGGTTAAAAAGTTTAAGAAAATTAAATGGCGTCACATTGTTTTTTTGGTGTACGTAGACTCGTGGCCACCATATTAAGAACTGCTAACAAAAACGCTGATGTTCTTTCGTTTTTAACTTTCGTAACGGATGCCACTGTAATATTTAGTGGCCAGTTATAATTAAAAACGTGAGAATAAACTTTTACTCCACTTTGAAATCTTATTCCCCAAATTGTTTTGAGCAGTATATTATAATGAATGCGGAATGTAGCACAATCAGTTTCCGGTGATCATATAAGGGTTCCGATTTTTCCTTCGTGGTACAGAACCTCGATCGTACCTACGTAACCCTGAAAATTAATAAAACGCAAACAGCACTGTCCGAGCGCGGTGAGGAGTTGGAATTCAAAGAGTTAACAGGCCCAGTCTCGTTTCAGTCGGCAAAATTAATTAAAACTTTCTATCCGCCCAGCTAATTAAGATTTTGGGAGCATCAGAAAGTTTGATGGCTTGTTGGTAACCCCTTCTTTCTAAACAAATTTTGGGGTTACTCGATTTATCACCTTGTTTCAGCCAATCCATTGATTGGCATTTGCCAATACTTACTTATTTTCTTGCAAAGCTTATCACAAAACTTTACAAAGTTGTTTTATTCAAAGCTTGGTTTCTCCCTTTATTCAGCTGACGCCATTTTTAATTGAACGCAGTTTGAAATTAGAACCCGCATCCATTTTCAAACAAGACCAAATCCTGGGAGAATTTATGCCCAGGAAACCACCCTGGTGCATTTTCTGCGCATTACATTTGCAAACATAATATAAAAGCCACAATTTAGAGCGGGCCGGCCGCAGGGCCACAGAGGGGTTGGAGGCTGCGGGAGGGAGGAGGGTCAAACCCGACGTGCGAGACAAATGAAAGGGAAGCCGCAAATGTAGCCTCTATCACAAATTGGAAAGAAACAGAAGAGAGGCAGAGAAGACATTGAAGCAAAAGTCTTTATAATTTTGGTATCGGAGTATCATATTCTCTTACATATTGCGCTCCGAGAAGTTATGTTTCTGCTTTAGTTCTTACTTTGACTATGGCCGCTGCTTGATGATAAATCTATTGTTGATCATAATTGTAAAATGTTTTGACCATAATTGTAAAATGTTTTACGTAAACCTCTTCCTATGTTTTCCAATGTGACACCCTTGCAATTCATTGAACATTGTTAGGTACTTCTACGTAGACATAGTGTAACTTCTACACCTTCTAATGTTGTGGCTCTACCCTGAAACAGACCTTACGGCAAGCCACCTCATCTCACTTTGTTACACATTACGGGGCTCGTAAGCTCATCGAACCAATATGTTTGCCTATCCCGCTCGTTGTGATGAGATGGAGGCTAACTCTTGCCGTTTTAGTAAAAGAGGCGTAACAGGTTTGGGCACAAAAGCTAAATATTCCGTGAATAATTCAAGCGTCTACCTGTTGCCGTTATTAATATCGGGCAAAAAACGACAAAAAAATCACGTTTATTGTATGGGAGTCCCCCTTAAATAATTATTTTATTCTGTTTTTAGTATTTTTTGTTATAACGGCAATAGAAATGTCCGTGAAAACTTTAACTGTTTAGCTATCACATATGAGATACAGCCTGGCAGACAGACAGACGGACAGTGGAGACTTAGTAATTAATAGGGTCCCATTTTTACCCGTTGGGTACGGAACCCTAAAAAAAATAAAGCAATTTTTGCTCATTGCATGCAGCAATGAATGTTGTTGAAGTGAAAGAGGTTTGTCAGGATCGTGGCAAACCTAGGTTTGTAAACAATAATTATAGTTTTAGCCTGAATCACCATGCTGAACACTAAACTGAGTCCCTTCTACTTCTTTCTGACCAACCGTTTCCTCTTTGTTATAAACGGCACAAGGTTGGTTTTATAAACACTTTCACGACGATTAAACTGGATGACATATAAAAAAATACAAGAGATCGCCCGCGAGTCCGTGACTGTATTTAGTAAAGTGACTTTTCTCAACTCCGATAAGGACGCTCCTTTGCGTGGTTGGCAGTCAATTTCATGTTGCGAACGTCCGGGTCGGTCCCGGCAATAAGATTACAAATGACCACCCAACGCGTGTTTTACATGTGTCCGTAATACATACAGCTAATCTGCTCGACGCTGGCAAGTTACTGAAGACGGAGACACAGAAGAAAGTCTCATGAGGCGAGCTTCGCTTTACATAGAGCTCAATACGTATATAATCAAGGTGACTTAAAAATTGTAGTTAATAAGAGAGAATGCGAGTGTGGGTTTATCATACGAGGCGAGGCCGAGTTTTATTTGCAGTTACATACACTACTTTATCTTCACTAATGTATAAATGAAACTAAAGTAAACAAGAAAGGCAATTATTTTAAGCTAATAATGGCGTTAAAACAAATCCAAACTGCGCAGGTCCGCTTTCTTTTTTTTTTATTTGTTCCATTTGGGATAGGCAAAGGAGTCCATTGGACGACCTAATTAGGTACGGTGGCGGGGAGTCGCTGGGTGCGGGCGGCACAAGACCGGGAAGCTTGGAAAACCATGAGGGAGGCCTATGTCCTGCAGTGAGCGTCAAATGGCTGATGATGATGATGAAAGGAGTCATACCTATATACAGCTATGTCACCATGTGCTCAGTGTGGATGAATCAGCCCAAAAATTAACAGAAAAGTTTACTGCAAGGAGAATTTTAACCGGAAGTGTATCAGCAAGGAGAATTTTACCCGGGAGTGTACGATACAGGTTGGCAGAAATTCTCATACAAAATGTGTACATATCGTAATTATTTTTTTTAATTTTTACAGTTGTCTCTGTAATAACACTAAGCCTTATGTATCGCCTTTTAAGATCATAATTCGAATCTTACGACGTGAGCGTAGATAGAAAAAACTATGTTACTCCCTGTGATTTGGTAACTAGAGAAGGAAGCAGGGTAAGAACCTATGACCAGGTACCAACCAAACAATACACAAATTAGAAATTTTAGAAGAAACTGTATTTCTAGGTATCACAATTGATGCAAAGCTTCAATGGGGACCTCATATAGACAAATTGGCCAATAGGCTTAGTTCTGCAGCATATGCAGTCAAATGAATCCGGGAATTAACTGACGTCGCAACTGCTAGGCTTGTTTATTTTAGTTACATCCACAGTATTATGTATGTCCTACGGCATACTACTGTGGGGTCGGGCAGCAGACATTGAGACCATCTTTGTCTTACAGAAGAGAGCGATCAGATTCATTTATAAGCTAGGCAGTAGAGATTCGTTAAGAGATTTTTTTAAAGAAACTAACATCCTGACAGTTGCTAGTCAGTATATCCATGAGAATATTATGTACGTCAGGAAAAATATAAGTAATTTTAAAACCGTAGGTAGCCAACACGATGTAAATACTAGAAGTAAACATAAACTTTCTTTCCCAAGATTTAGGCTGGCAAACGTTAATACATCCTTTATGGGGCATTGTATACGTTTTTACAATAAGATCCCTGAAGATATAATAAGCTTGCCTGAAGTGCGGTTCAAAAAATGTGTAAAGCGCACTTTATGCCAAAAAGGCTACTATAGCATTAAGGATTATTTAGATGACAAAGATGTGTGGAATTAAAGCCAGTTCAATGCATCCTAGTACAAGCATTTTAGAAAATATGACATGTAAACTCTGTTAATTAAGGAATATGTTTGAAAAGACTAAGTTTGGAGTTTGTTTGTCCGTTTTTTTCTCCAAATGATCTAGATTTCGAAACGGACACCTAGTTTTTCTTGTAACGTTCAATAAGTCACAGTTTCTGTGTTACTTTGAACAATTTTTTTTGACTTTTGATTTTACTTTGAATTACATGATTGAAAATACACGATCATTGGTATTTTGTGTGATACTCAAATGGTACGTACGGTAAGGTTTGGTTGGTCGGTTTTAGCTGTTGAAGTAGAGAGGCATTACACATAGCTGAATTAAGTGGTCTATTTGTCGATAACTACCCATTTCGTGTTAGGGACAGGACAGGAGCCCCAGATTTTATTGCTTTTGTCCATCCGAGTAAATGAATTTGTCTCATTAACCAGCTAGTGGTTTTATTGCGAGGGATAGCTGTAGGTATAGATGGGGCTCGTAATAAGACAGCTGTAGAATGTTGTGGGGTCTACTTAATTTCTGTTGAACGATCTAGCCCTTCCGAACGCGCAATTTCTATGCCACTTTAAATAAAATTATTTTGAGTTTGTCTTTTTTTATTTTGCTGTCCAGCAAATTGTTGTGAATCAATGCATCAATAATACGATGAAATAAATAACTGAATGAAGAAATCAATCAGTGAGTAAGTGATTATATTCTTTTTGTTGCACTAACCCGTGCTGAGGACAATTTTAAAAACCTATTTAGAGGTATGGGTGGAATTTTTAGCCTCTAAAATAGGTTTTTAAAATAGTGAGTAAGTGAGTTAACAAATTTATAAATCAAACAGGTATCATGAATGAAACATGTTTGTTTGTGGCTAAGAATGTAGGTACCTACTTAATAATCAGGACTCAGGGTCGCGTTCATAAAAGTTCTTGAGCTTATCGCGAGTTACGGTGACCGGGTCGCAGAATTTAAGTTTCGCGACTCTGCTCTTGCGCACCAGGGCCACATCCTCACAGTCACTGCTGCTCTTGGCTGGCCAGCAGGTTAGGTTGCAAATAAATCAGTAAAACAATGGATCAATTGATTAATCAGTGAATCGCTATAACAATGAATTCCGTGATTTGAAATCTACGAATAAAAGAATCGATGATCGTGATACTATGAAATTAATCACCCAATTAATCAATTAAGTGGCTCCATAGACTAATACTAGCGATGCCAAGGGAAATAATCATATATTTTTTTACTGATCGTATTTGCAAAAAGTAACCGTCCATCCGGACCTTGACCGTATGGGTCCTAAAAATCACTGTTAACATGATTGAGAGATTATTCTAACACTTTTTGCAAAAACCATCTGTAAAACCGGCCAAGTGCAAGTCGGGTTCGCGCACGAAGGGTTCCGTACCATTATCTATGCAACATTTGAATATTTTAAGCGTCTCAGGTAGACGCTTGCCGTTATTAATATCGAGAAAAAACGGCAAACAAATCTCGTTTATTATATACCCCCCTTAAATATTTATTTTATTCTTCTATCTATTTTGTTATAGCGGTGACAGAAATACATCATCTGCGAAAATTTCAACTGTCTAGCTATCACGGTTAATGAGATACAGCCTGGTGACAGACAGATAGACAGACAGACAGTTGAGTCTTACCCCCGGTTTCTCGTACACTAACACGCTGTTAATCTACTGTTAACAGCTGTCAGTTGTTTTTTTGTATGCACTTTGCTCAATTGACAGCTGTTAACAATAGATTAACAGCGTGTTAGTGTACGAGAAACTGGGAGTTAGTAAAAAGGTCCATTAGCCTTTGGGTACGGAAAATCCTAAGAAAGATATGATTTTTGTTCTTACTCTATGGACCCCTTAATGAGGCAGTAATACTAACTTGAACGGAAAACGAATCAATGTATCAGTGATTCGATCAAACGAATCACTGAATCGAGCAATCAATCAGTGAGTTGACAAATCTATGAATCAAGGAGAACATAAATGAAACTCGCAATCTGGTCACTAAGAATGTACTAAATAATTAGGACTCGGGGTCGCGTTCATAAAAGTCCTTGAGCTTATCGCGAGTCATGGTGACCGTGTCGCAGAACTGGAGCTTCGCGACCATGCTCTTGCGCACCAGAGCCACATCCTTGTTAAGCAGTTCCTGAAACTCTTGGCTCACGACCATATTGGCCAGGAACTTCCGGTTCTCCGTCAGCTTGGCCGTCAAGGGGATTCCCACCGTTGTCATGCCGAGTGAGTTGACGAAACCGTTCAGGTCGTCTATGATGTATCTGCCGGTGGGGAATGCCATGTGAGGCTATGTATGCAGATGTGTATGTTACGTAGGGTCTTGTGCGATGAGAATTGGACAAATTATTAATTTGCAATTGCATATAGGATCCTACTAATATTATAAATGTGAAAGTTTGTGAAGATGTTTGGAGCTTTGTTACTCAATCACGCAATAACGCCTGAATGGAATTACATGAAACTTGGCATACAAATAGAAAAAGATCTGAATTCAGACATAAGATACTTGATATTCCGGTAATTCCTTTTTTCCTCTGTGGTAATACGTTCCCGACTTCCCGTGGGATAATATTTTATTGTAACCGTAACCCTTTTTCTAACCAAACCTGAAGATAATTTATTTATTGCGTTGCCATGGTAACAAGAATCGTATAAACGGATTTTGTGGCGGTACGAAGTTCGTCGGGACAGCTAGTTGCACGTAACAGAGAGCGTATCACAAATGTAGTGGGTGATAATAATAACATGAAGCTCATAATCCAGCATGTAACAACAGGATGCAAGTACTATGTAATTCAGTCGACAGCGCGGCAGACCCGTATTATGCTATTACATAGCTATTTATTTAATTCATTACACTTAATTTTAGGTACATATTTTCACTCGACTTAGTAGGTATAGTCATTAAAATACACATATTTTTGTGGCTCGTATATACGATATAATAGGTCCAGTTCACTTATTTTTAAGTAGAAGAAAAAGATTAAATTGGACCAAAAACCTTGTCCCCTTTCCATTTCCGGTTTCATCACCGGGTAGTTTCATACAATTAGTAAGGCCCAATAAAACATAAAAAACAGCATATAAAAAGTTAATAACAGTATCATACTCTATAGCTAAGTGTGTCCGTAACTCTACTTCTAACGGGCCCATTTTGTTTGAAATTCCACTGTTCCACGAGAACGCTAATCACCGGTTTCTGATAGGAGAATGCGAGGTAAGTTGTATTTTTTATTTTGAGAAACCTGTGTAAATTGCGTTGCCTCGAAAATGCCATCCTTACCTAATTATTTTTGTGAAATTCTCATATCAAAAACTGGGGTTAGCCGGGCCAATTAGTAACTTACCGATGGTCTGCCATTTTTGTGCTGAGGCACTGTTCAAAGAGTTTGAAGAAATAATCGAGAGTTATCTGTGCTTGCCCGACAACCTTGGAAAGCCTAAAATGCAATGCGTAATTAATTATTATTAGGGTTATGTTACATGTTACACATAACACACAACTATGTTATGTTAATTATTTATTATTGAACACCCTGTATAATAACTTTGGCCTTTGCATCTAAGTAATGAGACGATTTATGCAGCGTCCAGTGGCACCTTCACTCACACTAGATGGGTTAAGGGACCACTCGGACGCTGCAGTGAATGGGGTATTACTAACGACAGCTGGTCGACCTTTATATTTAGGATTCTAGTTAATTTTTAAGATTCTATCTATAGATCCGATGACAACACGGAACTCTAATTCATAGGACCTAGTATATTCATGATTGTCCGTCTCAACTGTTTTTTATAATGTATTAGATGAAACTATTTGCAATTTGGTAGGTAGGTGAAAATACACAGTTAGGTGACCAAACCAAAGAAATTTTTACTTGGCAGTTCAATTAGCAAATAACAAACAAGTTTATATTCTTACTGACAACGGAATAGTACGCACGAAATACTTTCCATGCGGACTTTAGTTAATTACACTTCACCTCAACCCGTATCAACTCACCTCTCCTCCCCTCACGTCCCCTCTCCTCACGTGACCCCACCTCACCTCATCTCACTTTTCCTCGCGTTATCTCACCTCACCTCACCTAACTTCATCACACCTTTCCTAACCTCACCTCACCTCATCTTACCTTTCCTCACGTTAACTCACCTCTCCTCTTCCCACGTCACCTCACCTAACTTCACCACACTTATCCCCACCTCACCTCTCCTCACGTCACCACAGCTCGCCTCATCTCACTTCACTTCGCCTCACGTCTTCGCACGACAACTCATCTAACTTCACCACACCTCTCCTCACCTCACCTCATCTGTCTTCACGTCACCTTACCTCAATTCAACTCATTTCCATCACTTTTCTTTTTGGCTAAAGTAATAATTATTATGCATCACGCAAATGGGTATTGGATCATTATTCTTGGTTTGACTGAGGCGATACAAAAGTAAGGCGGTGGCGGTAGTGGTGACTGTCCATACATACTTATTTGGGTATTTGACAAAATATCAAATGAGTTACTTTTGAAACGGAATTTTGTATAAAAATACTGGTTTATGACGTCACATTTCAGAGCACTCTTTTTATGTTTAATCTATTTCAAAATTGTAATAACTAGTAATTGACTAATAGAGATACATTTTCCGATATATTTTGTAATTTTTGTTTTAATCGAGCATATGACATAATTTATTGTTGATCGTGTCAAATACCGAATTTACGGCAGTAGTATTTTGTACGGACCGCCACCGCCACCGCGTTGGTGTGTTTTATCCTTAACTCATTCAATCAGTTACGAAGCTATGTTGAGGAAAAGTTTGCACTAAAACTGTAACGGTTGATCAGCTGTCGACTGAACTAAATATTGACTTTAAAGTATAGAACATAGGTACATGGTGGTTCTGCAATGTAATTACAGTACAGATAGATAGGTAGAGAGGTACACTTTATTGTGCAACCAGGAGAAAGAACATACGGGGTGTTAATAAACTAACGCCCATTCCGAAGTCCACCTTCATCATTACAATTTTTTTCCAAAGTAACTATGCCTGGGAAATCATTAGCTTAGGAGATACTGAGTGTCGAAGCCATATTATTTTATTGCATTTTATACATAAATGTATCTTCATATAGGTACCGAACATTTCATCGAAATATTCAAGATTAACTAATTTATCGACGCGCTATGTATTTATAACATTGGGATCTCAAACAAACATAACACTGGTTCATAGTTACGCTCGGTGCCGCAAGAATGCTGAAAGTTTCACGTCCATTTCGTGCTAAAACTTTGATATTATAATATTCCAAATAATTGAATTTGACTTCCCAGCGAAATTTTATGCCCGGTCGGGCGTCAGTTTTTTACACCCTATCCTAGGCTGTTTATTCTTACGTAAGGTGATTTTGATACACCCGGTAGAAGCGTTGTCTTTTAATGTTTCATCGGTGAATTTTAACTGTGTAGTAATTATAACTATTGAACTGTCTAATAAAAATAATAAAAGACATCGCTCACGGCGACTTCTAAACGCGATTCATCGCTTCCATGCACCGCGCGCATGCATCGCTTCCGTATTTTTTTAAGAAAAATAAAACCGACCTCAAAACACTTATTTGATTTTTTTTTATAAATATCACTAAGACTCCGCCAAATTATGTTTTCCGAAAGCAAATGCACTAGTCACTATAAAAAAAAACACCAAATCACTTCAAGTGTGCCTTTGAAATTTGATGAGTTCCCTCGATTTGTTCAGGGTCCCATTATCAAATCCTGACTTGGTTACTATGGGACCACGTGTGAAATCTATACTTTCAAACAAAAAGAATTTTCCAAATCGGACCACGCGTCTTCGAGTAATCGGGGAACAAAAATAAAAAAAAGATCAGACAAATTGAGAACCTCCTCTTTTTTTGAAGTCGATTAATAATGGAAGCATAAACATAAATGCTATACTGCAGCGTGTTTGCATCGCTTCTCGAAAATAATACAAAACGCGACTAGAAGTGCGTATAAAAGTCGTCTTGGGCGATGGCTCTAATAGTTACCGACATTGTATTGAAAACCAAATCGAACTGAACAAAAAATACAATATAGATTAGTGTCGATCTAAACATAATTCTTGATTTATCACTATTATCTTCGTACTAGACCACGTCAAATTTCGCGTTAGAAATAGAGTGAGTTAGATGTGGTATATCTATAATTTATTTATACCTACCTGTAAGTTCCTTGTCGACAAGTGTGCTTTATCTGCGAGGAAATTTAGATGCAATCAAAATGGAGGGTAGGCAATGTTGCCACAAGATGAAAAAACTTCCACTTTTTAATTTCCGAATTTATGATTTGCATTAAAGAATATAATAATAGTATGTATAAAAAATATACCATAAGTATGTATGTGCCTGTACACGTCTCACTGCAGGGCACAGGCCGTCGACGTGGTGATTGAACTTGATAGATAACGACTTAAAACATAAATAGATAGATAGAGAACACATTATGGCACAACCAGAAAAAAAGAATTATCTACTACTGTGATTTCAACATATTGTACTGTATAACTTTTCATACAATATCAATTTCATTCAATACATTTTTTTTTATGATTTAATTACTAATGTATAGTTTTAAAAACCTATTTAGAGGCTAAAAATTCTACCCATGCCGGGACTTGAACCCGCGACCTCTGGCTAACCGTGCCAGCGCTCTCCCAACTGAGCTAATAGGCAAGTGCAGGCATCGGCGAAATTTCGATCCCCTTTACAAACTTCTCTGTATTACGTACAGGCAGCGACATCTGGCCGAAGCAATTTACATCACTTGCAGCCCCGAGTAACCCACTTTGCAGTTAAGTTTGTACATCGGAATGATATCGCTGTAACTACATGATTATATTCTTTTTGTTGCACTAAGCCGTGCTGAGGAAAATTTCAAAAACCTATAAAAAACATCTTTACGTTAACTTAAAAGTTAGATTTTTTGCAGCTTCAAGGGACTGTAGAATTGAGTATACTAAATATGGTTTTAATTTCAACTCGATACCTCCACGCGTTCCCGAGATAAAAGGTCTGTCTTGACAGATAGACAGACGGTCGCAGGGATGGGCAACAAAGTGATCCTATAAGGGTTCCGTTTTTTTCCTTTTGAGGTACGGAAACCTAATGAAATAAAATATAACCAAGAACTCGACTGCTGAGCATTTACTAAGCAGGCGGGACCAACCCATCACATTGAATTTGGGCCCCGCCTGCTGTAATTAATTCTCAACAGTCGGGTTATTTTTATGCCAGTTTTTTATTTTTATCTTTTTAGTGGTTTTTAGGGTTCCGTGCCTGAAAACGAAAAACGGAACCCTTGTAGGATCACAGGTTATTTACTGACGCCCCTCAATACTCACGTATTTTCTGTATCATTACGGACATTTTCCGTAGAGATTATGCTTACGATTGCTGTTACATCTGGCGTGCTGTCTCGCTCGCACAATCTAACGAATTAAAAAATACAATAACTTGAAAAATTAGGTTTTCGTTCAATTAATTACATTACATAAACTCACGTCTGTACCCGCGGAGGTAGGGATAGACAGACACACTGACAAGCTTCTTTCGCTTCGTCAACATTAATTAGTCACTGCACATGCAGCGTAAATACGCTGTTTCAGGTACTTTTTAGGGTTCCGTACCCAAAGGATAAGGGACCCTATTACTAAGACTCCACTGTCCGTCTGTCTGTCTGTCTTTCGCCAGGCTGTATCTCATGAACCGTGATAGCTAGACAGTTGAAATTTTCACACTTGATGTATTTCTGTTGCCGCTATAACAACAAATACTAAAAACAGAATAAAATAAATATTTGAGCGGAACTCCGATACAAGAAACGGGATGTTTTTGCCGTTTTTTGCTCGACATTTATAACGAGGTAGATGCTTGAAATTTTCACAAAATATTTAGTTGTATCTTCGCCTGAAAGATAAATTATAAAATTAAAATTAAATAAATATTTAAGGGGGGCTCCCATACAACAAACGTGATTTTTTCCCTTTTTTTGCTCGATATTAATATCGGCAACAGGTAGACGTTTGAAATATTCAAATATTGTATAGACATTGGTAAAGAACCCTTCGTGCGCGAGTCCGACTCGCACTGGGCCGGTTTTATTTTGTGATCGCATCATAATCATTAACCTTGTAAGTCATTAACATTATTTGTATTTTATGTAATTTTATTCATTTTCTTATTTATTTAATCATCTATTCATTCATTTATTTAACTATGTTATTATTGTTATGTACTGCACCGCAACCTATTATATTTGTGAGACGGACAGGCACTGGCTGAAAATCAGCGCTTTGGGTGAATACCCTCAGCACAATGCTGAGCCAGCTGCCTTTTTCAGCAACAGGGACACACCGCAACTTACGTTAATATAAAGTGTTTTATTGTTTTCTTTCTTTTTCTACCTTTTATATTGTAATTAAATAACATAAGTTTATCTCGTAACTTGTTAATGTATGTGTGTGTATCTGTTGTTGAAATAAATGTTCTTCTTCTTCTTCTTCTTCTTGTCCTTCATAATTGAATTAATTCCGTTCAGCTATTCACTGTAATCCCTAAATGTACCTAGTTTACTGTTAATTATTGCTATAAAGACAATTTCAATAATATAGACAATTCTTACTTTTTTTCCAATTTCAGTACGCGTCATGTGAGAAAGTTCTCTGAGAACATTTCTCCTGGTCTATCTCCAGTTATGAGTTCCTATAGTATCACTTGTCGGCAAAAACTATTATACACCTAGCTATTTACAAAAGCAGTTGTAAAACGGTATCTGGAACGACTTATTTTTATTGTGGCTGGCAGTAAAGGGGGAATTGTATTGTTTTTATTACTCCGTGATAAGTTGGCGGCAAAACTTAACGGAAATTGATGTCAAATAAAAACCCATAACAAAGAACATTAATGCCGAAAGAAAACGACTAGAGAGAGACTGTATCTAAGATTAGCAGGCCCAATGTAAGTATTTGCACAGTCAACAGCTAGTCTACCTACGAAGAAAACCAAAGCATACTAGGTATACGAATCACAGAAAATTGTCAAAGACATGGTCAAGGTCTTATTTTTAAAAACGCGATTCCTTAAAATACTCTTCAGAGGCAGTTCAAGTAGTCTACGGCAAAGGGAAAGACGTAACCACGGATTATTGAAACTGCGTGCCAAATTATGCCATGTGATTTTTACATAGCTGTCCCGGCGAACTTCGTACCGCCACAGAATCCGTTTACACGATTCTTGCACAACGCCATTTATTTTTTAAACACAACGTTCGCTCGCACAACGCCCTCTATTTTAAACTTAAAATAAATATTATCCCACTGGACCGTATTACCGGGGTATCAAGTATGCCATGTCTCAATCCAGGTCTTTGTCTATCTGTACGCCAAGTTTCATGTAAATTCGTTCAGCCGTTATTGCGTGACAAATATCCAAACATCCAAATATGTTCACAAACTTTCACATTCATAATATTAGTAGGATTTTTAAACATTAGGGTATCCATAATACCAATTGCTACATTGCGTAAGTAGCCGATTAGTAAAATTCTATTTCTTCCATTCTATTTCAAGTCTTTCCACGTGTTAATCTGTGGGTCAAACGCTATGCGATGTACATCGAGCTGTCATAATGTTATAGTAAACCATAAATTATAGTTCAATGAAATGCGGCCCTGTTGCTGCAAAACTGCATTACGTAGAGAGCGCTCGGCCCGCAACCCATCAAAAAGTCGTCAGCGTTTTCGGCATCCGTTATATCCGAAATTCTGAATAGACTATGATGGAGTTAGACGGAGTAAACGCTGATCTTTACGGAAGGCCGATGTTTTTCCCGTGACTGATGAAGAAATTTCAACGAAAGTTGAAGGAAAACTCTGATAAGGAATCTGAGCGTCTGCGATATGTCTGCGAGAACCTGTAGTCACCACACGTACCTACCCATCGCGTCTTGGCTATCAACGTAAAACCTAATAAAGCAAAAACTGAAAATGGTTTCTTCCGTACAAACAATTTGACGATTAAAATTACCTAATATATTTTTTATTTTTCATGCAAATAGTGTGGTGGTAGCCTAGTGGGTAGAACATTGGACTCTGAAGCGAGAGACCCAGGTTCGATTCCCAGTGCGGGCATGTACCTATGACTTTGTTTTCTAAGTTATGTACATTTGTCAAGTTATAGTAGCAATACCACTCGCCAACTGTAAAGGAAAACATCGTGAGGAAACCTGAGTGTCTGAGGTATTCACGTACCTCAGCGCTTGAAATCGCCAATCCGCGGTGGGCACGCGTAGTGATTAGGCCCATACTCTATCCATGAGAGAAGGCCTGTGCCCTATAGTGAGACGTATATATGCTGCTTATGTATGCAAATTTACCACGACAAACTTCAAGATTGATTTTTTTTTTATAAACAACCGGCCAAATGCGTGTCGGGTCACGCGCAGTGTAGGGTTCCATAGAAAGAGGGAGTATTTATGAACAGCCAAGACGCGATGAGTTCGCGTGGTGATAACAAGGTACAGTCAACAGCTGCTGTGGAATTGTAGCTAAATGATCCGTCACGGATACGCACGCGTGTAAAGATTTATGTGCTGTCGACTGTATAATGTCTGAAAAAAAGCCTCTTTAAGTCGGCGATAATCCACATACGCTCTCTCTTGAAGAGTTCGAAGCGAACACACACAATTCCTGATACACTTACTAACACAATTAATAATGCGTCAATAATGACAAAATTGGGCATAAATTAATGTCAGCGTCTGTCGGTAGGATTATTTCCTAGATCCGCACTCTTAGATCTGCCGACTACTGGGCTGCCATTCTGCATTAATTAGCGGACCTTTGACCTGTCATTGCACGCAGCGGCGCGGTGCCAGTCGCATGCGTCTCCTCACCAATTAGTTCCAGGCATGATCAATCAGCCCGATTCGATGCCGATAGTCTTTCGCTGATTGTGATTTTAACGGAGACCAGCTGTTGTTTAAGCTGTTGTTATTTCTCGATTTTTTGTGAATATCACTACGAAACTTAAGTGGAGATGGGCGGGACATCTAGCTAGACGATACGACGGACGGTGGAGGAAGGCATTCACAGAGAGTGGTGGCCAGGAACTGGCTGTCGTTCGGTGGGTAGGCCCCCTACCCGATGGGTTGATGATATTAAGAAGGCGGCAGGAGGTCAATGGACGAGATTAACAGGGGACCGGCGAGGTTGGCGTGACTGTGAAGAGGCCTATGCCCAACTGTGTGCGTCTTTCATGGGCTGTATAGATACAAAATACAAAAATATTTATTCATCCAACCAATTCCATTGCTAACATACACTTTTGCTGGGATTCCCTTTTAAGTATAAAGTACCTGTGCCAGGGAAACCTGCTCTTCCATAACTTGTAAAGGTTGAACATCTAAACCTACGCAAAATAAAGATTTTGTTTTAAGTGTGAGCTTAATTTAATTGTCTATTTTATTTAAAGATATAAATTTCAGAAATTAATTATAAGTAAGATTTCTGACATGATTTATACTTGTGTAGTGTGTGTGTGCGTGCGTGTGTGCGTGCGTGCGTGCGTGCGTACGTGCGTGCGTGCGTGCGTGCGTATGTGTGTGTGTGTGTGTGTGTGTGTGTGTGTGTGTGTGTGTGTGTGTGTGTGTGTGTGTGTGTGTATGTTTGCGTGTTTTATTTTTATTCATATTTATTTATACTTATTGTAGTTATGTGACATGTTGTAACAGAAATTCTGTTTCCTCATAGTTGTGGTTTAGGAGCCATTTAGTCACTGCCTTCTTACACTCAAATGTTAGCATAGGATAGATGACCAAACTACGATTTATCTGGTTATACAAATAGCCAGACAAATTTTCATATTGGCGACTAGCAAAACATGTTTTCACGCGGTTTGATTTAACGACTATATCATTTCTCCTTCTAAATTGAATTTTAGGATCATACGCTAAGGATTTATGTTTTTTTAAAATGGCTGCCAAAATATACAACTTCCTGATTGTAAGAAGATGACATGATTGGTAAAGTAATTCTGTGGGAAATATGCGCGGTTTGAAGAGCATAACCTTAAGTAAAGAACGTTGTGTTCTTTCAGCCTCCAAAAATTTTGTTTTAGTTGTCCCTCCCCACACAGAAATACAGTAAATTATAATAGATTGGACCAATGATTTATATATTTGAATTATTAATGGCCTTGGTGCAATATGTCTCAAGTTTTTAAAGATCGATAGATAGAGTCATAAATGTCATGTGAAAGGTGTCGTTCTGAGTTTTTGACTTGTTTCAAAAAGGTTAGGCTACAGGGCAAACCCTTAATCCGGTCGTCTTTGTTTAGACTTAAATTGTAGCTGACTAAATTGTCCAGAGGTGTTTTCTTAAAATTTTTGATATCATTCTTCGTTTCCAAATTATCAAGCGCCAAAATTTTGGCCATAACTTTTTTCGTTTTTGACTTTCTTGAATAATTCTTTTTGCACCTTAAAGCACTCGTGATTACACGTCTTTTGAACCTTTTTTGAATATCATATCTTCACAACTCTCTGAGATATAAGGGGATCGCACTTTTTCGTGAAATCGGAGCCTGCACTGGAGCGAACGAAAAGACATTTCCAATGTCAAAAAGTAAATATTGGTAGCTGAATAAAAGGTCTCGAATCGGGGCGGGCTCTATTGGTCGGCGATGTCAAGTGCACCGGACTTTAGTATCGGACAGTGAGACGTTACGCTCCAATTAGCCGCTCTCTATAGAGCTGGGTCTCTCTTTATGGCTTCACGTGCCTTCTGTCGCTGAACGGTATTGCTTGAAAAGTTTTATGACGATATATAGGAGCTTATCTTGGTACAAATTATCTTCAGACGCCCTTACTTAAGATTTTGAGTTCCTAAAAGAGGTCAACGAAGACGTCAGAGTGCTGCTGGCTTTCTGAAAGAGAGACTCCCTCTCTGTAGTGCTTACGTAATACTTGAATAGCCCCTAGGTATCGAATTTTAGTATGGCACAGCTTTTTTATCATTATTATTTATTTGGGAAACTTGCAGCTTACATAATAAATGGACAGAGACTTAGAATAACTACACATAAGCTAAGAATAAGTTTCCGCTCTAGGGAATCGGGATAGCCGACTAGTTTAGTTAGTGAGACCGTTAAACCAATATATAAAATATGGCACAGCTGTTTTTTTTTGCGATTTCGAGGTCTACCCGATAGTAAAAGTTGTTTGTGTTGATAAGTAGAAAGTCGCTGCCTGTACGTAATTCAGATCCTGCACTTGCCCATTAGCTCAGTTGGGTGAGTGCTGGCACGGTTAGCCAGAGGTCGCGGTTTCAAGTCCCGGCATGGATGGAATTTTTTGCCTCTACATAGATTTTTAAAAAAACCGACTTCGAAACACTAAAAAGTTAGAAATAATTATCGTATGTATACATGTAGGTACTGTAGAAGTATAATTTTGAGTCGGTGCCCAAAATATATGTGCTGGTCATAAAACTGGGCACCGACTACAAATTATACTTCTACAATACCTACATGTATACATACTTCTAATTATTTCTAACTTTTTAATGTTTCGAAGTCGGTTTTTATTTTTTATTAAAAAAATAAATATTTTTCACTTTTTAGTGGGGGAGCGGGAGAAAAATATACGAGTCCCTTGCAACCATAATTTACCCTACTTAATTCGTTGCTTTAAAAGTTTACGTTCACAATTATTTCCATCGCCAAAAGTCTTCACCAGAACATCACCAAATTACCTAGGGACTACTTTTACGCTATTTTATGAAACATACGGATATTACTAATGGATGGGCCTTATTAGGCCTTATTTACTGCTGTCCATTGAAGAGTTCCGTTCTCCATCTCTGAAAGTCTTCATCAGACCTTCACCAAATTAAAATGAGACCAATGGGACTTTATATCTATTCGAAGACAAAAAGAATTGTCGAAATCGGTTAAGATTTGACGAAGTTATGGAGGAACTTAGCAAAAAAAAAAAATATACGCGTCGAATTGATAACCTCCTCCTTTTTTGAATTCGGTTAAAAAGTAGAAAGTACCCTGAGTCGGGCGTTACTTTACAAATAAACACGTTGTGTAAAGCCAGAGGCGACGAGTGTTGCGGAAATATCTAGTTTGCAATACATGCATAAACTCACGCCTGTATATCGGAGGGTTCGATAGAGACCCAACTGTTTCTCTCGCCACGACCCTGACCTTTTTCACGTCATCAATATTCATTCGCCACTGCAGGCAAGCTCGCCAGTTAAGGGTACTCAGGTCTAACAGCCTAACTAATGCTAAGTATTAAGGCATGATTTTGAACTTAACTTTGCAGTGGAAAAGTATGTACTCCAATACAACCGAACTGCAAAGATAATCTTGTAATAATTATTTTTAATGTAAAATAAGTGCATATTAAAGGTTTTTCAGACGTATGCTCGTGCTGTGAGACATTGCTTCTATCCAAATTTCGTAATTTTAGGTCAACAGGATAAGATAAGTTAAGAATATTCTTTATTGTACACTAGAGCACATGACATAAAAATTTAAAAAATACATAGTATAATTGGCGGCCTTATTGCTAAAAGCAATTTCTTCCAGACAACCAGGACAGGATGTACTCTATAGGTTTTGTGAGTTTCAGTGTATGAAGAATATGATATAAATGGTCTAATTGCGTTGATTAACTGCGTTATTCATTAAAATTTTATCGCTTAACCCGATCGTTTCTGAGAAAAGGAGTTTAAAAAGGGGTACTTGGGTTGCGTTCTTTTTTTCTTTTATATTCAAAACTCAAAAAAGACCTTTTTTTAATGATCTAAAGTCACTGACAAAATTCAGGCTTCCACTAAGCATCTTAAGGGTCTCCAGGGAAAGGAAGCGAAAAAAAAGATCATATCTTTTTTTACAGAACGAATTTGCAAAAAGTGTCAGTACAATACTTTATTGCACACGAAACACTGGACAAGACAATCTCTCAATCACGTTAATCATATGTGATTTTTAGGACCTATGGGCGTGAACCTAAGGCAAAAAACCCAGGACTAGATAGCATTAACACCGAAACCGGCCGTTTTGGCATAAATGCTATCTAGTCCTGGGTCTGTAATCCTATGTTCTCGGTCGTGGGTTCTAAAAATCACTATTAACATGATTGAGAGATTGTACTGACAATTTTTGCCAAAACGACCTGTGAAAAAAAGATATGGTTTGTTTCCCTTGTTGGCGCTAGTGTTGCTCTATGGAGCCCCTTAATGGGAGATTCAGCATTAGAGAGATACATTTCAGCCGAAGGTGCGTGCGAGATCGAAAAAAAAAAAACAATCACCGTTTATTTATCCCCGGGGAAACGCAAAGGTTATCAGCCGAACAGCCTAGGTTGTCTTCAAAAATGTTCTATTTCCGGCCCAAACGCGGTGCAGAAATATGGGCGTATTTATCAGCGGGGCCCGCCTCGAACGTTTCCGGACGAGCGGTGCCGCGGAAATAAACAGGGCCACTTATGGGTCCATTCCTGGGTCGACCAAGTTTTTAGACCCTATATATACACATAAATACAACATTTATTTAAAGCATCTGTGACCCAAAATGGTAGCAACAATATTGTTACTAAGTGTACCTATGTCCTTTTTTAAAAAAAAAAATTGCCTTTGATGGCCTCATCATCATCATCATCATCATCAGCCATCTGCCCACTGCACGATATAGGCCTCCATCATGGTTTTTAATCATGAAGGGTTTTGCCATAATCGCCACGCTTGGCAGGCGGGTTGGAAATCGCAGTATGCGGTTGGAATCTCAGGAAGACGCTGCTGCCTGTCTCCTGGTAATGTGTTTCCTTAGTCGCCTTCTAGGACATCCACGGAAGGAAATGGAGTGATGCTATTCTTAATCTGGCGCCACACGGAATGGCCTCAGACACAGTTTACCTCTTTAGGTTCCCACGGATTTGGAAACACTGAGGCAGTGATTACTGTATGTACAGTCTAGTCTGTCCGCAATCATGCTCAGGACGCTGGCCCGCACCAGCGACAAATTTTGCACTAACACTTTTATAATCTCTATTCGCGGTTGGTAGCCGGGTCGGTACAACGGTTGCCTCAGAAACCAGAAATCAAAAAAATATTTCAGCGTAAAGAATTTACATTCTATTTGCCGAATTGTTTGTTTGTTTAAAGAATTTATTGATAATACACAATTATATTTACATTTCAAAAGGCTTCACTTAAACCTTATTAGGTTTTTGCGTGAAGCCCGAGCCGCTTTTATAAACATTTTTGCTCACTTTTTTAACACACAATACTAAGTTACGTATCATCATCATTATCAGCCTATGCTTGTCCACTGCTGGACATAGGCCTCTCCTATAGCACGCCACTGAGCACGGTCCTCGGCTACTCTCATCCAACTCTTGCCAGCCGCCCTGCGAAGATCATCGCTCCACCGAGTCTGAGGACGTCCCACACTACGTTTACCGATCCGCGGTCTCCACTCGAGAACTCGTCTACCCCATCGGTTATCAGTTCTTCGGATAATATGGCGTTCGGATAAGTTACGTATACATGATGCAATACAATAAAATTATTATTGATAACTATGTCAATGAAGAACGTTAGCCGCTGCCTTTGGACCGAATTGTATTGGAAAAAGGCAGCGGGAAAAAAATCTCCACTCGGACCATTTTTTCTCAAATCATCTTAGACCTAATACATCAGTTGCTGCCTATATAACAAGATTCCATGAGGGCCATCAATAACTTTAAATGCCAAAACAGTAGTTAAGTTTCTTACAAAAGTTGGAACAACATTACAGACACATGAACGCCACGAGGTCAAATTCAAGAGGTCGAGGGTCGGACTTTGTTTTTGTCACGTACATTTCTGATTTTGTTGTAGGAATAGCACTCGCTAACTATAAAGGAAACATCGTGAGAAAACATGAGTGCCTGAGGTGTTTACATACCTCAGCGCTTGGAATCACCAATTCGCGGTATGCACGCGTGGCGCTTACGCTCGTACTATATCTAGAAGAAAAGGCCCGTGCCCTACAGTGGGACGTGTATAGGCTGTCTAATATCTTTGTTTTCTAAATTATAAGAAAGATCTTTGATCTTTGATCTCTGATATTATAAGATATCTTTGTTTTCTAAATTATAAGAAACTTAAGTGCTTGAGGTGTTTAATACCTTACCGTTTAAAATCACCAATCCACGGTGGGCGTAGTCATTATGGTTATTATCATTATGACTTACTTTATTCTAGGTGATACTTCGTTTTAGGACGGTTACTTACCAACTAGAACGAGGTCTGCTCGTCAACTCGCCGCAACTACTGACCTGACAAATTTTACTATGTGATCGCATCAAGGACAGCTGTGTCTATCACATCTCATTTTGTTGGTTTTTATTTTATTTGTGTACGTTTATTAAGTATTTGCGATGCATATGGTATTTTATTATTACTGGATACATTATTATATACATAACTTATTATGTATATTAGGACATACCACACAGAATACCAGAGCTGAGGGCCTATACCCTCAGCAAAATGCTGAGTCAGCTGCCTTTTGCAGCAACGGAGACACACCGCCACAAAACTGCATAAATTGTAAGTATTTATGTTCCTTTTGATGTTTTCTGTTAATCTTTGTTTCGGATTTGTTTATTGTTTTGTGTGCGTGAATGTTGATGCAATAAATGTTTCTCTTTCTTTCTTTTTTTCTTTCTTTCTAAGTAAGTCCCAGGACAAACAAGGAACGGACCGGCTTGTCTCGGGGGAGCAAATCGGATGCGGTGCGAAGAAATTATTTATTATCAGGCCAATGTTCCAATCGAGGCCCGCCGCGCGGAAATGTGTTTCAAACGTCATTTGGGAATGCAAACCGCTTACCTGACACACCTCCGGTGGAACTCTCGTTGAAGTTCGTGGAATTTAACAAAAAACACTAATCAGAGAAAAGGAGTTGTAAATTGATTTATGTTTCAGAAATTACGCTATTTAAAAATAACCCCGTATTTTATAGTTACTCAAAACTAAGTCTGTTCTGTGGCCAGACTTATGAATAGAATGCGTTTACAAACAGCGCTACGAATAGCACGTGTTCATAAACATAGCGATACTTAACTAACAACACGCGTTCACAAACAGTGCTACTAACAGTATGCGTTCATACAAATATACCGCTACTAACAGTATGCGTTCATACAAATATACCGCTACTAACAGTATGCGTTCATACAAATATACCGCTACTAACAGTATGCGTTCATACAAATATACCGCAACTAACAGTATGCGTTCATACAAATATACCGCTACTAACAGTATGCGTTCATACAAATATACCGCTACTAACATACAAATATACCGCAACTAACTATATGCGTTCATACAAATATACCGGTACTAACAGTATGCGTTCTTACAAATATACCGCTACTAACAGTATGCGTTCATACAAATATACCGCTACTAACAGTATGCGTTCATACAAATATACCGCAACTAACAGTATGCGTTCATACAAATATACCGCTACTAACAGTATGCGTTCATACAAATATACCGCTACTAACAGTATGCGTTCATACAAATATACCGCTACTAACAGTATGCGTTCATACAAATATACCGCTACTAACAGTATGCGTTCATACAAATATACCGCAACTAACAGTATGCGTTCATACAAATATACCGCTACTAACAGTATGCGTTCACAAACATAGCGCTACGAATAGCGTCTCATAATGTCTCTTTCGTCTCTTATAGCAACCAAACAACACTTAAATTTATCTGCTTTCATAATGATTTACAGGTGTAGGTACGCTGTGCCCGGTTGCTTTGATAAGTATAACAAAAGTGGCCCCAGAAGAAAATGCTAATTTCCTCTTCAGGAACTACTGTTACCACGCAAAAGAGTATTTGTCGCAGTTCAATAAGATAATTACTTGCTCTTATTATTGACATTATAAAGGAAGATCAGACGCTGGAAACGTAAATTTTCTGAAATAGGTGGTTTAAACGATTACGTATCGGCGAGTATTTAATACACAGGACAAAGATTTACCGGAGCCTATGTATATATAGCAGGGCAAATGCTTGTTTTAAAATGGATGTCATTCCAGAGTGAAGATTTGCGAAACAAATCCCCCAATATGTTCAGAAAATCTGATGCGACAATGTAACGTTAAAGTTACATCGCCGAAACTCAGGAAGACATAAATATAAGCATGCCAGCGCATACAATTCCATAGTGGTCAATCCATATCCAGGTAGCTTTTATTCCTACTGACACAGGGAAGAGTATTGCATGGAAGGTGAATTTATGGCGCTCTCAACTGTACGGACGGACTGAATTACGAATGTGTATTGAAATTAAACGGGATACGTAGCTGCCACGTGCCATCAGGGCGCTTTGAATGCGTGAATTTAGAATTTCGTACGAGCAGGGAGTTTTATAACGCACGACTTTGGTAACGGTGCTGTTTATAAAATATTCTGTTTTGTATGTGTTGCTGAAAGAGTTCAACTGTTTGGAAATACTTTTCATTGAATTGTTATTTGCTTAAATTTAGGTTTAAAACCCCTCATGATAAAAAAACCTGCATTGAGCGTCAAAAGCATGTATTTCAAAAGAAAAATGTTGTTCAGACGTGGTTCCAATGAATATTGAGAACAAATTAATCAGATTTATAGACGCGGTAGCAGAACGCCGGTACTACTGCCTCATATCCGAGCGATCATGGGTGCGATTCTTATAACAATGACTACGTTTTCTAAGGAAAGTTAAGTATAGTTGTGAATTAGTAGTAGCAATACCACTTATGAGTACCTACTTAGGATGCATGATTACTGACACCAATACAGAGAGCAGGAGATCGACATCCGGTTCAGGGCCCTTATTATGAAGCAGCGACATGTTCGGAAGGGTCGTCAACGTTGCGCTTGAGCCCGACAATTCACTAACATCTAGCGACAAATACGGTTATTTTTTTTGTATAGTTTCATATTTAATACCTGAGAAGCGAATCCACTCGAATCTAGCGACAAATACGGTTCTTTTTTTTAATAGTTTCATATTTAATACACTAACAAGCGACCATCTCGCTACTTCCGATAATGTCGCATTTTTCATAATAACGGTCTAGAATGCCCAGGTGCTGGTGTCCATGCTTGTAAGCAGAAAAACAAAGCTCCGAATTTATAAGACTGTAATCAGGCCGATCTTCATGTACGTATGCGAGGCTGGACACTCACACTCAAGGAGGAAAAGTAAATAACTGGTTGCCGAGAGAAAGATTATGAGGAATTTTCTGAGTCTAACGAAGAGGGAAGATGGTTTGAGAGTTAAAAAGAACCTGGAAATTGAAGACCTAATTTCCGAAACCAACACGATCGGAGAAACGAAATCCCACCGAATTCGTTGACTCGATTATATAGAAAGGATGGGAGAGGAACGGGCGGTGACGAGGGCATGGGGCTGCCAAGCAGTCAAAGGCCGGGTGGCCGCTCCAGACATCGGTGGAAGGATGAAGTGGCCAAGGACCTGCGTGAGCTCCACGCAGGCCACTGGCAAGATACCGCGCAGGATAGAGGCAAATGGTGACTTCTTGTGACGGAGGCCAAGACCCACTTCGGGTCGCTGAGCCAGCGCAGTAAAAACATCGGGAAGAAACTTGAATGTAAAAGTTTAAAGTTTTTAAACATGTCTATAAACGTTAATGTTTATACTTTAAGTATTTGAAATCGCCAATCCGCAGTAGGGCGGATGAAACCCCACACTATCTCTTTAGAATTCGTAGCTACCGCTACGGTTTTGTAGCACTTGTAGGTAGCGCTACATTTCGCGTAACATTTGAAGCATTAGCTACGGATTGGTGTAGCACTTGTAGCAATCGCTTACGGTTTTCGTAATACTTGTAGCTGCCGCTACGTTTCACGTAGCACTTGTAGCAACCGGTACTTTTTGCACAGCACTAGGTATGGTCGGTGTAGCATATGATTTTTAGGGTTCCGTACCCTAAGGGGTAAGGGACCCTATTACAAAAGACTCCACCGTCTGTCTGTCTGTCTATCCGACTGTCTGTCACCAGCTGTATCTCATGAACGGTGATAGCTAGACAGTTGAAATTTTCACAGATGACGTATTTCTGTTGCCGCTATAACAAAAAATATTAAAAACAAGATAAAATTAATATTCAAGGGGGGCTCCTATACAACAAACGTCTAAAGAGAGCCCTCACCATCTAGCGGCCATCTATGTAACCTTCGCAGCGCCGATGTCATGTCGTTAAATGTCGATGTTAAACGCTTCTGTTGGTTTTTATAGATGGCGCTGTTCTCAATGTAACTAATCTAGGTATCTTGTCTCGATCTTTGTCTATGTTGTATAGATACTGGTACAGAACCCTTCGTGCGCAAGTCCGACTCGCACTTGACGGGGTTTTTGTTCTATAGATCTTGCCCGTTTGCTAGAAAACCGATGTCGCCACTTACTCACACAGCTACATTTTCCTCATAATCTCTATTTGATTACAACATAAACAACCGGCTCACGATTCGCTGTTAACACAAATGAAACAGCCAATGATAAGAGACTTAAAAAAAAATCGTATATCGTACAAAAATTTTTTTGTCCGTTATGTCGATTTTTTTCTTGCCATCTATACCGTCTATACCTAAATAGTAACTAATTATTACTCTATATCGCGTAGTCTGTAACTACTTTATTTCGTTGTAGTAATCCTTTGCAAAAGGCTGCCTTAGCTTTTATTTTTACAGGCTTTGCCTACCAATGTGTTAATTCCTAAATATGTCAGTTTTGTTCATACCTACCTATCGTATAATTCGTGAATTCTAATCATACAAATATTCTAAATGACAAAGTTTAGAGACCATTTGCTGATAAACCTTAGGCTTGAATTATACAGAAATTGCGTAGGTATGTAAGGTTAAGGGACAGCGCAAGCATCTTGCCGCTTCAAAACGTTTTCATACCTACAAAATGTAGGTATGAAAACCTACATAGGCGACGAAACGACGTTGGCTGTGCCGCGCCGCTTGAATATAATTCAAAACATATCGCCTGCGTAATTTTTGTTGGAAGCGGTAAGATGCCTGCGCCTAGCCTTTACCTTACGCGCGTTTTTGTATAGCGCACACCTTAAAAAATCTAGAACTACTTATTTTAACTCGTGAATTAATAGCAGTGACTTTAGATGTTTCTGAGTTTGGATTAAAATTTTCATTGCCTTGGTGGGTGATAACTGTGATGGGTACATAAAAAAAAATCTTAATAATATCGCATAAATAATAATATTTTTATTAACTTGTGAAAAATACATTAGGTAGTAAGAACTTAAAGGAACTTTCGAAACACATTTACATTAAAAAGATAATATCATCATCCGACTGACATCCTGCAGAGAATATATTACTGTCCCCTAAAATGTAAATATTTATTTAGAACTTGTCAGTTGTTGACATTGTTCAATGTTTTGCGTGATTTCTTTTTTCGGTTTTTCTTCGATCGACATAAATCTACCAGTTTCTGGGCCTTCGGGAACTCGTTGCTGTATCTAAAATACAAAAAGTATGCATTTGTAAAAAATCTAATATTTTTTCTTTATACAGGGCCATTTTTAAGTTAACACAATTCCTGAAACACGTCAATTAAAGTAAGTCATTTACAACAATTTTGGTTTACGACTTTTGAAAACTCGATGTTATATCTTCAACTTTGTTCGTAACTTTTTTCATATGATTTTTCGATTTTCTAGTCTGTGGCGGCGCTATATGACCGATAATGCCTGTGTTCAATCGAAAGGACATTCCTCTATGTCTGACAATTATTTACAGGGGTCTTTGACATTCGTAGCATTTTTCGACAGAAAAAATATCCGTTACTTCCAAGGGGATCTAAAATAGTAGATAAATTATGAAAATATTAAAAACATTACCTGGTCACCTGTAATTTCTTCAGGCATGCATGTTTCAACAGTAACAATATCCGAAACTTTCTAATACGGATCTAAAATAGTAAATAAATTATGAAATTATTGAAAACACTTCATTTACTTTATTTTAAATTAATCGAATTTCATTTATAAGATTAGGCTCATAAAAGATTATAAGAATATTATTTAGTACTATAACCACATCACCTGACTTGTTTCTTTAGAAACACTTTCTTTTGCAGAGTTATGCGTCTTTGCCTCCATTGTCACCTGAAATAGAGAATCAGAATAAAGTAACAATCGAATATTCCACACCATGTAAAATATAATTATGCCATGATTTTAGATATACTGGTACCTCAACATTTATGGAACTCCTTATTACTGGTATTTTCAAAGCAGGACCTGCCCACGTTACTATTTTTTACCCTCTTTAGCATCTGGAAACATTTCTCCGTAAAATGGATGGAGCAATCGGTATTTGATTTGAGAGGAAGCCAGTTAGGCAATCTCCCTGTAGTCATCCATTTATCCTTCCTATTAGGGTCTTTGGGAAACTTGAAATTAAATCTTTATTAAAAACTTTTTGAAATACGTGGTGAAAACTAAGCCTGTTTATATTACGACAAAATCTGCCACTAACATAGAAGCTTCCTTAGCAACTAAAGTCCACGCGGACGGAGTCGCGGACAATAGCTATATATTGTACGACTAGTACAATATAATTGGTTCTAGTAATTTTGGAAGTCTGGACGAACGAGTGTAAATGCGACGAAAGTATCGATACTTAATCAGTCTGAAAAGAAAGCAACTACCCCATCACTATGACTCCCGCTGACACCTACTGGTGACATTGACAGTTCACGGCAAATACATGCGGCCGTACCACGAAACATCGCATAGAACAATAGTCAGTTTCGCGAGACGGTCCATTGCGGGCTTGCTTTTCCAAGTTAGAAAACCTCCACGAAAATTCTACATAAAAACAGCAATGGAGTAAACCCGACGATATAAATACGTCTCATTTATGTTCTTAGTACTGGAATGCATATTGCACAGGAAAATTATTATAATTATGATTTTTCGTAGTTTAAAGATGAATATAGTGAGTAAAATAGGCTTACCGGTGAAAAGACACTGCACTGTTATTTGAATAGCATGTATCACTGCGATTTCTGTAGGTAATCAGGCATTTTTCATATATGATACGGCGATAGCGGGCGCGAGGCGATTGACGGCCATATTTAAATGTTTCGCCGAGGTTATCCCAACCGGGCTAACGTTGAGCGTCAGTGCCACGCTCATATGGCACTTCTCCTTCTTTTTGTGTTCTGAGGATTCAGCCGAAAGGCTGTCACGTCTATCTGTCAGTCCATCTGACCTATAAAGGGCAGTAAGTGTAACAGACAGCTAGTAGAAATTCTCACAGAATTTATGTGTTATTAAGCCGAAAAACCTAGTAATAAAAAAAGTAAAGGACGACGAGGGTAAGATAGACACCCGTATTTTTGCTAAGTGAAATGAATATTATTTTGTACGAGTCCGACCTGTCCTTGTCCGCATTTTTATTTATTTTACGTTTTAAACGGTTGGAACTAACGTCTTCACGACTTTTTATCTTTTTTCTTATAAAATTTCCTGTATCATGTTATATGTATATCAATTGTACTTGGGTTATTGTGCTTATTGTGTTATTAGCTTAGGAAGTTGGCATGTACAAAACCGTCTAGTGTAAATACGACCATCCATCCAGGAGAGAGCTCAATTGGTATATTAGTCTTCTGATAACGAATGCGTTGGCCCGAATTCAATATTTCACCCTATTCCGCCCCGCCACTCTTATTCAATCCATGGTCTGTATTATGAGCAGCGAAAGCTGACTTGACAGTCTAACTGCCGTACTCAGAGACGTCAATTAAACTTAATGTTCATTAAGTGTCGTGCTATCCCTTTCATATGTTATTGAAATGAAAGAGATGACATGATACTTAATTGACATTAAATCTTAATTGACGACTCTGAGTACGGCAGTTAGACTTTTGACGTGTAAGAGTTTTTGTTTGTGTTCTTTTGTTCACGGCTTCTTGTTTCGGAGTTATGAACTTACTGATCAGAGCAATAAGATATCATATAAGCAGCCTATCAGGGCCCAGGCTTTCGTTTAGAGAGAGAGAGACAGAGAGAGAGAGAGAGAGAGAGAGAGAGAGAGAGAGAGAGAGATAGAGAGAGAGAGAGAGAGAGAGAGAGAGAAATAATAACTTCCACACAACACAATTACATATCCTGATCCCGAACTATGATACCCTGTGGTATGGTGACCAGGCGAAGACATTACAAACATGGGAATACAATGAGACTGTACAGCGGCCCCCAGTGGGCATTGAACCCACGAACTCCAGCATGGAAATCAGACGTGATACCACTACAAAAACGAGGCAGTCAAGAGTACGGGCTTATTTACCACGCTCACTGCAAATTATATTGTAATCAATCCTGGAATATACGTGATGCAAATGGTATTGGAATATTGTGTTGACATCTTTTACTTAAGGGGGTCCATGGGGCTAACATGCGTCATCGAAGTAAAAAGAACATTCCTAAAAATCACTATTAACATGATTCAGAGATTGTACAGACACTTTGATACGATCTCTAAAAGAAGATACGTTATTATTTTCTCGGTGGCGCTGGTGATAATCTATAGAGCCTCTTAAACCAAAATTAAAGGAATAATTGAGGGTAGTCTGATTAGATAACGAGAAATATTACATTTTTGTTAGCTGCCCCTATGATTTCGTTTCTGTAGGCCGTTTTGGACAAAATATAAAAATAATATAAAAAAAAATCTATGTGGCGCCGGATTAAGAATAGCGTCACTCCGTTTCCTTCCGTGGATGTCGTAGAAGGCGACTGAGGAAATAAATTACCAGGAGACGGGCAGCAGCGTCTTCCTGAGATTCCAACCGCATACTGCGATCGCCAGCCCGCTTGCCAAGCGTGGCGATTATGGTAAAACCCCTCATGGTTAGGAAAACCATGAGGGAGGCCTATGTCCTGCAGTGGGCGTCAAATGGCTGATGATGATGATGATAAAAATATAGATCCTAGTGTTATTGTATCATCTTTATGAATAAAATTAATTATTATAATGTTTCTGTATTCTGAAAAATAAAACAATGTTATGAAGAAAAATTAGTATAAACATAGTAAAAAAATATTAGGGACAAAATAAGATTATTAAAGGAATCTGACCGAAATCGACATGCTAATGTACAATGTGTAAATCCTTAATATCGCGATTTTCTCGCAGGTAACTATACTGCTGAATCTGAACACAAATCAAAATGCTATTTATTTTATCGATCCCAACTATGAAACATTCTACGCGTCAACGAAATGAAATGGCATATCAATAAGTATACAATATCACGTGACCTGGCCCTACATCTGTCATTGTACTGATAATAACACAATCGATACTTATGACATGTAAGTAGCGCGCGTAGTACCCCCACAGATCCTATTTATTATCGTCTACAGAAGAATATGAATATTCTTACGGAAAGGGAGAAGTATTATTAAGGGCCTCGGAATTACGTATTAGATTGGTTCCTACTTCCTACCTTTACTTTAGCATAAGCAGCCTATATACGTCCCACTATAGGGCGCAAACCCTATGAGATTAAGCCCATACTCTCTCTCTCAGAGAGAGAGGTCTTCCTCATGGTTTTCCAAGTTTCCCGGTTTTTTTTATAAATAGCATAGTAAATTCTTGATAACTACTTTTTGTATATAACGTTTACTCATCAGTGTGAGTGCTCTGCTTCGTGCGAGGTTCATTAAAAGTGTCTTGTAACTTTATTGTAAAAATGAAACTTTATCTTATCTTATTTACTTATTATTAGGTACTACTCGATTCTCTAATCTAATTCTTTTTTCTACTCAGTATTAAGAGGTGTTAAAAACGAACGAGAAAAAGAAGTTTTATTTACTAACGTCACTTACCTAATAGGTGAAAGCGTGAAGGTTCAACCTTTTGTAGCGTTGAAAGTGCCCTTAAAGAGAGCCATTGAAAGGCCTCCGCAGTGTAAGCCATTGGTAACGGTACAAAGGCATAGTGTTTCTTTTGACGATTGACAAAAAGCCAAGCAAATAAACGCCTTATACCTATGTCAAATAAGTTAAATGTTTACCAACATCCCTCATTTGATGCAGTTCATTGAACTGCAATTCATGGCATAATATACTACCATGAATTGTAGTTCAACATGTCATACTATAGATATACCCACAGATTTAACAAGTAGGAAGACTAATTCTACTTTTCAACTACGCAATGCAAATCGAATTGTCCTAATAAACTGTAAATGTTAGTTTCATGGATGGATATGAAAAAAGCTAATAAATATCATTAAAATGTGGTGCAGGTGCTAAGTGCCCATTATTATCCGTAAGACTAGCAACTCTACCGCCACTGCTGGGAAGTGGGATCTTAGATTTCCGTTATTTTTTAATTGACAACTGACGTCTCCCCTATCGATTTCATATCGTTGTCGACAACTCTTTCGTTTCCGCTGCTGTTTAGTGCCATTCTTTACACTCTATCGGTCTCGTCACCTTACGTCTATCGTGTCGTGAACTGAGAACTGAAGCGCCGACGGAAGCTAAAGGACGGGACCCGACTCGATCGTAGTCAGGTCAGGCTACGCTACCTACGGTGGGCGGTCGTGGAAGGTAAATCGAGGATCCCAGCCGAGATACACTGACCTTTGACCCTCCTACCGGATTTGGTAAGTATTTAAGCCTTCCTAAAACTCCAGCTTCCACCGCGCTCAGTAAACAACTAACCGACACCGGTCGTATAGTCCACTTAAATTATCGCGCACCATGAAATCCCAGAAGTAAACAAGACATGAGAATCAGAAAAAAACAAACAAAGCAGAACACAGCAATAAGTAGGGGACACAAACTATCTAATATATAATCACATTTGTACCCGTTAAATGTATAAATACCAGGAAGAGACACCCTGTTTTATAAAGCCGAGAGGCCTCCAAAGTGTGACGAGGTCGGTTTCTATGCCCGGGCGTTGCATTGAAAGGTCTATTGAGACACGAACTGCACTCGCAGCTTCTATGAGGCTTTTAGGGCGTGGGATATGATTGTATAGGGCTTGTTGTTTGCGTGAGCGCGGACTCTGAGCTCTTGGACTTGATACCCTAATAAGGTTTGGGCGAAGCATGTGGTGCGATGTTGCCCGGTAGGTGAGCTCCAGAGGGTTACTCCGAATATGTTCGCCGTTTTTAAGGACATTCTAACCGTGATTTAGAATAAAAAAAAATATCAAAAAATTATATCAGAATGAAACGTAATAAAAATGGAATACAAACCATGATTCGAGCTTGTTCACCCCTTCAGACGACTTTGAAAAATTTTACATAATATAAAACCTTTTTCAATGTTACGGTACTTCCTATCATTTGTAGTTTCAAACCCAGGTGTTAACGCCAGAGGTTGCATGTCTATTCTCTTTTATTTTTTTCTTATTATTAAAAAAATGCATCCTTGTCTATGGCGATTCGCCTGTCACTCATGCATGTCATATTCTATCCCTTTCTTCTTTTCAACAACTTCAACTGTGCACAAAGCAACATATTAATAAGCAAGACGGAAGGATTTTTTTTTATATATTTAGGGCCAGTTTTTCAAAAGTCAGATAAACTTAACTGTAGATTAAATTGCATGCTATCATTGTCTAAATCATACGACAAGGCAGTGACAACATCAGTTTTATTTTGCAGTTAAAAATCCGGTCTAACCGTGATTATTTATAAGGTAAAATTAAATTACCTTAAATTCCCGACGTTTCGGCAACGTTGCAGCTGCGGTGGTCACGGGCAGACTGAAGTTCCGGGTACAGTCAATTATTGCAGTGAAACGTCGGGAATTTAAGGTACTTAATGAAATTTTACCTAATAAATAATTCCGATTTATGCATAAGCATCGCAAGTCATTAAAAATACTAAAAGATAATTTTTTTTCATCACCGTTTGTCTGTTCAATTATCGTGAATCTCTCGAACTATAATAATTGTTAATTTTCATTAACATAACTAAACATACTTTACAGTTCGTGTAAAATATATTAGGCTAACATAAAAAGGGAACTAACAACTATGCTCCAGTAGGTACCAGGCTAAAAGTCTGATATTAGACATGATGCTTTTTGTGTACAAAAACTGTCTGACTAGACAAAGGCGTAAACTAAAATTGACAAAGAGCCGCGAATAACATTTTCCATCATTAAAGGCATTACCGGCAGCAGGGAGCCAGAAAATATTGGGTATAAAAAGAATCGCGCGCGGAGACCGGATTACGGCTGAGTAGGAATCACATGAACTCAATTCAGTGTTGAAATTCGAAGAAATAAAATTACGTTAGCAAGCACAGGGGCACGGACGGAGAGGAAAATATGAGACAATATTTTTTCGAAGCAAAAGTAAATTGAATTGCGCGCGCTTTATCGTAAAAACTGAGTTACGGTGGAGGCGCGGCGCGACGCGGGTGTTTGTTATAACCCGAATGCGAATAGCACATGGAGTCGACGGGTAAATCCACAACTATTTACCCGTCGATTCCATGTGCTATTCGTAATGGAGTAAATAATGCTGAGAGCCAAGGAAACCGTCGTAGGAAAACCCGCGGCTTAGCTGCCTTTCCGCCAGTTTCTAGATTGAGGTTTTAACAAAGTAAATACCTGGGCATCGGTTTCCCGTACGCTAACTCTTACACACACTTTAAACTTTTACACTTTCGTAGACAATTTTTTTATTCTACTGTTAACAGCTGCCAGTGTTTGTTTAGAATGCACTTTGGTCTACAACCCCTAATATACTAATAGGGGGTTAGTGTATTAGGGGTTAATCTGTAGATTTCCTGATCGGGCCACCATAACAATGGTTTTTAATTAGAAAGAAAGACATTTATTGGGACAAATTAACACATCACAAGAAAAAAAGCATAACAAGTGACATAAACGAGTACAAAGGAAAAACAAGTCACATAAATACAACATAATACAAGACAAAGTCAGAGCGTCAGAGTGCATCCTGTGGTGTGTGTCAAAGTTGTTATTTTCAAAGTCATAATCTAACAGGTTAAGACCTCATATTTAAGTATTTAACTACTGAAATTGTGATTTAGAAACCGGTGGTAAGTATACATTTTTCTAAACAACCCGTACTTTCCAAATTTTAGTTACGGAATTTGTACCCTCTTGTAATTCTACCGTGTTTGCTCTTAATTATGAGAACAACAGTTTTAAATTGTACCTAAAATAAACAAACCCCAATTAACTGTTATGTATGACTATCGATTTTCCGCGAATTTCGTCATTTAAGATTTTTCCCTGTGCCGATGACCTTGAGCGTTTGACACAGGTGTGCAGCACTTCAACATTTCGCCGCTAGATGACACGACTGAATTAATTCCTAGTAGTAATCTCCATAGAAAGACGCTCGCGCTGCCGCACACACACAGTCTCATTCCCTTCGCGTAAGCACACGCCGCCAAACGCACACATATATAGCCGAATTTCGAACGCGTCGAGCGAGCCGAGCGGTTTCTACTTTTCTAGCCGGCTCGCCATCGCCAGCCCGCCCGCCCGCGTACGCGTAGATTGAATAGACTTCAATCTAATGCCTTCTTGTATAGCATGCGTCATTACAAACAAAAAAGATAAAGGTAGGTACATCTCTTCAAAACTTATCTATGCTTTGTAGAAAGAATAGCTTTCAAACAAAAATCACATGTTTAGTAAGTGCGTATTTATTTACCTACCTACTTATGAAATAGTACATGTTTTTGCACAACAACAGGTTTTTATGTCAAAAAGTGAAAAAAAATCATCTTATCTTTTTTCAATAAAGTGAATTTGACTTTGATTTCACATGGATGTATTTCGGGACTCAGTGGCAGAATTGGAACGTAGGAAGCGACTTCCCAATATGAAATAAAAAATATATTTCTAATGCCAATTCCATGGAAAGTAGAAATTACGACCATTTTAATTGTTATCCGGATTTTACGTCGTTAGGGTTGTCACGCTCTCAGATAGTAATTTATAATCCGGATCTGATTTGATTTTGAAAAAAATATGTAAATACCTGGTGCCGTTATTATTGATATTAATTAAAATAGTAACATGATATACATCGCATATAACAACTTTATGTACACGGTGTGACGTGAAGAATGTATATAGGTACATAAAGTTGATCAGCGAAAAACACCTAGATAAAATTGTTGTCCCATTTTGATATTACTAACTTGAAATTTTCTATACGATTAGTTTTTTTGCTAAAACCGACGGAGAAAATCGAAAACTTGGAGAAGCTGGTCTCCATGAGTTTCTTTTTTTTCAACGGCTTGGGATAATGGTAACACTTAGGGGTGGTCTTTTAAAACAACATAAACTCGTTGCATAAACCCTAGATAGGACGGTGACGTAAATTAATTTTTATGGCAAATTTAATAGTGCCGATTGAAAAGTAAAATTGCTTAAATTTTCAACCAACACCTAATGCAGGTTTTGCCACCGGGCCCCGCTGGTCTAGCGGCTGGACTAATATGGTATCAACTTTATAGTCACACAGCGTTTGAATGCTAAAATAACTAGACGTGTGAAAATTCTTGAATTTTTGGTTGTTCTAATTTCGGTCTTATCAGGTGCTAAAAGATTTCCAAGTTCCACATATGGTGTAAACTTGGAATTTTCCATCCTTACAGGGTGATCCCTCAAACCGATAAGAAAAATCTGACTTGGAAAATCCGGTCTCTACAGCTTTTTTGTCAAAGCCTGAGAAAACGGTAACATTACGGGGTAGTCTTGTCGAACAAATGTTGAATAAGACCTTGGGTTGGATGACAACGTTAACTTACTTTTTACAAAATGGCGTAAGTCAAATTTCAAGCTGGCTCCTAAAAATTTAAAAATTCTGATTTTTATCTCTGGCTCCGTTTTTCTATGAAAATTAGTATTGGAGGTTTTTGTGGTCGCTGATGACTACTCTGCGCCATGTATTGAACGCAGGTTTGATGACTTCCAGCCTTCCGAACAAGCCGGTTTCCGAAAGGGCTTTAGTACCATTAGACCACATCCACACGTTGCGGCAAATTATACAGAAGACTGAGGAGTATAATTTGCCATTATGCTTTGCGTTTGTGGACTTTGAGAAAGCCTTCGATTCGATCGAGTTATGGACAGTGCTCGAGTCTCTCCAGCGTTGCCGTATTGACTATCGGTATATCGAGGTGCTGAAATGCTTGTACAACAGTCCACTATGACCACAGAACCACTATGTCGGTCCGAGTACAGGAACAGAATTCGGACGCAATTCCATTGAAAAAGGGCGTAAGACAGGGAGACGTTATCTCTCCAAAAATGTTCACAAACGGACTGGAAGATACCTTCAAGCTTCTGGAATGTCAGGGACGCGGCATCAATATCAATGGCGAGTACATCACTCACCTTCGATTTGCCGACGATATAGTAGTCATGGCAGAAACGATGGAAGACCTCGGCATAATGCTCGAAGACCTCAGTCGAGTTTCCCAACGGGTGGGCCTTGAAATGAACATGGACAAAACGAAGGTCATATCGAATGCTCGTTTTGTGCCCACCCCAATAACATTGGGGAACTCGACTCTCGAAGTTGTAGACGAATACGTCTACTCAGGACAAACAGTCCAACTAGGCCGGTCCAACTTTGTGAAAGAGGTCGAATCCAACTTGGCTGGGCAGCATTCGGGAAACTTAGAAAAGTCCTTTCGTCTAATATACATCAATCACTCAAGACAAAATTATACAACCAGTGATGACTTAAGGCACTGAAACGTGGCCTCTCACTATGGGCCTCCTAAGAAAGCTCAAGGTCACGCAAATAGCTATGGAAAGGCCTATGCTTTCTCTACGATATCGAATCAGAAATGATGAGATTCGTAGAGGAACGAAAGTCACCTTAGCCCAGCGGATTACTAAGTTGAAGTGACAGTGGGCGGGGCACATAGCAAGCAGAACTAATGGCCGATGGGGCCGAAAAGTTCTCGAATGGAGACTACATATCGGCAAGCGCTGCGTAGGACGACCAGCCGACAGATGACCTCATCCAAGTGCCAGGAAGACGCTGGATGAAATCCGCTTCCAACTGGTCTTTTTGGAAATGCATGGAGGAGGCCTATATCCAGCAGTGGACTTCTTGTGTTTCCATGACTCGAGAGGTTTCTTTACAAAAGCTGCTGAAAACTTAAAATATAGTGTAAAAATACAGAGGTTTTTATAAATATTTTAAAATAGTGGAAATTTTGATAAATTTGAAGCTTGGATTAAGATTTTGGCTCAAAATCTTTGAATTTAAATCATCGACTTTACGCATTTTTTTATTTTATTTTACACTACGCGCATTCACTAAAGCGGTTTCAAAAGGGTGAATATGTGTCATCGCTATCGTGCCTGTGTGGCCAATAGTCCATTGAGCAAATCTGACTCGATAATTTTTTTTCTATGGTATAACACAAACAAAATTATAAAAATTTTAAGAACAAAAGCAAAATAATTAATTTTTTACAGAAGAAAAAAAAACATTTCAAAATGGATATTGACCAAAGAAATAAAACAAAAATTATGAAAATGGAAAAAGACTTCGTTGCTAAGGATGTTGGTAAAAGAGCTACAAATGGATTTGAGTGCTTATTTGGCCTGCATCCTTGTTTCAGCACAAAGACTGATAAATATAATTATTAATCAACAGTGCCTCCTCGTCTTAACTTATATTGGTATATTATAACAGATTAATCTGTTGATAATCGTATTAATAGTGTAATTCATACCATTTCTATTATTTCATTCCAATAGCACAGGAAACATACAGCATTTAAGTGATTTTTGGCGTTAAAGCTGATAGTTAAAAACTATCTATACTATAGTGCAGGGAATTCTAGTTTGATTGCGTTGTGTGGACGTTATTATTATTATAATTTTGGAACTCCCCACCGACGAATATTTTCAAGATACATTACACTATTCATTGTGACACTTAAATAAAAATATGTAATATCGGTAAACCAGGAACGCAGATTTTTGTTTAATCTACTGTGTGATACAGTACTTCTATTTCTATTTGGTTACTTTTTGTTACACTTTTCCTTTTTGTTAAGGTTTCAGTTGTTTTTTTTTTGTTACGTGTACAAAGAAATTACCTACTTTCTTTTGTTGTCATTATAATTACGGAACCCAAAAAATATTATGCGCGTTAAATTATATATTTAAATTACGTTGTACCTAAAAATGAGCACCGAATAAATCTTGAATAAAAAAAACCCGGATTTTGTGCCAACCCTAGCAAAAACAATTGAATAGGATCAACTTATACATGTCATGGAAGTGTGATTTATATTACATGTAGGGAAGGTAAAGAGCATAATTATTGCAGTGTAGATAACTTATCCCAATACAGCGGAATTTCGAGAAAATAAAAAACTAAAAACAAGTACCTACACACGTATATAAATTATAATTCCTACAAAATTTTGAGCATTACGCCATTGATTCTTCTAACAATACTTCCGCATGTACAATAAAATGCGTGATAAAAATATACAGCGTTTTATTTTATTTAAAACAGAAAAACATGTCAGGCAGATAGAAAAAAAATTCAGAGACGAAATCTACACAGATTCGTTTTGTATGTTTAGAAAAGGTTCTAAACATAACATTATTGACACAATTCATATAACTACATATGTAAAATATTTTTCTATATATCCGGATGGGAACGACCGAGCCGAGTTCGATAGCGCTATCTTCTTCTGTCGCTACGGAAGTGAGCGGTGCGGAAATACTAAGTAGGTACTGTAATTCGGCTTGGTTCACTCAAAGGTTATGAATCAAGTATTATTCGTAACGCCCCAATCGAAATTATTATTTACCGCCTATGTACCCTACAATCTAACGAGGAGGCGAAGTGCGAGCGCAAGGAGTGAAACAAAACTCAATCAAACTAAAATGAACTTTAAATGCTAGTAATTAGAGACTACAAGGCTCGAGCAACAAGTCTGGCCGCATGCGGCCGACCTAATCGCGACAATAAATGAATTATAATACATAGGTAGTTAGGTTTAATTTTTAATGAACCTCACTTTTACCGTGATTTAGGCACAAATAGTAAAACGATGTTTCGCTTAGGTTGGTAATGTTACAATAGCTCGGATGGGAAGAGGCGTCCCTTGAACGGCAGAGAGCTCTTGGTTCGAATACTAGTAAACTTTTTACTTTTCTTTTTTAGTTATTTACTTAAATAAAAAAATACAAGAATTGGGATTTTATATTCTATGTTTTTCTAACGATTGAAGCTCGATCACTACTACAAAAATCAGTTGCCGTGCGTTGGTCTTGCAAACACTCGAAAATGTCTCCACCGATTGGACTAATAGCTATATAATATTTTTTTGTTTTGTTCGGACATGGGACGTGGGGCGAGGGCGCGGAAAAGACCCATCCCTTCAGGAGCCTGTTTCATAGAACTACAATTCATTGTGACTATGACAATTCGATGTACATTGCAAAGCCGATTAACCCACAGATTAACAAATAGACTCTGCTGCGCAGTGTACTTCGAATTGTCATAATAAACTACGAAATTATAGTTTTATGAAACTTGACCCAGTACATTTTGTACGAAAGTGAATTGGAAAGATGCGGCGTCTTTTTCGGTCCCTCGCCCCACGTCCTTGGCCTACAATCGGTAATTTTGTATGAGAATTGCTACTTTGAATTAATTTCACTATATGGCGCTCGAGGTGAACTTTGGAAGGTTGATTTATGATTGATAAATCACTTATGAAAAGTTACAATGAAATCAATGGTGATGCGAAGAGCGCCTGTTCACAGACAACAGGCAACGAGTAGGCTGGGCGTTCCTCGTAAGGCGTAATGTGATAAATTGATGAAAACGTTTTTTCTGAATGAGTAACCATTGTTCCTGTTAGTTTTAAACATTAACATACAAGATTTTGATATTGCCCGTAAGACTGTATAAGCTTAAACGTAATCCACTGCGCATTTAAAATGGTATATAAATTCTTAGCTTTTTTTTAAGCATTCTTACGGAATATATTTACTCATAGAAGGCGTAAGGTTATGACAGTTTTCAAACATCCAATAGGGAATCAAGGAGTTAAATTATATCATATATTAATTTCAACGGTCTGCCATGCTCCTAGAGGATGTCACAAGCGATTCAAAAACGTTTGCTAGCCAGTTCCAGCACACTGTAGCCCCTTAATATAGGTACTTTTCGGGGTGCGAATGGAAAATACACAACGTGGAAAAGTTGACCCAATTCACATGTTTATTTATCAAATATATTTATTGGGGGAGAGGAATCTACATATTGTGCTGTCCCTTGTGATTTTTAGACACGGACATAAAACTTCCGGAATCGAACGAAAAGGAACATGACAAAGCTTTTTTTGCTAACAGATCTGTGCCCCGATTCTACGAATCTACAGGTAGGTACTCTTGATGATCCTTCGTAGGTTTCGTAAGTTTTGACGATTGACAAATAGTTCAACATAATAAAGTACAACTTTGGCTATGTGCGTACGTATGTACAACAATACGTAGATGGCGTTTATGATGCTAAGCATTTATGACGTATCTTTGAGTGATTGACATATCTACGTTAATATACCTAATTGAGGGGCCTTATAGAGTAACACTGGCACCGCCAAGGGAAAAAAATCATATCTCTTTTTACAGATCATATTTGCAAAAAGTGTCTGTACAATCTCTATAAGCAATAAGGCAGCCAATTGTACTGCATTTTTGTAAACATTTCATGTTTGTGTTTTTCCTGGTACAATAAAGAATATTCTTATCTTATCTTATCTCTCAATCATGTTAATAGGAAAATATAAACTAGCTACTTACATTTGCCCGCGACTTTGCCTAGGACGACGAAGCTTGAGGACGTCGTAGAGTCATCACGACTAGCAACTTAAGTTTCTTATATTCAATTTGGTGGTGTTTGAGAACTTGAGGGGCTCCAGGGAGTAACACTGACGCCACGAAGGAAAAAAATCATATCTTTTTTAAATTTGCATAAATTGTCAGTACAATCTCTCAATTATGTAATAGTGATTTTTAGGGCCCATGGCTTAGGACTAGATAGCATTAACGCCAAAACGGCCATTTTTGGCATAAAATGCTATGTAGTCCCAGGTCCGTGATCCTAGTTCTCGGTTGTGGGTCCTAAAATCACTATTAACATGATTGAGAGAACATGGGCAGATTCGTAGATGGCGTTGAAATTCACAAAAATGTTTAAAGAAGCAACGTACGCTAAAAATATAATGTTGCAAAATAGTATCTCTACATTTTTAAAAAGCGTGAAACCAATCTAAATATCACGCTCTACATTTTTAAAAAGTGACCAAAAAAACATACCAAGCTCGCATGTGGACTGTATATTGAGACATATTGAAATCCACTTTGCCGTATAAGAATACAGCTCGATCGCATTTTACAGCGCGTATCGCTAGATATCTCTGCTGGAACGCTGCATGCAGCCGTTCAGTGCTCGCCGGGGAGGGCGCAATTTCCTCTGAAAGTATTAGATAGGATTTATTAAGCTCAAAACATTGGGTTTCGGTTGTGTGCTCCCGTGAGAGCGCTTCGTACGAGCTAAAGGTAGTGGGTGGAAAGTGACGCCAAAAGTACGGCACGACGTTAGTGACGAATTTATTTTAAATTTTGCCAGTCGACTTTCTATGAAAAATATGAAGAAAAAAACTTATTTTAAAACAGGTCAAAACATTATTTTAAAATAAGACTTTCGTTAAATTTGAAGCCCCAGCAGGCGGCGCCTTTCATTCGATTTATTACAGGTAAGTTGTTTACGACTTCTTAACAATCGGTTTATTTTAAATAGCTTTAATTATTTGAGGCTTTTGTTGTCATTTTACTAACAATATTACAGCTGACGTCAGCCATTTTGTTTTTCGTGAAGTCGTATAGCTAGTGAATACTTGGGTCGTCATTTCGTCAATAGCATTTATTTGACACCTCATTTGTCAAAATTGGTCCGGCCGTATGGCCTTTAGCGGTCATAAAAATATACATACTTAGATACATATCTGCATGAAAAACATATGCATGAAAAACGTAACCCTCCTTTGCCTTCGCAGTCGGATAAAAAGGGCAAAATTAAAAATTGTGCCCTCTGCATGCCAAAAAGTATCTCAAAAAAGTACTTGTCTTGAGAATTTTGCAAATTTTTTCCCTCATTTTCGGAAACAATTTGGTCTTCACAGTGAACATCTGGTGTATATAGTTTGCACTCGTGTAGCTTGATGGATGTTCAAGCAGAAAACTAGCGGGATTTAAAGTGGGTTAGGTATACATTTACTACCTAAAATGTGTTAACCTGCTTTCGGTTAGGTGTTTACTAGCTGGCTTATTTCGGATTTGCTTACTTTTAAGATTGAAGCGGTAAGTATTTAAAGTGTTGCATTTTTATAAATAAATAAAATGCATTTATTGTAGGTTCCAAGATAAGATAAGATAAAAATATTAATTATTGTATACCGGACAAATAATTACAGAAACAGCAAATACAAAAGAAAATATAAATTGGTAGTCTTATCCAAGATCCATATTAAGAAAATAAAGACAACAAGCAAAGACGATACATATAGTAGAAATAAATACTCTATCTCCACAGTTCAGCGAGGTTCAGCTATTCCGAGAATGCCGATGTTTCAGATCATTTACAAAAATCCAATAAAAATGCTTCATAAAAAAATATGACTACAATTGACAGAAAATGAAATGAGCAGTGCTAAAAATGCAGAATGACGATGAGTTTGTGTTGTGTGAAAGTTATGTAAGTAACTATTATTGTTATGAACGGTTAGAGAAACTGCTGAAAGTGACAAGGCACAAAAGCGATTAAATTTTTTTGTTTATTTGCGATGGCTGAAATTTAAATTGGAAATCAATCGCTTATGTGCCTTGTTATATTCACTAGTTTCTCTCCCAAGTACGTTCAGCGAGTTCTATATTTTGTATTTTCAGCACTAGGTACTTGTTTAATTTTCCGTCAATAGCAAAAATACGTTTCTTCTTCGCTTGCTGTGCGCAATAAAAACATTGGTTGATAGCTTGGTATATGAACTTGAATAGGTTACCGCTCTGTTGTTTGTTGAACTAATATTAAATATTTCTTGTCATCGTTCGCATAGTTCGCTGTCCGCAATTTCACACGATATTTCTCGGGCCGCAGCGGATTGCCAAAATAGGGTCACGTCATCGCACGCTCAAATATTTGCAGGCCACAATATAACCTCACTCGCGGGTACACATTTCACTGAACCTATCGTCCTAAATGCCTTAAAGTGTTTTTTTTTTATTGATTAACCATTTACGAAAGCTATTGACTAAATTAAAGTGATTTTACAAAGCCCATATAAAAAACCGAAAGTTATTAACAATCTGTTTTTAGGGTTCCGTAGTCGACAAAGAACCCTTATAGTTTCGCCATGTACTTCCGTCTGTCTGTCCGTCTGTCCGTCTGTCCGTCTGTCCGTCTGTCCGTCTGTCCGTCTGTCCGTCTGTCCGTCTGTCCGTCTGTCCGTCTGTCCGTCTGTCCGTCTGTCCGTCTGTCCGTCTGTCCGTCTGTCCGTCTGTCCGTCTGTCCGTCTGTCCGTCTGTCCGTCTGTCCGTCTGTCCGTCTGTCCGTCTGTCCGTCTGTCCGTCTGTCCGTCTGTCCGTCTGTCCGTCTGTCCGTCTGTCCGTCTGTCCGTCTGTCCGTCTGTCCGTCTGTCCGTCTGTCCGTCTGTCCGTCTGTCCGTCTGTCCGTCTGTCCGTCTGTCCGTCTGTCCGTCTGTCCGTCTGTCCGTCTGTCCGTCTGTCCGTCTGTCCGTCTGTCTGGACGTGGTTTTTCGTCTCTGTGGTACAGAGACGATAAGTACTAGAGAGCTGAAATTTGGCATAGATATACATATTTATTACGCCAATAAAACGGTAGAATAAAAAGTTAATTAAAAAAAAAAGGTAACGAGTAATAGGCGACCAACTTATAAAAGGAAAACTTTATACAAAATCTATTGAAAATTAGGTAGATGAAGTTGAAAGTTCTGTAAAGCAGATAAAACCCCGTCTTTATACAGAAATATACACTGCGCGTGGCCCGACACGCACTTGGCCGGTTTTTGTTTTAAGTTTCCACAGTAACGATATAGAACAATGTGTGTAGAGTGTGTTAAATATCGAGATGTCTGCTTTCCAGTGGTATGACACTCTCGGTGCCCCGATAGTGATGTGCCGGAGGAGCCTGATCGGCAGCGTGCTTGGGTCGAAGAGATGTGTCTGGTGACTTTGGGTGAGTTGAGCAAAGTTCGGGTGTTACGCTGGTGCGTTTGGCAGCGGTTTCCCAGCCGAACTCTGTCTGGGCTGTGCCTCCATGCGTTACCTTCGCCGCAATTAGGGACCCTATTAGATAATAATTCCTTGCGGGTGGACATTTGTCAACCACGCCGCTGTGTTTGTGGTGCGGAAGTGGATTCGCAAGGCCGGCATGGGCTCTATTGCGTTCGGAGCGCGGGTAGAATCTCGCGGCACCATTCTATCAATGACATCGTTCGGAGAGCGCTTGTTTCTGCTGATATCCCCTCGGCGTGAAACACACAGATGGGACGTGGGGCGAGGGTGCGGTAATAGGTATACACTCACAGACCACAGTCCTTGCTCTGCGGTCGCTCTTGGTCTGTGACTCAATACATCTTACCGCGCTCTCGCCCCACGTCCCATCTGTGCGTTTCACGCCTTCGGTTCTTGAACCGCAGGGACTGTATCGGAGTGATGAAAAGCGTCCGGACGGTCTCACTTTGGTTCCGTGGGAGAGGGGTCGATGTCTGCTCTGGGATGTCACTTGTGTCTGAAAATTTGCGCCATCACAACGTGGGCTATACGGCTGTAACTCCTGGGGCTGCTGCAGAGGCGGCTGCTAGACTCAAATGTATAAAATACAGCCAGTTAATTTGCAGCTATTTTTTCGTGCCTCTGGTTTTAGAAACGACTGGGGTCTGGGGTTTTCAGGGGAAAGCATTTATTAAAGAGGTAGGGCGTCGTCTGAGGAACTGTGGCTTGGACTACCGCTATGTGGCATATTTGAAGCAAATGATCTCCTGCTGTACAGCGCGGTAATGCAACCTTTGGGTCGGATATGTCCCGGGGCGGTTTGATTGACTGATTTTATATTGTGCGTGTATATGTGTCTCATCAACCCATTATGTCCCCACCGAGGGGCACGGGTCTCTTCCCTGAGGAAGGTATAGGCCATACTCCACCACGGGGGCCAAGTCCAGATTGGTGGAGGCTTGTAGACTAGTGGCTCGTCTACTGTCAGAAGTTGTCAAGCCGCCTCTGACTTGGCTTAACGACTGCCATCTATCGACGGCAGCCGGCACCAACAGCTTAACGTGCCTTGCGAAGCACGGATACGCTCGGAAAAATATATCGCTAAATATATATAAATATAGAAGCTCGGTATATGTGTGTATGTGATTTAATTTGATGTTTTCATTTGTGGCTGTAATATTTGTCTAGTTGTAAAGTGTGACATTTTTTTTCTTTAGATCAATGTTAACTTTTTAAGTAGCTTAATCACCATGCGTGCCCACCGCGGATTGGCAATTTCAAGTGCTGAGGAACACCTCAGACACTCAGGTTTCCTTACGATGTTTTCCCTCACAGTTTCCGAGTGGTATTGCTACTATAACTTCACAAATGTACGTAACTTAGAAAACAAAGTCGTTGGTACATGCCGGGATTCGAAGCCACCACCCCCCGAATGAGAAGCCGGCGTTCTACCGCTCCACTACCACCACGGGTTAGTATAATCTTCCACTTTTATTCCATGAGTAAAATCACTCCACATTTGGTTCAATTTATAAATCCACCCTGTATATCGAATAAGCTGCCCTCAAACAAATTTCAATGCCGATTTTTTGCTATGTCTCCCCTAACGTAACTAACCCCCTGTTTGTCGAACAATCTGGCAATCCTCTGCTAACCACCCTCAGTTGACAGAGTGCATATAAAAATAACTGACAGCTATTGACAGTAGATTAAGAGGCTGTTAGTGTACGAGAAACAGGGTGACCAGAAGCCTGTTTCATCAAACTACAATTCGTGGTTTATCGCAAAGCCGATTAACCCACAGATCAACGAGTAGGAAGATTGCTACCTACATTGAATTGTGATAAACTACAAATTGTTCTTATACGAAACTCGGTCCAGAGTACTCATGGTCCTCGGTGTACTCATGTAAAGGTTCATTTGCCGTCGACTGTACCACTGAGGACGCAGCCTAACTATACAGTGGGAATTTCTTTTAATTACAGAACGGGCGATCCCGATCGGTATGGGCCTTGGTGGGCAGGCCGGGTCGGCGCGCGACCCGGCGCCATATTGGATTCTTACATTCCATAAGCAATAATAACATAGATTGCGAATACATTATTTCGCCTCGAGTGTCCGACCGACGGTTAGATGAAAAGCAGCGAAATCAGCTCATAGTGACATAAGATGGACCGAATTGGCTGGGTTTTAAGGTCCGTATTGAATAAGCTTACCTCTGAGATAGCGGTTGAGTGTCCATTTTAAGACGTTGTTTAAAACAAAACAGCAACTTCACTGCGCACTCAGAGGTAAGACCGCTTTATTAAATTCAGAATTTCACTAAGTAAATGTCTGTCTCTTTAGATGTTTAAAAAAAGAAAGAAACTCAAGTATCTAACTAATGGAATTATCAATTGAGAGGGGTAGGCACAGGCCAGGGTCTGCCACACTTGCCACGATCCTGATAGAACTCTTTCGATTCATCAACATCCATCAGTCTTTGCATGCTCCTACGCCGGTTTCGGGTACTTTAATCCCATCTAGGGAATGCACCCAGCTCCGTCTTTGTATGGAGAAACTGGGCGAAAACAAGTACCTTTCAGTCACAAGTTTTAGAAACTTATTATTTATACCTCTTGATGGCGAGTATAGATATCTTATTGGACAGGATTTTTGAAGTCCTTTACTTTATTACCATGAATTCTTTTACGTAATACTGCGAAAAATTCCTTTCATGCTTTTATTAAATTCATCTTTAGTAGGTTGGAAAGCTATCGTAAATGTCGAAAAGAGAGTACCTACATCAAGATAACTGCAATTTAAGTTAAGATTTTAGGAAACCTTAGAATGACATCGATAAAAAAAATGTATTGAAAATCCATTGGTACGTTTTCTCTCGTTTTAGACTTATAAAAAGAAAACGAAAACATTTATTGTAACAAAGATTATCAAAAACAGTCAAAATAAAAAAAAACGGCCAAGTGCGAAGGGTTCTGTACCATTATCTATACAACATTAGACAAAGATCGAATTTGAGAACAGCGCCATCTATAGAAACCAACAAGAAGCGTTTAACATTGACATTTAACGACATAACATCGGCGCTGTGAAGGTTACATAGATGGCCGCAAGATGGCGAGCGCTGTCTTTAGACAACGTTTGTTGTATGGGAGCCCCCCCTGAAATATTTATTTTATTTTGTTTTAGCGGCAACAGAAAAACATAGTCTCTGAAAATTTCAACTACCTAGCTATCACGGTTCATGAGATACAGCCTGGTGACAGGCAGACAGACGGCCAGTGAAGTCTTAGTAATAGGGTCCCGTTCGTCACCCTTCGGGTACGGGACCTTAAAAACTAACAAAGCGCCACTAAAGTACCACTAGAAGAATCGTACCGATTGTATTGTGGAAAACTGTCTATCTAACCAACCCTTGCGTAAGCTTTTTCTAATCAGCTATCAGGGCCATCACTTTAGATACTACGAACGTAATTGGCGTAGTCTTTACGCTCTACTTTCACGAAACTGCAATTTATTCAACACAGTTCAGTTTTTAAGAGACTTAAGTGTTGAGACTTGTGGAAGTTGGCAAGATTTATCACGACGCTGTTACTTAGGTACTAGACTGTTTTCTGGTGACCGCTATTCAACATAGACCAGGGTACTTTGCGAAGACCCCTACAATCGTAATTGAAAAAACCTGTTTCGTTTCCAACTAAGGAAACTGAAATAAACATTCGGAAAAACTATCTGCGACTCGGTTCATTTCCCTTATTTTTCTTCGTTAGGTATTCTACAGTTTTGTTCTATTAGCTAACGAGAATAAACTGTGATCATGTTGGGAAAACTACGCGTTGAGGCTGAAATTTTCATTTTTCGTAAACGCTTCAAATCAGGAAAACTGCGGTCCTTACTCTGATTTTCAAAATTTTCAATGCGACATTCACATGCATTCTTTAAATTACGACACAAATTTTTTTTAAATTAAAAATAAAAACCGACTTCAAAACACTACAGCACCAAAAAGTTAGAAATAATTTAAAAGAATGTCATTAAATTAGAAGTACTTATACATGTAGGTAATTTGCGGTCGGTGCCCAAAATATAAGTTGTGGTCATGAAAATTTAATGGTATTCCTTTTAAAATATTTCTCACTTTTTAGTGCTATAGTGTTTTGAAGTCGGCTTTTATTATTTATTTTTTCAATTTTAAGTGCGGGAGCGGAAAAAGAAATGAAGTCCCTTACAACCATAATTTACCCTACTTTATTCTTTGCTTTAAAATTTGAAGTTCTTAATTTCCGTCTTCGTAAGTCGTTACCAGAACATCACCAAATTACCCTGGGACTATTACGCTATATTATGAAACCATCTCCGAAAGTCTTCATCAGATGATCTGATGAAGACTTTCAGAGATCTGGTTCAGATCTCCACCAAATTAAAATGGGACCAATGAGACGTTATATCTATTCGAACAAAATAGCGTTGTGGAAATCGGTTAAGAATTGACAGAGTTACGAAGGAACATACCAAAAAAAAAGTAAAATGAAAATCTATATATACGCGTCGAATTGAGAACCTCCTCCTTTTTTGAAGTCGGTTAAAATATACCAAATTGACTCCAACAGCGAAACTAAAAGCAAAGGTCTCACATTTTTCGTAAATTGTGAATTATTTAATTAAATGCTACATTTGCGGGATTCAGCGAACATTCGCGTTGTTGCGTCAGGTGTGGCAGAGTGTTTATTGTAGTTCGTCTTTTTCATCAATACTCTCTCTACTTTGCCGCCCACTAACTAAAAAGCAGCTAAGCCTCACACGGCCGTGTTTTAACTTTAATGTAATATCTCTGTCTACACTTTATCGCGACGTAATTCGTGGTCTAGACGACAGTATTTCGACAATATACTTTTAAAGTAGTTCATAACGCAACTAAATAAAGTGCACGTATGTAAAGGTCAATGAGCTGTCGACTGTTTGCTGGTGTAATAATAAAAATAGTAAAATAAATGACATCCACACACCACACTTCATTTATCCTGCTATCAAACTAGTATACCAATAATAAGGACTCTGACTTGCGCTCGGGAAATAAATAGATGTAGAAAGACCCCTTAAAACATTTGATTTACATGGCCGGAATAAATTAAACGAAATCAACCCAAAGCTAACGTTATTAGGTCAATATTTCTCTAAGCAGTTGGTTCTTATAGCTGCTGGTCACAAAAAAAGAATATGGAGAAAACCCCTTCAAAAGATTGCCACAAGTGTTATAACTTATAAGGTTTACAATTTTGAGCTGAGTATATTTTAAAAGCCTATTTATATACCTATTATATTCTTTTTGTCGGACTAACCCGTGCTGAGGACAATTTTAAAAACCTATTTAGAGGCTAAAAATTCCACCCATGCCGGGACTTGAACCCGCAACCTCTGGCTCGCGGGTTCAAGTCCCGGCATGGGTGGAATTTTTTAGGTTTTTATATACCTATTTTTTAGTATATTTGCTAAGTGGTTTTTTGTAATATGTTAGCATAGAAACTCGAAGAAAACGGAGTTGTTAAATCGGAAAAATATGACACGTGATTCCACAATTACGTCAGCATTCGTTTCGCTCCCGGAATTCCGAAATGCATGCTCTTTGACGATTTTTTTAATAAGTTTATTGATTCAAAATAAAAAAAAACCTTAATATTGTGTAGTATCTGTAGTAGCGCGGTCAGTATAACGCTTGCCTGACATTCATGAGGTCGTGGGTTCTAACCTCGGCATGTGCCATGTCGACTTTGTTTTCTAAGTTACGTAGGTACATTTGTGAATTTGTATTAGCCATGGCACTCGCTAGTGGTCCAGGAGAACGTCGTGAGAAAACCTGAGTGCCCAAGGTGTTCTTGTCCCATACCTTAGCAATTGAAATTTTAGCTTTTAAATTTTGCCTTTAGCACGCTTGGTGATTAAGTCCATGTCCAAGTACTTTCTCTCTGAGAGAAGACCTGTGCCCTACAGTGGAACGTACTCGTATAAAAGCTGTATTATATACGTGTTGATTTGTAAAGTAACGCCCGACTCGGGGTACTTCCTACTCATCAACACGAACAACTTTTACTGACGGGTCGACCTCAAAATCGCGAAAAAAAAACAGCTGTGCCAATCTAAAATTCGATACCTACTGAACAAAATGTATGGAACAGCTGATTTTTTAGATTTTAGAGTTAGTCTCAATAGTAAAAGTTGTTCGTATTGATGAGTAGAAAGTGCCCTGAGTCGGACGTTACTTTACAAATCAACACCTTGTATATGTGCCTACACTTTGTTACGCAAGGGCCAAGGGGCTGCTCATCCCGTAGCATCACAGCAGTTGCAGAAGTAAATTATGGTCAACGTTGCATTTGCCGAGGTCACGGATAAACTGAAGTGGTGAGTACTGTATCGTGGTCACCTACCAAAGAAGACGCGCCGTCTAGTACTGACTACTTGGCTAGCCACCTTCAGCCAGGTTATTTAACGTTTTGTTCAATCAGATGGCTGCATTACCTTCAGCCCTTTAATTTTACGCCCCCGTCTAATGAACGTCCTAGGCAGTTAATTCAACGGCTAATTTTATCACTTGGCTGCGACATATTATATACTCTTTGACCCCACTGTCTAAAAATTATCGACCCAAGCGGACCCTCTATTTTTCCCAGAATCTCAGTGGGGTTAAAAATGTCGTACCCCCGTCGCCTTCGTTGACTAATTAATTCTCTTAATCAAAACAACAGGGTCATTCTCCTCGAGCTTAATCGGGGAAGGGGGAAGTCTAAACAAATTGCCTTCGAAAGAAACTCGAGGATGAGGAAGGTCCCCGGGAAGCCGCCTCAGTTTTGTCGGGTTTTCTTTCTCTTTTTAGGGTTCGCTAGGTTGTTTATTTCAGTTCACTTTATCGGCGAGTGTAAATGTTGACGTAGTTTAGGAAGCCCAACTGCTCCTATGTTACGCGCAACAAATCCGGATCGATTCAAATTACATACTAATTGGTATCGCAGACATCAGGGATTCCGAGAGGATTTGGTGCCCATAATTAGGTTGCCAATCCGCGGTGCGCACGCGTGGTGATTAAGCACATACTCTCTTCTTGAGAGGACGCCTGTGCCCTACAGTGGGACGTATATAGGCTGCTTAAGTAATTAGGCCTCAGCTCGCTGGCCCGAAGATCTGAGGTAGAGTGCCTCAGCCATCCTCATCACTCGATGAGGATGACCGAGGACAGAAAGAAGTGGCGTACCTTGGAGGGGGCCGGTGTCCAACAGTGGACGAGTACGGGCGGACTGTATGTACCTACATACTGTGACAGCGTAAAATGCTTGACTATTAGAACACAATGTCGTCGGTTCGATTCTTCGTGGAGGTCGCCGTACTTGCATTGTACAATGAGCCGTTTTCTGTACAAATTCACAAAGCAATTAATAGATGGCGCTTACAGGCGTGGCCATAGAAGAACCGGAATACGGCTGTCAAAATTAATCTGCGCTAAGCAAAATTTGACAGACGTGTCCCTGTTCTTGTATGTGCACGCCTATAAGCGCCATCTATGAAGTGCTTTGTGAATTTGTGCTGAAAACGGCTCATTTGTCCCGGTCTTGGTGTATTTCCTTGGAATGTTTACCACACAGCATAGGGCATAGTAGCTTGGGAAAAGAGACCAGGACAAGTGATAGTGGTATGTGGAAGTTATTCTAAAATACTTGAAATTGATTGGCCTATAGAACCATGAAGGCTGTTGTTTAACTTAACATTTTTTGTGATTGTTACGTGTTGTGCAATGAGTATACTTTTATTTTATTTTTATTTTATTTTTGATGAATGTGGTCTGAGGGTTTCATGGATAATTAAATTGCGAATATTCAAGGTATATTTGTCATATCGTGTACTAAGTTTAAAATAAACAGATAAAACAAAAATATGTTTAAAATGTCCGTAACTTAATTATGCATCAAATTCTCAGACTACATTTATCAAAAGTTTTCTCATTTTATTACAATAAATTAAATAAAATGCTAAATTGTGCGAGCGAGACAGCACGCTTCACGTAAGAACAGTCTTGAACTCTTAACACGTGGCTGATAGTTAAACCAGTGACTATGTACGTACGGAACCCCTAAGTCAGATTCGAGAATCTCGTAAAGTTTTTAATAAATGCATTTGATCCTTTCCTCTTGAAGGGATGATCTTGTTTAAGAAGCTATTTTTAGCCAAGGACTTTGGCGGTCCATTTAAAAAAGCATTGGTTTTTTAAATATTTCATCCAGTTTCAGTTAGGTAGGTAATATGTAAGTAGCTTTATTTAAACTGTTACTTTTTATCCAGTGTTTACTAAAGTCCAATCCTGTCTGCTGACCCCATTGAGTAGGTTTAAAAATAAAACAGAATATTTTTAAGACACCTGAGAAAAGCGATAAGTTGTTAGATTTCAAAATGATTTTTATTCTTTATTGCACAACAAATAAATCTGCACAATGTAATGTAAATTTTTTGTACTTTTGCTTTTTCGCGCACATGAAAGCAACATTTATATTAATTACATTTCAACGTTTTCTCTCTTCTTCTTTACAATGTTTTTTTAAAGCTTTCCATAAAGTATTACGACTAAAATTTCACCATCTAAGTTAGATGAGTACACAAAAAGGAGAGATCAAAATAGGCCATAAACCAATGTTTAACTGTCAATACAGTTCCAGTATCAGTGATTTTTGTCCCGAGAACTTGGCTTGACGCACTTGGTCCACTTGTCTTTGCTTTGAATGATGACAATAAAAGAGCATGTTAAAACACTATTGGTGTGAAATAAAGTGTTTTCTATTTGTTTCTTTCTTACCGCAGCGTTCACTAGTTTAGAACGAGGGGCGATTGAATTCTGTCGATGTTATTATTCTGTCTATATTATGCTTATTTCTGTCCATATTATGGTAGACAAATGGTTACAAAATGAAAACGATCACGCAAGTAGTACCGAAGCCTCGTTAACAGAGCCTCAGATGCATATTACCCAAACAGCATATTGCAGCGTTACTCTGAAGCCTCCGCGATGCCTGCCAATTACGCGCCCTGACAGCTGCCTTGTAATAGGGTAGGTATTCGGAAGTCGCTGTAGCTTCAAATGAAAGCCGTCTTGCAGATGTGGCGGCGCCGAACTGGGGATTGGTTTGGTGTAAGGGATAGGAGAAACACAGATTTATTGACTCCTTTCGTTAAACAAAAAAATTCTACCTCTCTCTGATCTACGCTTCCTCCTTTTAATCGTCCATCTGGGTCCTATTTCATAGAACTACAATTCGTGGTTTACTGAGACTTCGATGTACATTGAAAAGTTGATTTTTGATGACACATTAAAAAGTAGGCCGACTCGGATACGCGATGTACAACGAATTTTCATTATAAACTAGGAATTGTAGTTTTATGAAACGCGGCCCAGGGTACTGTTTCATCAATTAGTAATAAATTTATGCTTGTAAATATTTTTTTCATAACTTATCCTCACTCTCGATGTGACTGACATTTATTATTGACACGTTTTATGTCGTAGACTGACAAGCTTATTGTTGCTTTATGAAACAGGGCCTGCCGCTAAGATATATTTTTTATAATTATTCTAGTTGCCTCTTTGGAAGAGCCGACGTAATGCACACACAACGATTACATAAAACAGTTACTGGATGAATGTTTTCAAACTTACATACAATTTTTGAGTTGTTAAAAGATCTTGAATTAGACAGAGGTCTTCGTTTAACACAAAGCTAACATAACTATCAATAAACTCAAACCTTTTTGAGTGCCAATTGATGTGCTTTTAAAGATATGTGTACTGTTTTTAACTATCACTTGTACTCTTGTGTGTCCTAAAAATAATTTTTTACATAATTGAAATAGTAAGACACTTTTTGCAAATCGATTTATTGGTGAAGGAAGATATAATTATGTAGTAGGTAACACTAGCGTCACCAATAAAAAAAGAGTCTTATCTTTTTTTACATGTCGTTTTTGACAAAAGTGTTAGTACAATTTCTCAAGACAAAAAAACCTGGACAACCGATGTCATGTCGTCAAATGTCAATGTTAAAAGCGTCTTCGCTGTTCTCAATGTATATAATCTATCTTGTCTCGATCTTCGTCTAATGTTGTATAGATAATGGCACGGAACCCTTCGTGCGCGAGTCCGACTCGCACTTGCCCGGTTTGTTTTACCCTTAAGAAGCTCCATAAGGTAATGAAACTCTCTGGAATGGGTTCCAGAACACATTCCAGAGAACCCTAATTCTAATTTCCATCAAACGTTAGTCTCTCATACCTTGTACCGCGGCGACGAGGAATTGCGTCGTCTTCGAGGAGGTACCTTCGAACGTTATTTTAATTTTATTTCCAACTTGCATCGAAGCGCCATGCAATAAAACTTTTTGAATTATTCGCCTTTATGTTGACACGACATCTGTGATCTCTGCCTAACAAGCTGAATAAGCCAACTATTGCGCAAAGAACTTGCTCATCACGCCAACCCCACCGGTCGGTCCCTTGCTAATCTTGTTCACGGCTCTCCGTCCGCTTAAAAGTAATCTGTGTTCCGTTTTCTTGAAGATGACAAAAGGGCAATACGAATGGGTTTAATATAATTTTTTGGAGGTAAGGAGCTATATAGGTAAGGGCGCCAATTGTACTGCATTTTTGTAAACATTTCATGTTTGTGTTTTTCCTGGTACAATAAAGAATACTCTTATCTTATCTTATGTCTTCCTGCAGGGCATAGGCCTTTTCTCTCAGAGAGAGAGAGAGAGTATAGCCTTAATTAATCGGTCTAACCGATCTTGATCTTGTTTATTCGATGGGTGCTATTAGAAAAAAACATATCCTGGTTAAGAATATTCCTACCTCCCTTCAGACAATATTGTTACAATTTTATTTTATTGAAAGAATGTCGTGTAGTGCCTCATACTTACTTAATAATGTAAACTGGTGTCATTGAAGGAACTGGCGACTAGGGCGCGAGACACACAGATGGGACGTGGGGCGAGGGCGCAGTAAGATGTATAGAGTCACAGACCAAGAGGGACCGCAAAGCAAGGACTGTGGTCTGTGACTCTATACATCTTACCGCATCCTCGCCCTACGTCCCATCTGTGTCCCGCGCCTTAGCGCCTAAGCACAGGCCTGGCGTAGTGTAGACGCTCGTGTTCACAATGTTGTATCAGGCTATTATTACTTGTAAGTACCTTGCAAAATGTGTAGATACATCTGTAGCTTTCAAAGTGCGCAAATAAACTTTTATTTTATTATTATTTTTATTAATTACCACGCGTGCCTATCGCAGATCGGAAACTTCAAACGCTGAGGTATATGGAAGAAGAATGTGGGTTAATACGAATGTGTCAATTTCATGTGACCAATGCAGTATGCGACTACGTGATAATGTGACGAATAACGAAAGTCACGTATATCTCAGATGGTGTATGTCTCATGTGACGAATCGCGAAAGTGACATACATCTCACAAATCTGCAAGTTCACAGTCGCGAAGCAAAATGTTTTTAAGAATGTGAACGATGTAATTTACGATGAATCTGAAAATATTAAGCACCCATTCCTACACACACACGCACGCACGCACGCACGCACGCACGCACGCACGCACGCACGCACACACACACACACACACACACACACACACACACACACACACTTTAATTTAAACGTGTTTTATTTTTCATTAAAAATATATGTTAAGGGTATGTAAATATACCGGATAAACCAGTCGCTGAATGTAAAATCCTTAAGGTAACCTTTTAGCAGCAGTGATAACGGAGCGGTAAAACGCCGGCTTCTCATTTGGGAGGTCTTGGGTTCGAATCCCCTCATGCACCAATGACTGTTTTCTAAGTTACTTACATATGTGAAATTATAGCAGCAATACCACTCGCTAAAGTGAAGGAAAACATCGTGAGAAAACCCGAGTGCCTGAGGCGTTCACACACCTGAGCGCTTGAAATTGCCAATCCGCGGTGGGCATGCGTGGAGATGAAGCCCGTACTCTCTCTATCAGAGAGAAGGCTTGTGCCCTGCAGTGGGACGTATATAGAAAAACTTTTTACTGCTTCCCACGATAAAGACTGGCAGTCTTATTTATAAAAACACTGTTCCTTAAAAAACTCCTCAGAGGCATTTTAAATAATCTGTCTTTACGTTTATGTTTTCATAAATAAGATCGCTAGAATCTAGTGCAGCGGTCACTGGTAATCTCATGTTAGTCACAAATATTTGTTTTATTAATTTAGTACAACCATCAGGCAATACAATAATACATTCACAGATAAAAACAGCGCACATAGCGCAATTAGGTTAAATTAGTTTTTGTTTTTATTGGTAAATAAAATAATATTCTTATTTGGCAATTCTTTGATATAAGTCACGTCAAATGTTAAGCATCGGTTGACTTTCTTATCTAGCAATGAATAGGAAACGGCAAGTGATGCACTTACGAAATATTGAAAAGTTTCCCGTTTTTCCCTGTGGCAATTTTTGATAGATTTTACTTTGATACGTTACAGTAAATTAAATCAATAAGATGTTAGCAACAGTTACCCAATATAGGCCCCTTAATTTCATGGTCCAACGTCCAATCAATCCGAATTTGGTAGCAAACATTTTAAGAGGCTATTCTAGCATTTAAGGAACTCTCAAACCAAAGCAGTCGCGGTTGTGGTGGCGGTCATTTCCTGCAGTAGTACCTATGTTAGTTACAATATAGTGTTCTCTATGAATCTATCTATCTAGTATTTGTATAGACGCGATTAATTGATTGACCGCTAAACAAATGATTGCTGCGTTCGCAGACAGAACGCGTTGGTTTGAATGTATCCATACAACTACTGCTGAAGTAAATGATGCAAAATACTACCGCGGCAAATGACCGCCACTGCCACCGAGACCGCCACTGCTGGGGTTTGGGAGGTCCTTTAAAATATGTCGATGTGTCGGCGAGGGAGTGGGCGATTTGGTTTAGTGTCAAAGTTCACTGGCGATCGATGATTTAGTTATTCATGCAAGTGTCGACGAATTGAACTGGGACAATAGAAACTTTGTGGGCCGTCATCCGAACTTAGCAAACTTCGTTTGAGATGTGACGTTTATAGCGTGCGGCTTAAGCGCTAGTATCGAGTGTCAGTGCCCGTTCGTAGTAAGATGCATTGGGTGGACGATCAGGTTGATATTTCAAGAACTATAGGTAATTGAATATACCAAAGAGAAAATAAAAGCTACCAGAGTATTTTTATTTATTTGGTAGTTCGGCATTGTCATAACATACAATAGGATATGTTTGTCCTATTGCATTATAACATTTACATAAAAGGAAGTCAACTCCACATTTTTTAAAGTACCTACATGCTCGAGTGCAGTCGATATCACATCGACCTTTATATCTGTGCACTTTACTCAATTACGCCACGGGTGACTTTGCAAATAAAACGTAAAGGTTGGTCGACTGAACCTAGGCATTAAGTCAGCTGTGAAACAAGCTTAAATTGTACCCAATATTATTAACTTTTTTTATTGCGCGCGGAACAAAGTTGTATACAAAGAAATACTTAATGCTCGATAGTATTTTGTACCAGTCAACCTTTGATAATTAGAATGCCAAGAGTTAGATATATCGTTGAAGTTAAAGCATCAATAAACCCAATAAACCTTTCCCGACCGAATATGAATCGTTTAATGACGTCATCGGATATTTTTATTATCTCCTGATATCTCCCTATCGGGCAGTCCTTCAGGCCGAAATTGGGTTGTTATGATAATGTTATTACCTCACTTATGCTTCGCTGGCACTAAATGTATCCATCTCGGGGTTATAACGAGTGGATTTCTGGCAGAAATCAATGGAGAGCACGCTACCGTACCGCGGTGATAGTGAATTATGGCAGGTTTTGTTGAGTTGCTCTTTTCGCTCTGATGTAATAAATTTTATTGCTTTTTAGATTGGGTTAATGGCGTTTGAGTGTACGTGAGCAAATAACCAAAATGTGTCCCTAGAACTTAATTATTTCCACAAAATCGCGCACTAGCGGTTTCATTTTACGGCTACGTTTATGTTCACGTACTGTAGCATAACCAGCCTACAAGCATGAAAGGCATGAGAGAGTATGGGAGAGGGAATATGGGCTTAATCATCACACGTGCCCACCATCGATTGGCGATTTCAAGCGCTGATGTAACTATAGGAACAGCTCTGGCCCTCAGGTTTATTTACGATGTTTTTCTTTCACCGTTAGTAGGTATTATTGATATATAATGTAAATGCGTAAATGTACTCTATTTATCAACTTAACTTACAGAACTATCTATCTCTTTATCCAGGGGTAAGCTCTTTGCAGTGATTGAGTACGAAAACGTATTGTACCATGACATTTGCAGAGCTCTCCATGGATAAACTGTACGATTGACAACCCTGTCTATTTACTTTCTTATCCAGTGACTTGACTTTTGCCCTTAGAAAATAGAGTCATTCACATTCCGGGATTCGATTCCAGGACCTCAAACAGTCATATGAAGAAACTGATCTAAACTCTGCGCTACCACCGCTGCTGTTAATGCTCCTATGAAATAAAAATGTTCCTGTCGATTGGCCAAGATTTATAACATAGACTCTGCGCAAAAAACCAGAAATCGAATAGCTTGGCCCTACACGTTTAAGGTAAGTACATTTTGCACAGCCCATTACGGCTCGTAAGTTTTTATTCGACATAGTTTTCCGGCGAAGCGAATTCATCTGTGAACGTTTAGTTCCTTTACACCAGGACATTTTCTCGCCCCCAGCGATTTGCCCACCTCGGCTACTACAGGCCAGCAGTTGCCTCCACAGAAGAAGCGGGTTTCTACACGATTGATTCTCGCCTATTGGTAGCTTATCTTAATTCGTGAAATATGCTTTTATGTTATGGTTATACGCGATCGTTTATTTTGCACTAGGCTTGGGCCCACGAGTTTCCCTGAAAAAATATTTGGGGATTCCGTTTGTGAGTTACCTGTAGCGGTGACCAAAAGGTAGGGAATGTATTCGACTCACTCATATGTGTATGTATGTATCGTATGTATGCACTATGTAATTATTTAAAGATAGAAAGACATTTATTGGGACAAACTAACACATCACAAGAAAAAAAGGCATATCAAGTAACATAAACAAGTATAAAAGAAAAACAAGTCACGGAAATACAACATAATACAAGGCAAAGTCAGAGCGTCAGAGTGCATCCTGTGGTGTGTCAAAGTTGCCACAAAGGGCATCTGACTCATGATGAACAATAAATAAAAATAATGAATAATCTTATTTATGAATATGACATATGGTGCCGAAACATGGACACTCACGGTGGGGCTGGTCCACAAATTTAAAGTCGCTCAGCGTGCTATGGAAAGGGCTATGCTCGGGGTTTCTCTGAAAGATCGAATTCGAAATGAGGTGATCCGACAGAGAACCAAAGTCACCCACATAGCCCACCGAATTAGCATGCTGAAGTGTCCGAAGAATATCCGAAGAACTGATAACCGATGGGGTAGACGAGTTCTCGAGTGGAGACCGCGGATCGGTAAACGTAGTGTGGGACGTCCTCAGACTCGGTGGAGCGATGATCTTCGCAGGGTGGCTGGCAAGAGTTGGATGAGAGTAGCCGAGGACCGTGCTCAGTGGCGTGTTATAGGAGAGGCTTATGTCCAGCAGTGGACAAGCGTAGGCTGATGATGATGATGATGATGATGAATATGAGTGTGTCTGATTTTATATTCCATCATAATTGCGCGAGTGACATAGGCAAATTAATCAGAATATAAAAAATAAAATTATAGACATAAGCTTTTAAAGTTAACATGGCGCGCTATTTCGAAAATGTAAGATGAGCATTAGGTAAGTACTAAGCACGCGGGTCCCAAACTCAACATCGTGCGTGACTCACTGTGAGGCACCTAGGTTGGTTTCGCCTTAACAGTCGGGTTTTTGTTCTTGCTTGTAACTTTATATTTCTTTTTTTTATTCCACGCGACTTTTTAATGACAAAATCCGCGTCCATCAGTAAATACTGCATACGACGTCACAAAATCCCCATATCTATCCAAAAAAGGGGGGGAATTCTATTCGCAAATACGAACTACTTTTATTGAGGTGACAACTTCAAGATAGTAAAAAATGTAGAAGAGAAGCGCTCTGGTAGATCTGCAGTCAGTGAACATACACTCACCGGTACCAACCACTTCAATCATTTTGATGAAGTTCAACTACTGGCTCGAGAGGACTGTTTCTTTCCTAGAATGATACGCGAGGCAATAGAGATACGCCGGCACCCAAATTTCAATAGAGATCGTGGTTGGAACATAGCTACAGCATGGGAACTAGTGCTTAAGTGCATGAGACCCCCTTGCTAGAAGTGTAACTGTAGATTTATTTTAATTTTAGTAAGTAATAATCAATATTTTTGAGTTTATATAGAATAATTGTTTTGTAGGTTGAATTTTAATTTCAATAACTTAAAATCAGTATTTTTTACTTGACATAAAATTATTGTGGTGCAAATTAAATTTAAAAATTTGCCAAAATATTTTTGGAACGAACCTTAATATTTTTTGCCCAGGGTGGTAAACTAACAGTTAATGCTTTCATAAAGACGCCTGTCACCTCAGTCTACCGAAACCACGGCGTGGGTCTCATTATTTCCACTCAGAATAACCATTGACGGTTATTCTGATACTACATGTATCACTATTTCCATTGCGTTTTTAAAATCGCGACGCCAACTTCACAGTCGCTTATCAGACGCCGCAATTTCCTTTACCAATAGACTGGCCACTTGAGAATGTTTTTGCGTTTAAATTTAGTTTTATCATTACTTTTTACCAAGTAAACGTGTAGTTTTCCTATATATACACTGACGTACAGTACACAATGAAATACTTAGTAGACAACAGTTCGTGTAATCATTGGGCTTTTTACAAATACTTATTTAAAAAAATCAAGTGGCAAGCACATGAATGTTTATTGAAACATGTCACGATTTACAACAAACCTGCAAAAGAGGTACAATTATAGGCTAAAATTAATTAGTAACAAGTTAAATAACAAGATAAATCTACGCATGTAGGGGTACCCAGAGACGCGCGCTCGCCGGTTTCATGTTAAAACGGTTATAATAAGTTCTCTATGGATTATTTACGTAACCCCGAAAGCAAAAACTTGCCTTATAATAATAATATCTAACTACGCCAGGGTGTTCCTTTTCTCTTAATATTTTTATGGTGCGGCGGGTGCGACCTACATCATAAAAAGTGAAATATTGTGTCTCGGCTGTACGCTCCCTTTATGAGATTAGATTGAAGTGAAGTCCTAGTGGAGCACTGGTACAACACGACCGGGGTCGTAGGTTCCATCAGTCATTGGTTGGTTATCCTAGCATATAGTTGCATAGTATTTAAGCATTTACATGAATTGCATTTAAGAATTGCACGCTAAAGGTAATACTAATGCTGTGTTCACCAGTAAGTGGCAAACATGTGCCTATGTTCTAGTACTATCAATTTAATACGGTATAAAATGTTTGTACATGATTTGCTAGTGGTGCACCTTGTAAGAATAAACAAATATTTACCTCCTGCGGTTGACTGGTAGAAAATGCTTATGGCATTAAGTCCGCCGCATTGTGCGATTTTTTTTAGGTGCAAAGAAAGTATCAATAAATAAATAAAATATAAGAAAAATAGAGTTGGCCCAGACTCCAACTTGACGACAATGTTCCGATGTAGTAAACTGTGCAATAGTTCATTTAGTGCCAATTAGCGGAATGGAAGGCAAAACGGACCACTTAACAAAAAATAAGCATAGAAAAGAAACTGTTACTTTTATTAAACTTCTTCAAAGTTAATAATTATTAACGTACTTAACTCTATATTACGTAGAATCAGACTTTTATAAAATCACAATAACAATGAATATATTAGATGATTTCTAATACCTTCAATATGTCCGTTTTGCCTTCACGGCGAGGCAAAATGGACCGCTCGTGAAGGCAAAACGGCCTTACATAAAATTAATCAGTCAGCACATTTTTCACATAAGAATACTGTCTCATCATCCTCATCCTCTACTCCTCCTCTAAATCTACCCAGTTTCTTTTCTGTGGCTTGATCAATATCTTGAGTAGACTTATATTTCTGCAGTTTCCTCTTTAAAGTAGTCTTTGGTACCAGGAACTGCATAGAAGCCTTATTGAGCCCCATTTCTCCAGAAACCACTTTCTCAATTGCATTTTTCATGCTAGATTCGTCCCAAGAATTCCGATTGGATTTTCTTTTATAATTATTCACCATATAAAATCAAAAAGGGGGAGTTGTAGGGAAGGAGGGACAAAAGATAGCATTTGTCCTTTCCCAATGTCTAATCTATTGCGATACCAAATTTCATCATAATCGGTTCAGTAGTTTCCGCGTGAAAACGTAACATTCAAACGAACCCACTTTCGTATTCACGTTACTCTACTGAAGGCAAAACGGCACCCCAGTCCATTTTGCCTGGGTCCGTTTTGCCTTTTTGTTATAAAACAACAAACATTAAAAAAATTGAGGTTATAAGTTGAGCTACAGGCGAAAAACTTGGTTATTAGCTTAACCATATGCAAGTGTACACACAGCTATCTTTAGAACACACTATCACAAACCAAACCAAACTGCAGGCATATCGAAAAGCACAAATTTTACATCAAAATCTAAAAAAAATAACTTACCTTGCTAAATCAGTGCACGTGCGGTCGGTGGAATCGAGTACACTGACCGAAACCGGGAACATGACGGCCAATATGTTGACGTAACAAATTCATAGATGGCGTTACACGTTTGAAATTTATCAAGGTGGACCGTTTTGCCTACAGGGTCCGTTTTGCCTTCCATTCCCCTATATAGTCAACATTAACACTTGTTTACTTTTTCCTTTCTCTTCATCACCACCCTTAACACCAATTCCACAGCTCTCTTGCAACCGCAAAATACGTAAGGCGCTACGCAGACGCAAGAGATAACTTTCTCTTTTAGGGCCTATAAGATACTCCCTAAAGCTGTAGGGGTTGCAGAAGAGCTGCATAGCGCGGTCTGAGGATGCAAAAGTTAGTTTTTTTCTTCAGGATCTATGAGACGCCCTCTTAGACGGCTTCCATGCTTTAACGGTTGCGTTTAACGGGCATATAACTGAAAAATTATAAACAATAATTATGTGATAAGGTATATTTCTTTAATCTGTGATTTATAAGTAGCCAGAATTAAAGGACAATCTTCGATTTTTCGTCACCTGAAATTCCACGAAACCTACTCCTTTTGAACCAAAAATCATCAATCCTGGTTAGACTGTACGTGTGTGCCCGCGGATTAGTGGACAGGGATGAGGGCGAGCTTTATACGGGATACAGATGGTTTCCGGCAAGCTATCATCGGTCGCGAATGTAAGGAGAACTCTAAGATAAGATAATGTTTTATTTACACACCAAAACACACATTTACACACTTGGGCGAAGTTAACATATAAAACAAAAAAATAAAATAAAAAGACACTAAACACTAACGGTCCCATTTATAAAACCACTTTTAGCTAGGATTTTTGCCGACCAAAGTAAGTCCAAAGTAAGACTAAAGTCCAAAGTCAGGGACCAACCGTGATTCAGGAATTAAGCATCTTAGACAAATGTATAGTGTTAATTATGTTACCTATGAAACATTGCGGTGAAAACTAATCAGTTTTTAATGCAAATGAAATAGAGTTCAGAACACCATACGTTCAGAACGCTATGCTTTCATAAACAGTGGCGTTTGATATTTATTTTAGTTTAGGGACCACATGCCTACGCTACTGGTTTTGAATAATAATAATAATATTATAATATTTTGTCGGAATTTAGCGAAGTATTTTTCACATTTTAATAATAATAACTTAATGTCTTGGTCCCAAACTAGAATATCCTGTACTATGTATCCTGTACTATATTTTTTAACTCATAAAATATTTCTTAATTGCACCGACTACTCGTCTCTAATTTCTTTCTTGTCTCCGTCTGTGGTTGTAATAAGGCTGCCAATTGAACTAAATTGATTAAATTTCTGTAATTTATTGTTATTATTAAGTGGGTATTTGTTGAGAATATTAAATATTATCTTACAATATTTACAAAACCAAAAGTAAATAAACTAATATAAACCTAAACTTATTAATTAATTTAAATGAAATATTTGAGTCAGATCACTGTCAGCCGGTAGAGTACCAAGAAGGCTGGCGGCATTGCCTGGCTGTATAGCGAGGCTTTACCTTTGGCCAAATTAGGCACCAGCCCTCGGGTCTCCTGCGGCGTCAACTAGGCGCTACGAGATCTCCTGAAACGGAAGTCGCGTCTCCGGACCGCATGGCCCCATAGTCTCTACCCCGAAAGGCACAAATATGTAGCCCTGACCGAGGACATATTTGCACCTCTTATTGGACTCTGCATTTGTTGCCGCTTTAGTTAATGTAATTTCTGTGCACAATAAAGAATATTCTATCTATCTATGGGAACAGCGAAAGGACAACACAAGCATAGAGATACATCGAGCTAAGGCCATTTGTACAGATCAATTACGGCGGCCTCCGGGCTCCAGCTACCACCTCCGTTTGGCAGTGAATTGTCTTACCGCTAGACCAATGAGTCTTATTTTAAGGGGTTCATTCAGGTTCACTAGCGTCACCAAAAAAAAACCAGACAAGTGCGAGTCGGACTCGCCTACCGACGTACAAATTTGTAGGTACTTACATATAGATAAGTTCAGAGAGGGCGCCACCGTCGCCAATACAAGTCTAACTGTCTAAGTGCTATACTTTGAAACTAAATTTTAAATAAACATACGTTACGTTAACAATTGAAAGTTAATTAGCTGCATTATTTAAGCAACAAATTATCAGCACAAGTGTTAGTGAAGTAATTAATCGAGCCTTGCAAAAATAAATTTAACTCAATACTAGCTACCTAACAATAAAGCAGTGCCAGTGTTTAAAAACATAAACGTACGTTTTAGAGTACTGACAATCCACTGATGTCATACATAAAAGTATAAGTGCTCCACTTAAGTGACAAAACAAAACGTGAAGTGCAAATTGTTTACATTTTGTGTTGTAGACCATTGAGTCCAAAGTACAACAACGATCAAACATCCTTCTGCCGAACTTGAATGCATACCAAAAATTTCGCTGTATCTCTAAGCTGGCTGCTGGCGTAACCGTTAAGGAGTCTGGATTATACTATGTCGAGCAGTGAGTCGCAAGATCTATACTAACAACATACGGCTTCACTTTTTGTTCTACATAAATAAAGATTAGTTAGTGTGTATAAAAATGAACTTCTTTGACAACATCACCCGGCGACATCGGCCACGCACTCATTCGGAAAATACAGTAGAAAGTCTATGTACTACCCAACCACTAGATGGCACAAGTAGTAGCTTACCGGAGATGTCGGATGATGAAAGTAATGAGGTGATTAAACTACGAGAGAAGCTTGAAAAAATTGCACTAGAGTTACACAGCGCTCATGGAGAAATAGAATCGCTCACTTTAGAAAATAATAAATTGAAAACCTTAAACGAAGAACTCATGAAGAAAAATGATCTATACAGACAAGTTGCAAAAAGCCCCATCACAAAAACAAAAGCAAAAACTAAAACTCCTAATAAAATCCCGCAAATGTCTGCAAAGGAAACTCAAACGGATACAAATACGCAAACTCTTACAAAGACTACTCAGACTAAAACTGCTACAAAACCGCCTCTGGACAATCATGCAAATGAAGGAAAAATAAACTCACACATATCTCAACCAATACATAAAGAAGCAATACCAAAAAACAAACTCTATATACTGAGCAGCGACAACACTAACAACATCTCAGCAATTGCAGAATCAATCTTGGACCCGAAATTTGAAAAATGCCATTACCTAACTCCCCACTGCGGAATAACAACACAATTAAGCGGCCTGAAATTTAAATTGAAGGATTTCACGATGGAAGATTACTGCGTCATAATTATAGGGGAAGAAGATTTTGAAACAACAAAAAATTACTTTGACCTTATCATCTACATCAGAAATACAATACAAGAATTGACTCACACAAATATAATCATTTGTGTGCCTACGCTAAAGTGTACAAAATATTCTTCAATGTATAACTCAAGAGCAGAAAATTTCAACAATTTGCTTTATTTAGATATAATCACACACGAACATGCCTATTTCCTCGACTCCAACCTGAACTTGACATACGACTATAGTATGTTCTCTCCACGAACAGGATTTATAAATAATAACGGAATGAGGACAGTATTCAAAGACTTGAATGAATTAATACATGACATAAAACAATTTAATGACGGAAATATAAACCAAAAACATAGCTTGTCACACGAAACTCTCAATACTAAACAGCTTTTTCGGTAATAAATGGCTCTCAATTATCCATCAAAATATTGCAGGTCTAATTAATAAAACAGATGCTCTCACAGTATGCATAGAAGATCTCGTTGACACCGACAGGAACATAGATGTTGTATGCCTAACTGAGCACTTCATGATGTCTGGACATGAACACTCCTTCACTATTCCCAACTATAAGTTAGTCACATACTTTAGTAGAAAAGATTCCAAGAGGGGAGGCTCATGCATATTGGTTAAAAATGGTCATGAGTTCAAAGAAATGCCGGAAGTCGCTAAGCTTTCGATAAGCGGCGTTATTGAATGTTGCGCCATTGAGATGACACGCTATGATACAATTATCATATGTGTTTATAGAGTACCTAAGCCGAGTAATCTTAACTTCTTCTTTGAGCGCCTTGAAAAATTGCTTCTCGAGGTAACAGGACAACGTAAAAAACAAGTTATTATGACGGGTGATTTTAACATCGATATATTAAAAAATAATCAAATTTCATTAGACTTTGAATGCCTATTACTTAATTACAATCTCAAATTAGAAATTAGACAGCCAACCCGACTAGCCAGCAAAACATGCATCGATAACTTTGCGCACAACCTGGGAAATAAATGCAAATCAGAGGTCATCGAGTTGTCACTATCAGACCATACGGCCCAACTATTAGATTGCCCGATTAAAAAGATATGTCTTATTCCTTATTGGCAAGTGAAACGAAGAGACTATAGTAGACAAAACATGGACATATTCAGAGAATGTCTAAAGAGCCTAACGTTTTCTGAAATCTACACCACTGATGATCCAAATTTAGCATACGAAATTTTCATAGACAACTTTAAACTTTTTTATGACCTCTGCTTCCCATACAAATTCATAAAAATAAAAACTGTCAAGAGACCCAAGTGGGTATCACGTGGCATTAAAGCATGCTGTAGAAAGAAAAGGGAGTTACTATGGACTTATAGATGTAAACCTAATGACATAAATAAATCTAATTTAAAAAAATACGCAACAACTTTTAAAAAAATTATCCGACTTACGAAACGAGCTCAAAACAATTATAAAATAAAAACCTCCGGCAACAAATCTAAAACGACTTGGCAAATAATTAACGAATCAAAACAAAATCTCCCCAACCCCTCAATTTGTACAATCAACGATGACGGAAATATTATTACAGATCCTAAGCGAATCTCGGCTGCATTTAACGACTTTTTCATAGAAAAAATTAAACCAATTAAATCAGTTACGCCAACTAATATAGAGACCTGCGTTACCAAAAGCAATAATTCGATGTTCATGGCGCCTAGTGTACCATACGATATATGGAGAATAATTGCAGTACTTAAAAACACAAATAGCGTCGGCTACGACGGAGTTACTACAAAAGTTATTAAATATGTGGCCTTAGAAATCTGCGGTCACATCAGTCACATAATTAATCTTAGCATTGCTGAAGGAATATACCCAGAAAAGTTAAAAAAAGCCATAATTAAGCCAATCTTCAAAAAAGATAACCGCGAAATTATGGATTTCTATAGGCCAATTGCTCTGATTCCTATATTTGCGAAAATATTTGAAAAATATATTTACAAACAAGTAAATGATTATGTAGAGAAACATAATATATTGGCTAAAGAGCAAAAGGGGTTTAGACAAACTAAAACAATCAATATGGCAATATACGATTTTCTTGACGTTGTTATGACCAGTGTAGACACAAAAACACCCGTCGCAACCATTTACATGGACATGACTCAAGCTTTTGACTATGTAGAGCACAATATCCTCTTAACCAAGCTCGAAACTTATGGTATCCGGGGAAATGTGCTAAAATTATTAGAGTCCTACTTAAAACATAGGACTCAATGCACGGAGATACTGAGAATAGATCCTAATACCAAACGAGAGGTAAATTTCTTATCAAAAGAACGAGAAACTTTATATGGTGTGCCACAAGGTAGCGTGCTAGGCCCGCTACTCTTCATCTTATACATAAATGACCTGCCTAGATATACTCGACATCCTATGTCTCTTTTTGCAGATGACAGCACGGTGACAATACAGTGTAAAAATGAAACCATGTATGAACATGATATTAACGAAGCCCTAGATTCTATAATAGATTGGCTCAATAACAACAACCTTAAAGTAAATCTGTCCAAAACCTACTTCATGCAGTTTAGCCAGCGCCTACCTTCTGCAGAACTAGATATAAATTATGATAATAAAAAAATCAAGGAAGTAGAATCAACCAAATTTCTAGGCCTTATTGTAGACAAGCAATTGAACTGGAAAACACATATTGCGGAAATGTGCAAAAAAATTAGCTCTTCTGCCTACTTACTATATAGACTAGCTCCAATCACAAACACGGACGCTGTCATCACTGCATACCATGGACTTGTGGCATCCGTGTTGAGATATGGGCTTATATTCTGGGGCAACTCCACAGACCGAGAAACGGCATTCAAGGCCCAAAAAAGAAGTATCCGCGCTATGTTCCGACTTAAACAAACCGACAGCTGTAAACCATATTTCAAGGAACACCATATTTTAACTCTGCCATCTTTATATATATTTGAAGTAGCGCTGTTTGTGAAATCAAATCCACACATTTTTAAACCAGTTTCACAAGTCAGTCAAAGAATGCAAAGGGACGAAACTAAAGTATGTTTACGTAGAGCAAATACCGCACTAATGTCCAAAAGTATATTTTGCATGGGATCTGCAATATATAATAAGCTGCCGAGTGCCCTGCGAGAGTTGGAAATAGGCCTGTTCAAACTAAAGCTAAAAAAGTTATTAAGTGAAAAATGCTATTACACAGTGCTTGAATATCTGACAGAAAAATAATAATTACTACATAGCTATTTATATTAATAATATGGACAATTTGTAATTTCCGGTGACCCTCTCAGACTTTTTGACGTGTTTAATGTATAGTTTTTCTTTTTTTTGACATTTGTAATTATTATTATTTCTTTATTCCATAGTATTGTTTTAATTATAATTTTAATGACTTATTTATATTAACCTTTGCTTGACATTTAATCTTATTAAGTAGTTATCTTTGGTTGACATTTTAATTTTAATTTCTTTATATCAAATATTTGTACGCCTCATAAGGCAAAACATGCTGTACGAAACTTAACCACTACATCTTTACACACTCATGTTTTACAAATAAAGTTCTTTATCTTTATCTTTATCTTATCTTTAAGTTCAGAAATTGTTCAGACAATTTTTATTATGATTTATTTATTTATTTATTTATTGAGTTTTAGGAAAACCATCGACTAAAAATAACATGATAAAAGGTACATTGTACATTATAGAAACTGAGTCATTAAAAGGTTTTCACTTATAGCGACACTGTAGTTCAGAGCACACAAAGATTTACAATATCGAAAATAAATCCATACTCAAATAAGTTTAGCAAAACAATCAAATCTAACCATCACCTATATAATAAACAAGCAATGTAAAAGAACCAAGCCCATCACCCAGTAGTAGGCAACTCGCTTCCGAAGAAGTTTGCAGTTAATTAAGAATGCATAGTTTTCAGATTTTTCCGGTTCTTGTAGTATAAGACGATATTACTTGCCAAATTTCAAAGTTTTGAGTCAACAGAAAGTTGATTCCCTTGAGTGTCAAAATACACGATTTTTTGCGGCAATAACGGCCTTATCTTTTTTTACGTTAACTTAGAAGTTAAATTAACCTCGTGGCGCAGCGGTAGTGCATCTGCATACCATGCGAGAGGTCCCGGGTTCGAATCCTGGCTGGGGACAAAAAAAAAAAAAACCCCAGGTCTTGGATGTTTACATGTTTGTGACGTCGTTGTTTCTGGTTCCCACGACACAGGGTATCCTAGTGTGGGGCCAGAAGCAATGTATGTGCCTGTATGTAAATGTTATGTTATGTTATGTTAATTTTTTCACAGCTTCAAGGGACTGTAGACATAATATGGTGTAAATTTCAACTCGATACTTTGACGCGTTCCCGAGACAAAGGGTCTTGACAGACAGACGGACGGACGGACAAACGGACAGCAAAGTGATCCTATAATTAAAAATCATATCTTTTTACAGATATTTTTTGCAAAAAGTGCTAGATCAATCTCTCAAGCATGTTAATAGTTGCGCATTGTATACAACACAAAAAAAAATTAATATAGTAATATATTAGTCATGACGTGTGATGTTATTGCATTTCACTATACATCATCATCATCATTATACTCAGTTATTTAAAGTCGCCCCAAACTCTGAAGGGATGAGCAAGGGCAAGATTTCATTTCAATGAGAGTTGTAAAGTCATGGTTTAAAATAGTACAGAATTTCGTCTATAATATATAATATACTGAGCGAGAAAGCGATTAAAATTTCAAGGCAATATTCAATCTTTGTGTGGTTGCTTCCATTATTAGTGGTGTATTTATACTGAATCCGTACGTATTTATACGTAATTTATGAGGTATCGTGGAAAGTTTCTATAACTGTCTGATTTAAACCACCTTTTTCCGTTAGCTCGCGAAACACTCCAAAAGAGAAAATTATCTCGTAACGCGTACTTGGCCTAGTTTTAATTAAAGCTGCCGTAAAGCCCCAACCACACTCGTATAAATTACCCAGCCGCACAGTCACCATTATTTATCTGAACCACATCGGGCTTGAGCGCCGCGCGTCGGTTCCGGCCTTAATAAACGCAACGTCAGACCATAATAAATGGAAAAGAAGTACATCCTTCCCAAGTAATTTTAGAAACGTACGATGTAATACACTACGAATGGATACTTCAACCCGGTTCACTACTGGAATATTTTTAAAGTTGATTATACTTTACTGCACACGAAACATTTTACAGGACCTTTATCACTGCAAGAGATAAGTATTATCTTTTTAGAATTAGTTTACAGTATATTTGTGGACTACAATGAATAACTCAGCGGAACTAATTGAACATAGATATAATTTTTCAATTTACTGGAGAACGTTCTACGCGGCCTAAGTATATCAGCATAAAGAGTTACAAAAATTGAAAAAATATATGGTTTGAGCGTCCTATGGTCAGCAATCGCCAACTCAATTGCTATTCTACTTTTTTGTGCATATCTAACGATAGACTCTTGAATCATCACCATCATCAGCCATTTGGCGCCCACTGCAGGTCTCCTTCATGGTTTTCCAAGCTACCCGATCTTGTGCCGCCCGCATCCAGCGCCTTCCCGCCACCGTAACCAGGTCGTCAGATCATCTGTTGGGGGGCCTTCCCACGCTGCGTCGTCCGGTCCGCGGTCGCCAGGTCAGAACTTTTTCGCCTCAACGGCCATCAGTTCTCCGAGCTATGTGCCCCGCCCACTGCCACTTCAACTGAGCAATTCTTCGAGCTATATCAGTAACTTGGGTTCTTATGCAGATCTCCTCATTCCTGATTCGATCACGCAGTGAAACTCCTAAAATAACTCTCTCCATTGCTCGCAAAAATAAATTTATGATTATAAAAAGGCGGCTGGGTAACATTGGTCGAGACTGGCAAGGGGCCGGATGGGTTGGCGTGAAAGAAAAGAGCCCACGGTTGACCTATGCGCAACAGTGGGCTCTGTTTAGTCAGCTCCGTGTAGCCCCTCAAGTTCACCCCGCACTATACTTCTGTCCCACGTATTGTGCGGATTCAGCGCCACATGATTTGTCGGCGATACGGGGCGAGTCTGCCCGCCTATAACTTTGCCTGTCAATACTGCGGTGGAATATAAAACGTAGCCTAAAATACCGGCTAACTGATTGCCGAGGGTGATCGGGTAACTCCATCAGGAAAAGCTTGTCACTGTCGACATGGCCAATTAATCCCGCTCCCGGCTTCAATCTTACCACAATTTTTTATTTAGAAACTCATCCTGTTATCCCCTGTCATCTCAACCTTAGAATAAACACGTTTAAGTATGTACTATTCATATTTGCACCAACTACCCATCTCCCTTTCTCCTTCGGAAACCTTTCCATCATAAGGTTGTCTGGAAGAAATTGCAGTTAGCAATAAGTGCGCCCATTGTACTTTTTCATTGTAACTTTCATATTTTATGTCTCGTTTCTTGTGTGCAATAAAGAATATTCTTATTCTTATATCGACAATACAGGGTGTAAGAAAATAAATGGTGTAACCATCATCATCATCAGCCGGTGTCAGTCCACTGCTGGACATAGGCCTCTCCTAAGACACGCCACTGAGCTCGATCTAAGGCTCTTCTTTCCCAGTCACTGCCCACCGCTTTGCGAATGTCGTCGCTCCACCTGGTCACAGGGCGTCCTACAGGGTGTAATCATATAAATTCGAAAATGAGGATTCGCCTCGTCATTAACTTTTTCTACAGGGAAAACTGAATTGCAAAAAAGTGTAAGCCGTTTTATTCTAAAGTTACATTTAATCATTGATAATCAATTAGTCTGTACTCGTCTACTTCTAGACATAGGCTTCCCAAAAGGCACGACATTTCCTTCTATCCGTGGCCTCAGATTCTGGCAGCGGCTGGGTCAGGATTCCAGCGAGCTTGTGGGCGTCCTACGTTGCTGCTATCCTATTTAAATATATGGTGCTACCATTTTGGCCCCCCTTTAGATGTTTATGGGGACTTTGTTTCAAAGTCCCTGTAGGTTTCAAATCTGGATGTAGCTTTGACCTAGATTTCGGAGGTTAGGGATATTTTTTAATTTGTGGTAGCAATGCCACTTGCTAACTGTGAAGGAAAAAAAGATGAGGTGAGGAGATCCGCGGCCTACTTAGTATTGACCGAGGGGCGAGTCTCTTAAGTGTATAGTTGTTCAATAGAGTGACATTAGTACGACAATGGTTGTTTCGTTGACGTTATTGTTAGTCTACCAAATAATCGCATCTTAATGGTAACTATAACCTGTGCAACTTAACTCGGGCGCTTTGCCCGATTTGGTCTCCTCCGCAAGAGATGCCTATTAAATTTACGCAGGTTATACCATTGGAATGTCATTCAAATGCTATTGCTTAGTAGATTACTGAATTGAATGATACCGCTTTATTGAACACAGGTGCGTTTATTAGACTCGCACGTATTTATATTGTCTTTTCTGTAGATAAAGCCGATTAAGCTAAGAAAATAGGCAAGCCTTTTAATAGCAATCAAATAACCATGTAGCGTATTCACCAGGCACTACAGCATCTGAGTGGTCACTTTATCTATTTGGAGTAAGTACGACTTGCCACTAGATACTGCGTAAATCATCAGACCTAGAAGTAAAAGTCCTAAGTTATTTAGTATTGATCTTTAACTGAGCGACAGAACAACAGGCCGACGTGATTTTTCGCATAGAGCCGAGTTTTTTAAGTGACTCCCGCACTAACGCTAGTTTAATGCTAGTTTACCCGTAAAACTAAGCCACACAAACAAAAGTACTTCGATTGTACTCTACGCATAATTCTGTTCCCAACTCTATACGGTATTGACAGCAGGGATGTAACGGAGGTAGTTTTATCGGAACCGAAGGCGGAGTCGGAGTTTTTAAATTTGCTTTATTGGAGTCGGAATCGGAGTCGGAATCAGAGTCGGAAGCAGGGTCAGAAGTGGTGGCATGAGAGAATTTTTATTTAAGGACAAATAAAACATTATTTAGTCAAATTTTTTTCATTTCAATTTTCAATTATATAAAACACAAAGCTCAGTGCTCAGTGCACGTAGTGGGAGTCGGGGGGATTCCCCACGCGATATGTATAAACCTGTTCATAACAGTCGACATAGGCCGCCGCGCCGCCGCTATGTTATGCTTCGACCTCCGATTAAAACCTTTGATTTAAAAGTGTCGGAGCCGAAGTTGGAACCGAAGGTATAATAATAATCGGAAGTTCCAACTTAACGGAACCGGAGTCGAAGCTCCGTAACATCCCTGATTGACAGCTTGTGCGACATTTTGTGCCATGGGTCTGATTGGGTTAAACGTTCTTGGTCGGATTTGAATCCTAACTGTTATTGATTGTATTTTAGAGCAGCGATTCCTAAAATGCGTTCCGCGGAACCAAAGGGTGAAAGGGTGAAAAAATGCGCCGAAATGTTTTTATGGCTTGGCAGAAAACAAGTATCTAAGTCTAAATTCACATGGTAAAAATAAAAAAAAACATTAAAAAATAAATTGGTGCGAATTGGTTATTTTTTTATGTTATTTCAGTGTACGAAGATTTGGTTGTCCGAAATTTTCATCGCAATCGAAGCGAACAGCAGCGAAAAGCAGAGTGTATAAGTCAGGCCTAAATGGATCGCTATAACCCCTTGTTGTACAATCTACTATATCCTGGCAAACGTCTTTCGCTTCAACAACATTCATTAGTTGCATGCACACGCCACACGCCTTTCTCGGGAATTCGCCCGTTTTAGTACCTCCTACAAAATTTCACAATAAACTCTTTTCCAGACGAATAAATAGTCTCCTTGGCCGCGGCATCGAGTTAATCACAGCAATTACCCGCGCAGGCGATCGGGCCGGGAAATAAACGCGAGGCCCAGTCATTAGCGGCGGTAACAGTAAACGCGCCCCGCACGGAACTTTAACCGAAGTCGATGGGCTAAAGTCTAGGTCACAATGGTCCGGCGAATGTCTCTTGAGGTGGCTTCGGGCTCGTTCTTTGAGACGGATGTTTATTTGATGTATTGCGTGTCTATATTGTTTTTGTTGCACTAATCCGTGCTGAGGACAATTTTAAAAACCTATTTATATAATCATGTAGGTGCAGCGATACCATTTCGATGTAAAACCTAACTGCATAAAAGTGGGAACTTGGGGCTGCAAGTCATGAAAATTACTTCAGCCAGATGTCGCTGCCTGAACGTAATATAGAGAATATTGTAAAGAGGTTCGAAATTTCGCCGATGCTTGCACTTGCCCATTAGCTCAGTTGGGAAAGCGCTGCCACGGTTAGTCAGAGGTCGCGGGTTCAAGTCCCGGCATGGGTGGAATTTTTAGCTTCTAAATAGGTTATAATATGGATATTGCGTGACATCCATATTCATCATCATCATCATCATCAACCCATTATGTCCCCACCGAGGGGCACGGGTCTCTTCCCTGAGGAAGGTATAGGCCATACTCCACCACGGGGGCCAAGTCCGGATTGGTGGAGGCTTTTAGACTAGTGGCTCGTCTACTGTCAGAAGTTGTCAAGCCGCCCTAAGGCCTCTGACTTGGCTTAACGACTGCCATCCATCGACGGCAGCCGGCACCAACAGCTTAACGTGCCTTGCGAAGCACGGAACCGCTCGGAAAAATGCCTAGCGTTAGGCATAGACGGCGACCCATCCATGCACTGAACGCGCCCTGTGTTGCTTAACCTTCGTGATCGTTTAAGATCACTCAGGCAGCCGGGGCTACGAGCGATTCATATTATTTTCATAATAATAGCAGCGCCATCTATTGATAACAGACAATTGATGTTTTCATTATTAAAATTACCGGACGTCATTCAAGATACATGGATTTGAGAAATCTTTCTGTCCAACATTGTGGTACTTTCACTCATTATGAAACGTCAACGCAAACGCATAAAAATACTTGATTTAGACCGGATTGTTCAATAGTCAGATAAAATTTAATTGGAGAATAAAACTGGTGTTTTCACTATCTTGTCGTATGATTTAGACAGTGATAGCATGCAATTTATTCTCCAGTTGAGTTTTATCTGACTTTTAAAAAATTGGCCCTAAGATACATAATTCAAATAAAATACGTGAAATTTAGTAGATCACAAATATTTTTTAATGATGCGATGAGATGGTAATACACACCAGAAAACAAAATACATAAAAAGGCTTAAATGTATCAAGCTTTGATGTATAAAGTAAACAAATCACTTAGGGGCCGTCCATATATTACGTCATTCTAAATTAGGGGGGGGGGGTTGGTCTGCGGATGACGGTAAATGATAGATGGGGGGGGGGGGTGTTTCGAAATTGACGTCATTCTTATTTATTTATTTATAGTTTATTTTTCACGTACAAAAAGATTATTTCTAAAAAGAAATTTCTTCTAGCACACCTAGTAAAATACTAGCTGCCCGCCCCGGCTTCGCCCGTGGTACTTACATGTATTATACATATAAACCTTCTTTAAGAATCAGTCTATCTATTTAAAAAAACCGCATCAAAATCCGTTGCGTAGTTTTAAAGATCTAAGCATACATAGGGACAGACAGCGAAAGCGACTTTGTTTTATACTATGTATTGATAATAAACACAATACTTAAATAATAACTACAACATTACATAATTAATAAAAGTACATATTAATACTATACTTATACTTAAATAGTTATATTATATCAATGATTATTGCCAAAGTAAAAATAATAAAAGGTGATTCTATAACCAAGTGTTTTAATCATATAATACCCTATTTTTCTCAAATCTGCAATGTTTTATTTTGTCAAACTAGTAATGACGTCAATTTTGGGAGAAGGGGGGGGGGGGGTCATTAAGAAATGACGATAGGATGATTATAGGGGGGGGGGTCTAAAATCTGAAAAAATCGATGACGTAATTTATGGACGGCCCCTTATTTGTTACCGTCAACAACTATACGACTCGTCCTGGCCGGTTTCTTCCGAAAAAAATTCAAGTAAGTGATTCCCGAATTGAAGTTCTTATTTATAAAAAACACGATTCCTTAAAACGCCGATTAAAATAGTCTATGGTGGAAATTTTACAAGGAAAAGTCGTAACCATAGATTAAAGAAACACTCTTAGGGTTGCTTTAGAGGATTCGTGTTTTTATAACTAAGGCCGTAAGTTTAAATTGTGTAGTGCTTACGAAATATTAGTTAAAAAAATTATGACTATTTAAAATTTGCCTGAAAGTGGCCACAGAGCAACAATCACTTTCCTTTTTATTGAAAAAAAATAGTAATTTTACTAATAATAATAATAACTTCCACTCAATACAATCACTTAACCTGGTCCCAAACTAGGATACCCTGTAAAAGTTACTAGTTTACCTGTGTGAGTGAAGGTGCCACTGGACGCTGTATAAATCATCTCATTACGTACGTAGACACAAAAGCACAAAGTTACTAATAAATTTCAAATCCCAACCGTGCACTCACCCTAGCCCAGTTCGGTTGTAAGACGGCAGCGTTCGACGGCAGAATCGCTGTCATTAGGGTAACGAGGAGCGGCGCTGACGCAGCGTCCGGCTCGCAGGACCAAATGAACGCCCCCTCGCCTCTGCTCGTACAGACAAGACAGTGGTTTTATTAGTGACGCATGGAGATTGCTTATTTCATACTAGCTCATGCAAACATACATACCACTAGTGAATGTTAATGAAGCGAAAAAGGTTTGTCAGGATTGTGGACAGTGGCAATGGCAAGCCCTGGTTCCTACCTACCCCTTTGGGATACAAACGTAAGTTTAGAGTCTGTGTAGTAGAGCTCTAACCCTATTAAATACTTTATTTTACTGGCCACATGTAAAATTTTACATAAATGTAAGGAAAAGGTTTATGAAGCTTCTCATAATCTTCATTGTACTTCGATCATGTTTTTTTAAGTTGTTAAAAGCTTTATAATTCTTACTTGTATCAATGTGATAGAAGAATTATGTTTGTCTGCAAGAAATTGTATTATCGTGCCGATTTATACAATAATAAGGGTACTTTACTCGTTTCCTTTTACTGTGGCTCTGCCAACAGACAGATCTTGCCGCTGAGATTATTTGACCCGTCTTGTTTTTTCCTACGTACGGTTAATGATGAAGATGTTTTTAAAAGGAAAGCCCTTGGTATTCAGCTTTTAATTAGTGAATGTTTTATTTATCAAATTACTGGCCAATCATCAAGTAATATGAAAAAGATACTTTTTCACTCAATAACATTCAATAACGCCGTGAGAAAACCTGAGTGCCTGAGGTGTTCACATACCTAAGCGCTTGAAATTGCCAATCCGCGGTAGGCACGCGTGGTGATTAACCCCATAATCTCTCTCTAAAGACGGCCTGTGCCCTGCAGTGGGACGAATATAGGCTACTTAAAAAGTATTTATAAATAAGTAATGGTACTTACCGAAGCGGACATACCATAGCTTCAGAGCTCAGCTCTTGGTCAATTTAACGTTGCTGATAACAATGGTCCAAAGTCATGAAGCTCGATCTCGCAGCAAGTCGGCAACGTTCAAGCAACGTTGGCTGTTCTATTGCATTGATGGAGTAACTTTGTGAGTTCACTCGCTACGTGCGTAGCAACTACGAAGCGTAGAGGTGCTACGAATGCTACGAGGCTTTACGGCGTAGTAAATTTAAAATATTTTGGGTCAAACCCATTAAGTTTATTGTTTGCCATCAATACGCTACGACGAAGAATAAGGAACTTACCCCAAACTTAAATTGGAGTGGATTGGCTACCCATAGCACAGGGCATCCTAGTTTAGGAGTCAGTAACCACTCTTTTAACCCTTTTCTAAATAAAGTTTTTTTCATTTTTTTCATTAATTTTCAGTGACTTTGTTTTTATATTACAGAAGGAACAGTAAAAGAAAACATTTATAAACGATATTTTCCTTCACAGTTAGCGTGTGGTATTGCTACTTCAAAGGCGAATTTGTACTTGATGTACTTAACTTTGAAAATAAAGAAAGACATAGGTACATGCCCGCAATGGGGTACCACCGGAAGTAGCTGTGTTAACTCATGTTCTTATCACAAAGTACGAATATCTGACATTATTGGAGATTGAGTATTACAAAAATGTCTTCTTATCTTATTTTTCCGCAGAGTTTTCTCGAGAAATATATGGAAAAGAAAACCACATTTCATTTACGCAGGCATTGAATGCCGATAATCTCAACGGAACGCAATTTACGTTTGTGTAATTTCATCATACAAATAAATCGACTTCTTTAATACTGTGCGAAAGCTCGCTCCTTTTCTGTACGTTCGGTTCAACGCAAGTAAAAGTAAGCAGAAAGACTCGTCCGTCTAAATTTGTCGTTCCTATCCTTTTGTTGACCAAGGACAATTTGAATTGTTTTTTTGTTACCACGGACGGCAAGGCCGGCTGGAAGAATTTTGTCAAGAAATAAGTCCACCTTTTCTCATAATGTATATAAAAACCTGTTTTTCGGAGTAATTAATCTTATTTTACCCCCCACGGGACAGGCGTCGCTTAGTGTGGGGGTCTGTACATCAAAATGTAATAATTTTAGATGGCAATAAAAGATTTTATCTTTTATCTTTATCTTGTACGAGTATTTCGTGCAATAAAGTGTAACAAACAAACAAACAAGAGTAAGGTTTCGCACGCAAACTAAAGTTTCATCCCATCACCTTCAACGGATAATTCTTTCAAAATCGCTGTTTATTGGCAAGTGATTGTGTTGTGTGGAAGATATATTATTATTAACTTTAGACAAGCGCTGCAACCTTCGTCTGCCTCATGGACCACAGGTTGTGTATAATGCCCGGCAGATAACTTGACTGAAAATCCGCGCGGTCGGAATGAGGTTAAGATAAGGAATGAACTTAGGATAGAAATACAGTTTTTTTTAATCAAAGTAATAGATAGTGGTTAACCATACTTGATAACCAGCGGTGGTAGCCTAGTGGGTGGAACATTGGACTCGGAAGCGAGATACCCAGGTTCGATTCCCAGTGCGGGCATGTGCCTATGACTTTTTTTTCTAAGTTATGTACATTTGTGAAGTTATAATAGCAATCATCATCAACCCATTATGTCCCCAGCGAGGGGCACGGGTCTTTTCCCTGAGGAAGGTATAGGCCATACTCCACCATGGGGGCCAAGTCCGGATTGGTGGAGGCTTGAAGACTAGTGGCTCGTCTACTGTCAGAAGTCGTCAAGCCGCCCTAAGGCTTCTGACTTGGCTTAACGACTGCCATCTATCGACGGCAGCCGGCACCAACAGCTTAAAGTGCCTTGCGAAGCACGGAACCCCTCGGAAAAATGCCACTAGCGTTAGGCATAGACGGCGACCCATCCATGCACTGAACGCGCCCTGTGTTGCTTAACCTTCGTGATCGTTTAAGATCACTCAGGCAGCCGGGGCTACGAGCGATTCGATATAATAGCAATACCACTCGCTAAAGGCGAAGGAATACATTTGTGAGGAAACCTGTCTCAGCTCTTCACATACCTCAGCGCTTGAAATCGCCAATCCGCGGTAGTCACGCTTGGCGATTAAGCCCATACTCTCTCTCTGAGAGACGACCTGTACCCTAGAGCGGGACCTATATAGGCTGTTTATGTAATAGATAGTGTTGGGATGGGAGGACCTCGAAATCGCCGCTCAAGACCGCAGCATGTGAAGATGCAGCATGAACAAAAAAAACCGGCCAAGTGCGAGTTGGACTCACTCACGAAGGGTTCCGTACCATTGTCTATTCAAAATTTGAATATTTCAAGCGTCTACCTGTTGCCGTTATTAATATCGAGCAAAAAACGGCAAAAACACGTTTTTTGTATGGGAGCCCCCTTAAATATTTATTTAATACTTTTTTTAGTAATTGTTGTTATAGCGGCATGAGAAATACATCATCTGTGGAAATTTTAACGGTCTAGCTATCACGGTTCATCAGATACAGCCTGGTGACAGACATACAGTGGAGTCTTAGTAATAGGGCCCTATGGGTACGGAACCCTAAAAAAAGAAAATAATTTACACAATACACTACTTAAAACTTATAACATAAAATAAAAAGAGTAGTCATGCAAAAACGTTCTTGCCACTCACTGCTTGTAGACTTTCTGCTGATAATTTTTCTGTCCTTGGGGCTAGCGTCGTTCCTGACTATGATTTATTTTACCCTCTGCGCTAAGGGTCACTTTAATAAATGTATTCGGGAAGGTGGCCCAAGAAATGGATGGGAAACGTTTCTACGCGCAATAACCTAATATACAGAATATATATTCGAGAAAAGACTACATATACGTAAAACTATATACATAACGGACTATAATAAAAGACAATTACCAAGGTCAACAAAAAAATAACATAGAAAAAATTGTACTCAATAACGTAATTATTACAAATCCAAAAGACATAGCTACAGAATTCAATAAAAAATTTTTAGATAAAGAAATTAAATCAAAACCCACAAAGCAAATAACGAAATTAATAAACCAAATCTATGAATCTATATACATATCTCCTTGTGACAATAAAGAAATGATGACAATTATTAAATCACTAAACATGACAAATTCCGTTGGTTTTGATGAGGTGAACACTAAAATAATAAAATCATGTGCACTCTACCTTATCGACATTCTGTGCCACCTAGTAAACTTATCCTTCACAATGGGCAAATATCCGACGGCCCTAAAGTTTACTATTGTCAAACCTCTGTACAAAAAAGACGATAAAACGGACATTAATAACTACCGGCCCATAGCCCTCATTAGTATTTTCTCCAAAATTTATGAGAAAGCTATGGAAAAAAGAATAAACAACTTTTTGCTCAAACACAAGATAATTAAAGTCGAACAAAACGGTTTCCAAAAAAATAAATCTACAAGCCTAGCCGGATTTCAGCTAATCACAGAAGTTGTTGAACACGTTGACAAAGGAAAACCTGCAGCCGTGATCTTTTTTGATATGTCTAAGGCATTTGACTTCGTGTCGCATAAAATATTGTTAGAAAAATGTGAGAAATATGGAATCAGAGGGGTAGCCTGGGAATGGCTACATAGTTACTTATCTGACCGCAAGCAAATCGTGGAAATTACAACACTTCCTAAAAATAATGAATTGCAAGTACACACGTCTACTCCAGACACAAATGAATGCGGCGTTCCTCAAGGAGGGATTTTGTCCCCTTTGCTTTTCTTATTATATATAAATGACCTACCGGAAATAACCAAAAACAAATGTGTCCTTTTCGCAGATGACATTTCAGTGATAATTAAATGTATTGACGATATGAACTTTGAAACTGACGTAAATAAAACAATAGATGAAATAACAGACTGGTTGAGTGCAAATAATTTAAAAGTTAACGAGAAGAAAACAAAATACATACAATTTAAAAACAAAAAAATGAGACATCGACATATAACGGTCAAGTGTAACAACACAACATTAGAAAATACGCCATCTACGACCTTCTTAGGCATCGTCGTAGATGAAATCTGCACCTGGCTTCCACACTTAGAAAAAGTCTGTAGCAAACTAGATAGGTTCGTTTACGCTCTCCGTAGGCTTAAAAAAACAGCTGACACATCTACAGCTCTAATAGCATACCATGGATATGTGGCATCAGTTCTGAGATACGGCCTCATACTTTGGGGAAACGCCAGAGACATAAATAGGGTATTTATAATCCAAAAACGTTGCATACGAGCAATGTGCGGCGCAGCCCCTCTAGACTCGTGCAAACCTCTGTTTCAGAAACTAAATATTCTTTCTTTGCCTAGTCTTTACATCTATGAAATGGCTTGCTTTGCTCACAGTCATAGAAACATCTTTAAAACGTACTGCGAAGTTTACAGCTTTAATACAAGATACCCAAATAAAATCGTGGGCCCCCCTTGTAAAACAGAATTTTGCCAAAGAAGCTGCTATCGAATGCTGATAAAAATATACAACCGCCTACCAAAATTACTAAAAGAGCTACCTTTAGTCCAATTTAAAAGGAAATTGCACAAATGGCTAGTAGAAAAATGCTTTTATTCAGCTGTAGAATACCTTGACATTAAATATATTGACATAAAATAAATATGTATAAAAATTAATAATTATTATGTAGGACATAGTCAATATAATTATGTACACTATGATTATCTCCTGAAAAACCTTACAAACTTTGACACTTAACATATTTAATTTAATTCAATTTTTGCATGCCTAAGAAGGTGAATTGTGAAGAAACTTATTTATTAGTACCAGCCTAATGTACCACTTTTCGTGCAAATAAACAATTTCATTTCATTTCATTTCATTTCATTTCATTTCATTTCATTTCATTTCATTTCATTTCATTTCATTTCATAATTCCGCTGCGAAAGCTCTATTTTATTTTGTTTATTAATGCACAGGGCCGTGTTAGCCAAGTGGGTAGAACATTGGACTCGGAAGCGAGAGACCCAGGTTCGATTCCCAGTGTGGTACCTATGACTTTGTTTTCTAAGTTACGTATATTTGTGAAGTTATAATATCGATACCACTCGCTAACGGTGAAAGGAAACAACTTGAGGAAACATGAGTATCGTAGCTATTCACATACCTCAGCGCTTGAAACCGCCAATCCGCGGTGGGCACGCGTGGTTGAGCCAATACTCTCTCCCTGAGAGAAGGCCTGTGCCCTACAGTGGGACGTATATAGGCTGCTTATATTATTAAGGCACTCTATCAGCACAAATACACTACAAGTTGACTTAAAGTGCAGAAGGCTGGCGTTTGTGCCAATTACATATTCACACAGCAAATAAATGAATAAAGTATTATTATTTAAGCTGGTAATACAAACCAAATCGGATAATATTAATCCGGTAATGAAGATAAGAGGTAGACGTCCAATAACATAAACATAAATATTAACATTTACATACAGGTACATACATTGCTTCTGGCCCCACACTAGGATACCCTGTGTCGTGAGAACCAGAAACAACGACATCACAAACATGTAAACAAATGCTAAAGAAGAAGAACAATAGAAGAAAATCTATGAAACGAAATACGTAGGCCATGTTTTTTGCAAACCATGGTCTCTGTCTTCCAATTGGGTAAATTTATGCATGTATGACTGCGTAGTAGAAAAACTCCAGTTTAGATATATCGTTAAATATCGTCTATCAATCAATCAATCGACCTGTACTCGCTGGATTTAGGCCTCCCCCAAGGCAAGCCACTTCTATTTCTATGGTTCTTATAAAATTAAGGTTTGTATTGAAAATGAAAGCAGCCTTGCAAGAGCGGTATAATGTTTTCAATTGCAGGAAGCAGTGACTAAGATATTTTCGTTTGGTCGGCGATAAGTGGCGCTGACAGATTTTGGTACGAATTCAACTTGGAATGAATGGTGGAGTGATTTATGTTTTATTTAGATAATGTTTTTACGACAAGAGATATTTTTATGTATATTGCTTGAGACATAGTTATAAATGACTGCGTGGTTGGTCTAGCGGTATCACGTCTGATTACCATGCCAGAGGTCGTGGGTTCGATTCCCACTGAGAGCCGCCGTACATTTGTACAAATGACTACAGTCTGGGTGATTTTCATGTTTATGATGACCTTGGTAACCAGCCAGAGCACAGGGGCTCCTAATTGGGACCAGGACAAGTGATTATTTCAAAAACTGTATTAAGAACTAGGCTTTTGCATTTATTGTTCGAGCCTTGTTGCCCGAGTCAAGTAAATAATAATAACAATAAATAACCCTGTATAATATTAGTTTTACTATCTACAGACTGTGGTAAAGGGGTCTGTTTGGAACGTTTTCTAGATAGGCACAAAGTCAAAGTCAAAGTCAAAAATTTTTATTCACTATAAAAACAAAATGTTTACTTAATGAACGTCAAAGCTGTTAGTTTCACAATTAATTGATTATGCGGAGAAGAAGCTAACAAAGAAATTTATTCACATTTATTCTTTTCAAAACAGGTTTGCTTAATTAACAGAGTTTTCAACTTAAAGTTACACTAGATACAATCGTTCCTGTTAACATTATTTAAATACCAGACATCCTTGTCTTCCAAATAATCCTTAATATTATAATAGGCTTTTTTGCACAGAGTATGCTTAATACATTTTTTAAACCGCGTCAGTGGTAACTCTAATATATCTCCGAATTACAAATTACTCCGAAGTGGTAATCTAGGCAATAAATTATAGGTATCCTAATACCCAGACATAGTTAGGTTTCATAGCGATTACATCGTGAATTATTAATATTTCCTATTGTATAGTGGATAGTTTATTACAAATTAAACCATATGGTGTACTCATGTAGCACATCTAGTAGGTAACTAGTAGTAGGGTAGACAGACATCTATCGAATTTTGTTTTGTTCTCAACATTTAAACTATCCCTGGACTTCCCCAAATAAAACAAAAAAAAACCAGCGAAGTGCGTGTCGGGCCACGCGCAATGTAGGGTTCCGTAGCAAGAGGGTTTCTTTTTCTGCTTTACAGAATTAACAACTTCATCGAAGTCATTTTCAATGGATCTTATACGAAATTTTACTTTTATAAGTAGGTTGCCTATTACTCGTTAATTAGTAAAGCCTATTTTGCAGTGATACTTTTCCTTTTAAGTTCATTATATGTGCTACTACCCTGAATTTTTTCACGTTTCTATAATCAACCGTTTAGCCAGGAGAGGGGGGAGACACCCTACTCGGACAAAAATTTGCACTTTAAAGCTTAATATAATATTTCGCAAACGGCACCCTAAATAGAAAAATGGTTCTCCTACATCCACAATATTTTTCAACGACCAATCTAACGATACCCCACACGATGGAGTAGACGAGAAAACAAAATCAGCCCCACTTTTTATTTTAGGGGAGGTACAGTAAATAAAAAAATTCGAACATTTTATTGTTTAACTTTGTCGGCGTGGTAAATATGTATACACACAACAAATTACAGCGTTCGTGTGCCACCGGTCTTTGCGCTAGGCCGCGGACGGACAGACTGACAGACAGACGGACATGGCGTAACTGTAGGGGTTCTTTGTCGGACTACGGAACCCAAAAAAATGGCAAATGGGTCCAGCCGTTCTCGAGTTTTATCGAGAGTAACGAACAGCAATTCATTTTACATACCTATATATAGATTCACTATCACGCTCTGTTAGCACACTGCACTGCACCGCACTGCGTTTGTTTGTTTGTATGTTCGTTCGTTGGTTCGTTCGTTCGTTTGTTTGTTCGTTTAGTTCTTCCCTCGAGGGTTCCGTACAAGTTTGTACTTAGGTACATATTATAAATAGCTCAGGAATCGAGTCTCACAATTTATTCCGAGCTCTTCCGGACCTTCAGACTATGTTTTTATGATTTAATTACAAATCCATAGTTTTCAGATTTTTCCTTACAAATGTAGTATAAAATAATATTACTTGCCAAATTTTGTAGTTCTAGGTTGACGGAATGGACCCTATAAATTTTGATTCCCTTTAGTGTAAAAATATACATATTTGCGGCATAAACGGCCGTATCTTTTTTTTACGTTAACTTAGAAGTTAGATTTTTTCACAACTTCAAAAGACTGTATAATATAATATGGTTATTTTTAATTTTAATTGGCCTTGAGTATAATATGGTTGTAATTTAAACTCGATACGATAATATGTATACCTTTACCAAATTTCAGCTTTCTAGTACGAATAGTCATTGAGCTAAGCCGCGATCAGTCTGGCAAACGGACGGTCATGACGAGACTATATAAATTGTACCGCAAGGGCGCGAGGGGTACATTCAGTACATTTTCACACATTCTTCTAATGCGCACATTTGACCGCATGCTAAGTAACCGCTAGCGCGATTCAGTCCGTAGTTAAACAATAAAGAAATAACTTCCACAGAACACAATCACTTGACCTGGTCCCAAACTAAGGCGATAATCCTGTGCTAGGGTGACCAGGCAAGGATACCTATCACAAACATGACAGACATCCAGACTGACCTAATGTTACCTAATGTCGTTTAGGTAACATTAGGTCAGTCTTCAGATTGCTTAGAAAATGAAAAGAGACAAACACGGTAGTTAGGTAATTTTCGTAGTGAAATTTTTAATTCAGAAATCGCTGGTAAGCCCATCAACGTTACAAGACTCTACACCAAAGACTTTGTACTAAGCAAGGGAATTAAATCAAAACTCAATCATAGATTGATTCAAAGTTGATTTTTTTTTGTATTCCAAAATAAACCGGGAACCTATCTTTCAAACGACGCTGCATACAGTTACATAGGAAAGTAGAGCAACCGATCCAATCATGCTACTAACAAAGTCGAATTACTCGGCCCTTCGAGCATTAGTTAGGGACGGGCTGAGACTCGAGGGAGAAACGTTCACTATCAAAGCTTAACTCAAGCGATTACCGATAAACTATCCTTGGATCAGCCGCACTGAGAGGCTATTGTTTTGAGACTATTGTGTCCGGGGTACATTGAGGAGAAAGGCCAATCATTATCAATTCAAATTTTCTTTTATCACTATGATAACAAAACGTTTACTTAATTAAAGTCAAAGGTCATTTCAAGTTCAGAAATTATAGATCATTTGAAGAAAAAGCTTACAAAGAAACTCCACATTTATCCATTTATCCATCTTGGACAAACATAAGTTTGGGAGACCAACAATTTTAATGCGTCGTAACTTCCACACAACACAATCCCTTATCCTGGTCCCAAACTGGGATACCATGTGCTATGGTAACCAGGTAAGGACATTACAAACATGAAAATACACCCAGGCCAATTGTACAAATGTACGGCAGCACCCAGTGGCAATGAAACCCACGACCTCCGGCCTGCCCCAATTTTACGCGCACCCAATCCTGAACGATTCCAATCATCAAGCTTTCTATGAATAATGAGTATACAATTTGACAGTTGGACGATTGGAACCGCTCAAGACAAGTGCGCATAATTAGGCCCAGGGTAATCAGATGTGACACGGCTAGACCAACCACGAAATGACGACGAATGACGTCAGGCACGGGTGGATGGATGTCTGTTGTGACACGTCAAAGGGATGCATCGAGATGCCTGTCGCGTTGTTGTGGCTACTCTGGGGTTGTAACGTTATTACTAATTACTAGTGCCGTGCTAGTTCAACGCTAATTCAGAAACTTACTAGGTCCTCTTTTAATCACGGCCTTCTGCCGGCTTTTCTAGTGTTATGGTATTTTGTAAACTACCTTGTCTATTTCTAACAATTTTATTAACGGTCTTAACTGCTTTCATTTAGACCCGTTACAGGGTCTGTCATTTGGTAAGTAACTTAATGGAATGAAATATATGTATCCTATTTGTCTGAATACTCTCATCATGTGGGTAATTAATTTTCACCCTCAATTACACTCGGGTTACTGCATTACTCGAAACAAGTTGGATTCGATTTTGATGTTCATTACAATCACAGTTTTTGTGATTAAACACTTTACAATTATAAAAATATTTCACTTTGGACTCAAATACAAACTTTATTCGCGTTTGAACGGTCTAGGCGGGTTCTAAAGGCTGCTGTTGCGTCTTTGCGTATTTTAATAATTTTCGTGCTGATATTGTTTATTTATGATTAAGTGAAGTAATTGCTATATTTCTTCGACTCACCATTATTAAAAATTAAAATAGACTTGAGAACCTCTACATTTTTGAAGTCTACAATTTTTTTCTAAGTCTTGGTTAGAAAGTCCCTTCACAATTTTGCTAACCACTACGATGTTATCCAGTAGAGTGAAATGATGCCTCAATTTAAATGTTCTAGCGTCTTGAAAAATATGTTTTTGATAGAGCAGACTTAGCCAGCACCTCTACCGTTCTCATGCAACTTAGTCAGCTATGACAAAAAGAAGGCTTCTACTTCCGTAAGTCTTCTGTAGAGTATATATCGCGCAGGGAGTCCGGGAGACAAGTTCAAATAACACAAATGAAGGGTCACAATAAAAGGCCGTTCCGGAAGTCCATGTGGGACCAATTCCCGAGAGAGGCCTCTCGGACGCTGTAGATTCCCGATAAGTATGTATAGGGACAGTTTTGCGTTTATAGTGTTTCTACTTATCGGGCTTTTTATGACGCCTACAAAATAAGCTAATGTCATAAGAAGATCGTGACGCAAAGAACGAAGTTTCTGTTTCAGAGGCTAAAAATTCCACCCATGCTGGGACTTGAACCCGCGACCTGTGGCTAACAGTGCCAGCGCAGGCCAGCGCTCTCCCAACTGAGCTAATGAGCAAGTGCAGGCATCGGCGAAATGTCAAGCCTCTTTAAACCTTCTTTGTATTACGTACGTATTAAAAATTGTTTTCAGCACGGGTTAGCGCAACAAAAAGAATATAATAAGTCAACTTGTTTAGAAAAATAACTATACCTAGCTGTAGAGGAACTAAGGGCCGATTTTTTAATTGAGAAATTAGCTAATTAAATACTTAAGTAACGTTCTGTCACGCTCTTTTCTCAGAAATTCGAAGAGACAGCACTATTTCATCATCAGCCATTTGACGCCCACTGCAGGACAGAAGCCTCCTTCGTTTTTTTTATAACCACGAGGGGTTTTACCATAATCGCCACGCTTGGCAGGCGGGTTGGCGATCGCAGTATGCGGTTGGAATCTCAGGAAGACGCTGCTGCCCGTCTCCTAGTAATTTATTTCCTTATTCGTCACAGTTAACTATTTAATCAGCGAAATTCTCAATTCAGAATCTGGCCCAAAGTGACACAATATCAATCAATCAATCAGCCCGTATTTGGCCACTACTGGACATAGGCCTCCCCCAAGGCACGCCATTTCCTTCAAGTCTGCCTCAGCCCCTATATTACGCGCATTATATCCTGAGCGATTCCAATCGTCTAACTGTCAAATTAGCATGGAATTTGACAGTTAGACGTTTGGAATCGCTCAGGATTTGGTGCGCATAATTAGGCCCCAGATCGTCGGTCCAGCGAGTTTCATAGTATAAAATATTTTTATAGTCATTTCTTTCACTCATAACCCGATGGAGTAACGATAATTTTACTATTGGTTTAGTCTTAGGATTTGCGCCAGAATTTGACTTTTTATCGTTCTACGCTTAGATGCACACAAAACGTCTTTTGTAAATATAAGTAAGAACTTACTTTAAAATAGCACAGCATAGAAACACCTTTTAGTTTGAATCTGAAACAACCCGTATGCCACAGTAGTAAGGGTGAAGTAATCATAATAAAAAGTTACGGAAACCAATCATCATAACGTCCAAGTTACAGATGACCGGTTTCCGTTTAACTTACTGCGTGAAGTTGGAGGTCGCCACCGCGATTATACCGGTCTACGAAGTGTTCTATGAATTACGAGCTTCTTTTACCCATATTATGGTAGAGTTCTAGTTCTACTGGAGATTTCCGCACATAGCCTCATAGTTAGGCCATTGTACGTAGCAAGTGATATGAGGTATGAAGATAGACGCTAGGGTAGACACCTCACGATGTTTTCCTTCACATTCAGCGAATGGTATTGCTACTATAACTTCACAAATGTACGTAACTTAGAAAACAAAGCCATTGGATTCGAACCCACGACCTCCTGAATGAGAAGCCGGCGTTCTACCGCTCCGCTACCACCGCTCTACCCATATTGGAATAAGAGTCAGATAGGAAAGCATACGCTCCGTATATAAAAGGGTTGAATAAAAATATTTCCGGTCCTTGAGTTAACGCGCCCAGTGCCGAAAATCGGATGAATGGGAGCGGCCATTTTTAATAATCAAAGACCTTTCAGGTGAAAAAAACGTTATCTCTTTGGTAAATTGATAGGTCTGCGTAAAAATCTGAATTGGAGTGAGGTTGTGGTAGGCAGGAGGAAAATCGAACCATAAACTTTCGACCATATTGACAAAGGGCAAGACAAAAAGTACCCAACACGGGCGTGCGTGCATGCAATGACAAATGAATGTTGAGGAAGCGAAAGCGATCTGTCAGGATCGTGGCAAGTGGCAGTCCCTGGTCTCTGCCTACCCCTCTGGGGTACAGGCGTGAGTTTATGTATGTATGTCTATTGACAAAAAAACGTGACTAGCTGGGGTGATAACGTGTCTATATTGGCTATGTTGCGCCGGATTAAGAATAGCGTCACCACATTTCCCTCCGTGGTTTTCATAGAAGGCAACTAAGGAAATCAATTATCAGGAGACGGGCAGCAGCGTCTTCCTGAGATTCCAACCGCATACTGCGATCGCCAACCCGCCCGCCAAGCGTGGCGATTATGGCAAAACCCCTCATGGTTATGAAAACCACGAAGGAGGCCCATGGCCTGCAGTGGGCGTCAAATGGCTGATGATGATGATGATTGGTTATGTTGGCACGTCTTATGTAAATAAATTAAACACGCTTCCTTAAAACATTCCTCAGAGGCAGTTTAAATAAACATAAACATTTACATACAGGCACATACATTGCTTCTGGCCCCACACTAGGCTACCCTGTGTAGTGGGAACCAGAAACAACGACATCACAAACATGTAAACATCCAAGACCTGGGGGTTTTTTTTTTGTCTCCAGCCGGGATTCGAACCGGGGACCTCTCGCATGGTATGCAGATGAGTCAGAATAGGTCGTAAGTCAAATAAGTCAAATAGTCTGTGGTAAAGGGAAAAACGTAACCACCGATTATTTAAATTGCCCTGCAGGAGTGTTTTAGAGGAGTCTTGATTTTATAATTAAGACTTTACGTCGTTAACACTCAGATACTGAAGCCTATCGACACCAAATCCTTACGTTCCAAACATATTCGAGAAACTATGCTTCAGACAGAAAATAAATTGAAAAGTTACCATCTTTGTAGATGTAGATAAATCTAAATCTTACTAGGTACCATCTAAATCTACTTAAATTTTCATCATCATCATCTTTAGCCGTTTGACGCCCATTGCGGGACATAGGCCTCACTCTTGGTTTTTCAAGCTTAAATTTTATTTTTCTAAAAATAAGATAAGATAATGTTTTATTTACACACTAAAACACACATTTACACACTTGAGTGAAATTAACACATAAAACGCCTAAAAAAATAATAATATAAAAATAAAAAGACGTTAAACACTAACGGTCCCATTTATAAAAACACGATTCCTCCAAAACACATCTCAGAAGCACGTATTCACTCGTAGTGGACGTATTCACTCCACGAAAATTCTATTTTATCTGTATGCTACGTTTATTTCGCTTTTCCAATTTTGCTTGTCTATCAATATACAAATATATTGCGCGCGCAACTTCAAAAGCTATCAGTTTCGTTCGAAATTTAAACTGCTAGTGCAAAATAATTTTTTCTTTACGTTGCTTCAAAAAGTTTAGGATTTAAAACGACTAGCGGCACGTTCCAAATTGAAACTGGCACAATAAAAGGAGTTCATTTTTTATCCATTTACCTAGGCAACGTAGAGTTCGGAATGTAATTCGTTTTGCAAAATTTAAAATATATTAAAGCTTTATGTTTATTTACGCTTTAAGTTTTTGGTAACTTAATAGGTTAAGAAAATGTAAGTAAAGTTTACTGTAAATACAATTTGTTTATTTGCAGTAACAATATCTCCCGATAAGTGTAAAGGAAAACATTGTGAGGAAAGCCGCATGCTAGTAGCTCTGCACGTATTGACATTGTCTTTCCTGTGAATTAAGCCGACTAAGCTGAGATGACGGTATATGTACCGGGCGTCTGAGTGGTCCCTTTACCTATATTGTATAAGTAGGAGTGAGATGCTTAATTATGATTATAAATTATGTTATATAGATGTTAAGTTTCAATATAATTATTATAGCAATCTTGTTTTAGTTTTTATTTATTTCTTAACGAAGTGTTGAGGAACATGAAAATAAATAAAAATTAAATAAAAAATAAAAACCGACTTCACAACACTACAGCACTAAAAAGTTAGAAATAATTTAAAAGAATACCTTTAAATTACAAGTATGTATCATCATCGTCATCATCCACCATTTGACGCCTACTGTAGGACATAGGCCTCCTTCGTGGTTTTCATAACCATGAGGGGTTTTGCCATAATCGCTACGCTTGGCAGGCGGGTCGGCGATCGCAGTATGCGGTTGGAATCTCAGGAAGACGCTGCTGTCCGTCGCCTGGTAATTGATTTCCTTAGTCGCCTTCTACGACATCCACGGAAGGAAATAGACTGACGCTATTCTTAATCCAGCGCCACGCGGTCATCCGGCACCGCGCGGTATAATTTGTAGTCGGTGCCCAAAGTATATGTGCTGGTCATGAAACTGGGCATCGACTACAAATTATAATTCTACAATACCTACATGTATACATACTTTTAATATAAAGGTACTCTTTTAAATTATTTCTATCTTTTTAGTGCTGTAGTGTTGTGAAGTCGGTTTTTATTTTTCATTTAATTTTTAAAATTTTTCAATTTTTGGTGGGCAGCGGGGGAAAAATAAACAAGTCCCTTAAAACCTTAATTTTCCCTGCTTAAGTCGTTGCTTTAAAATTTGAAGTTCTCAATTTCCATCTCCGAAAGTCTTCACCAGAACATCACATTGGGATTTCTTTTACGCTATTATATGTAGCATACGGTTATGTATGTTAGTGTATTATGCCCCATTTACTGTTGTCCATTGAAGAGTTCCGTTCTCCATCTCTAAAAGTCTTCATCAGATCTTCACCAAATTAAAATGGGACACATGGGACGTTATATATATTCGAACGAAAAGAGAATTGTCGAAATCGGTTAATATTTGACGGAGTTATGCAAGACCATAGCAAAAAAAAAAAAAAAAACGCGTCGAATTGATAACCTCCTCCTTTTTTGAAGTAGGTAAAAACACAAGGATACATCCCAATAAACACGTCATCCCACCCAAAATATTTTCGCACAATACCGTAGTACAATAATTGTACAATACAAAGGGTCCCAATACACAATGAATAAGCAAAAAATGGGGCCTTTGTGTTGTGTTGTGATTCGTTCTTGCGGGTCACGTTTTACTTAATTGCGTTTAGCGAAGTTGGGGCCAGTAGGTAGGATCCTTTATTTAGCCGCACGTTGGGAGGTTAGAACAAGAAAACTTTCGAGGCTTCTACTTCGAAACCCGGGAATTGGGGGTTTTACTCAATCAACCCGTATTCGAACGCGGTGGTAGCCTAGTGGGTAGAACATTGGACTCGGAAGCGGGATACCCAGGTTCGACTCCCAGTGCGCGCATGTACCTATGACTTTGTTTTCTAAGTTATGTACATTTGTGAAGTTATAGTAGCAATACCACTCGCTAACGGTGAAGGAATACATCGTGAGGAAACCTGAGTGTCTGAGCTATTCATATACCTCAGCGCTTGAAATCGCCAATCCGCGGTGGGCACGCGTGGTGATTAAGCCCATACTCTCTCCCTGAGAGAAGGCCTGTGCCCTACAGTGGGACGTATATAGGCTGCTTATATAACCCGTATTCTTCAACTACAGGACATAGGCATTCTCCAGGGCACGCTACTTCTTTCTGTCCTCGGCCATCCTCATCCAGCCACTGCCAGCAATCTGCCTGAGATCGTCGGTCCAGCGAGCTGGTGGGCGTCCTACGCTGCGTTTGCCAGTTCGAGACCATCGGCTCTTCGGCATATACATATAACCAGCCCACTACCACTTCAGCTTGTTAATCTCATGGGCTATGTCAGTCACCTTAGTTCTTTGGCGGATTGTCTCATTTCTGGTGTGATCCATCAAAGAGACAAAGCCCGTTCCATAGCACGCTGAGCGACTTTGAATCGGCGGACTAGTCTTGCCGTCTCAGTGTCCACGTGTCAGCTGCGTAGGTCATAGCTGGCAGGACGCACTGTTTGAAGACCCGTATTGACCGCAAGACCTGAGAATTTTCGTATTGAATTAGAGGATTCCAGAAATGTTGTCCATTAGCGGTTCCTCAAGCTTCTTCTAAATATAATTAATTTGTTCCCCAGCGACAAAGTCAGGGTATTGCATGCTAACTTGTATCAGTTTTTGTCATGGTGGTATTGCAATTTTTTTTATATCTACAAATGTAAAAGTAAAAAATAATAATAAAAAAACAAAATTACAAATTAAAAAAATTTTCTTCATCGATTACACTATATATTTTTTGTTAATAAAAATAAGTGACTTACTTGTATAAATTATGTAAAATTATTGCTATAATTCCGGATTCTCAGTAGGCTCCTTAGGTCATCTACCGAGATCAATTTATACACGAATACAGTTGGGGACAGTCAAGGTTCTTTTCGGAACCGAATAAGTTTTATTTGTGTAAAAAGATTTTCAAAATACCTTTTGCGTAGCTTCTGAAAATGAAGGTAGAGACGTCTGGCGGAATATCTTATTTAGTTTTTGTAGCCTCTACAGAAAAAGTAAAACATTTAAGTAACGGCCAGAAGCGAATACTAAAGAGGAAAATCAAAAAATCATTAGACTTTTCTTCAAACTGGCCATTTTTCCTAGAAGATAGAATTAAGAAAAATCTCAAAAAAGAAAAAAGTTTTTCTTTGCCCGTGTTCCCGTTGGAGCTAAAAATTTGACCAGGAAGTGTATGTGTTAATTTGTGCGCTAATTTTCCAGTATTGATATTTCAATGTTTTCATAGGTCCTCGTAAAATTGTTGTTGCATCTACAAACATATTAAGCAGCCTATATACGTCCCACTGGGCACAGGCCTTCTCTCAGAGAGAGAGAGTATGGGCTTAATCACGATGGGCGATTTCAAGCACTGAGCTGAATAGCTCAGATCCTCAGGTTTCCTCATGATGTTTTCCTTCACAGTTACTGAGTGGTATTGGTATTATAATTTCACAAATGTACATAACTTAGAAAACAAAGTCATAGGTACATGCCCGCACTGGAAATCGAACCTGGGTCTCTCGCTTCCGAGTCCAATGTTCTACCCACTAGGCTACCACCGCTTCATATTACCATATTACATATTACCTACTTAGATTAATTGGGCTGAATTACAGACCAACCAAACAAAACGCTGATACCAACAACTGATAAAACACGAAAAGGAAACGCTGGGACAGCGACTCTATGGAAGCGACGCGATCTAGGAACTCTGGCTTTGTGACGAAAAGGAGGCTATTCAGCAACAATAACTTATCGTCTAAATCACGCCGCCCCCGCGGGGCAAAGCTACCGAAATATAGCGTACTTTAACAAATACTTTCGTCCCCAAAGTAATGTATTACCGCGCGAGAAATATGACGTAAATAGTGCCACTGAAGTCAGTTGACTGTATGAAAAAAATCGGGCAGTTGAAGATGGGCTTAGGGCGCCGGCGTGAGAGTATAGAACAGCTGCGGGCGAAGGAACAGACGGCCTCGAGCGCGAAGGGATGTAGCAAGGGGCAACCCGGACAATTGGCCATGCTACATATTTTTTAATATGAACGGAAATGTCAAAACCATTTCGAGAATTTTCTATTTATCAGATTTGTAAATAAGTCTTTATTTTTTAAGATATTTAATAAAAAGTATTGACCTTAAATGACTCTTGTATGACGTCAGCAAGGGCTGAGTTTTAGTATTAATCCTTTGCCTTACAAAAAAGAAACACGATATGTCAACGTTTTGAAGTGTCGGTTTCACGGAGTGTCGTTTTTCGGTTTTATTTTGAGGTTAGCCCACAGATTTGTTTTTTTTATGTAGGCAAAGACTACATCTTGTAGGCTTTCTTTTAAAAACATTACCTTCTAAAAAACTATAATTTAATAAACATGCTCGGGTAACAGTTACACACACACACACACACACACACACACACTCACACGCACACGCGCACACACACACACACACACACACACACACACACACACACAACGCATTTTTATTACCTAGTTCTAACCTCATTTAAGTTTTTTCATTAAATATCAATATATTAACAAGGTACATTAATTGTGTAAATGTAAATTAGTGTATTGAAGTCTGTTGACCTTGAAAATGTAAAATGTTTTTCGGAGGAGCACTGCTTATCCTAAACCACAGGTTTTAACCTTTTTTAGGGTACCACTGCCTTAGTGATAAGGTCACTGTAAAATGTTCCTTGAATAAATTATCTTATTATCTTATTATCTTATCTTATCTTATCTCTCTAATCATGCTCTGATGACGTCACACACCACAAAATTTTAGAAACATATCGAGGGGTGAAAGGCTAATTGCTTTAAGCGACATTTTGTGAACTTTAGAGGAGAGCGTTTTAAAGTTTTGAAAAAAGAAAAAAAAATCGTAGTAAATCAGGTTTTTGTTTAATTTAGATTCTAAGTATACAGTTCTTTTGGAAATTAAATTTTTCATCAGATATTGTAGTTTTCAATCAAATAGATCAACGGGTTACAGAAATAAATGTCGCTTGAGTCCAAAATGCTCGTATGCTCTTTTTTTTTAGGGTAAGGCAAAAAGACTTAAGCGTCGGTTGCCCTTGTTTTTGGAGTAAGACCAAATGCTTTAAGATACAACAACTATCATGATTAGTGGAGGACTAAATAAGTCAAGGAGCTCGTAGTCGTGGTTTTCGAGTAGAGCTAATTGATTGAACTACCTAGCTATAGGTGAAATAGATTACATCTAATTAGTTGAAATACCAGTTCCATTCTTATTTAGAAACAGGAAAAATGACTTAAACAATGATCACTATTCTAATCTCGTTGACTTAAATCATCATAATTTTGAACTTTGGTTGAATTTGGCGGTTGAATCCATAACCAAAATGTAACCGCATCAAAATTGAAGCAGCATTCAGTATGAGATTTATGAGTTTTTGTTGATGTTTGGCGAGAATAAAACAAAAAGTTAAAGGAACAAAGTGTTTATTTATTAAATCATCAAAATTAGATAAACATTGAAGTTAAAGAAATTTCTTAACCATTTCTAATTGGAGTTATCACTCACTACTATTATTTTTAATAATTATAACCTACTAATACTGTAACAATCAGTCAGTTATGTTCTTAATAAGAAATCACAGAAAACTATCAGGTCGATAAATGCTTTGCACAAATATCGTTTAACAATAAATTATGCTTAATGTTCATAAAGTCAGCCTCAAAAATTTAACATCTTAATTGAGGATACTTAATTAAACCGAAATACATGAGTTACACAGGTTTAAAAGCTTACTTACCAATAATCTTCTTGCGCGTGACTCAAAAACAACGCGCGCGTCCGGCCTCCGTCACGGTTCGGCGATGACTGAAGCGCCCCCCGCGCGTGCGCCCCTTTATTCCCGAGAAGTTCTAAGCGCAACGCAAAGATTATACCTACGTCTTAAAAGACATCGTTCAACTAGTGTCATAGAAAAATGAATTTGCTGAACAGACGTTCGTTACTAATTGTAAAACAGGATAATTGATTCAAGTACAAACACTATTAATAATTTTTGAATTAAGCGACTGTTTATTGTAAAAAATTTAGGCCATAATTATCTCAAACGACCTGCTCTCTTGAATTTTCGAAGAGGGTAAATACTTTAAGTGACTGCTCTTAACATAAAATAGAGCAAATCTAATTGATTCAAAGGCCATACTTTATTTATTTTTGGGGAGGGCTATTTGATTCAAACGACATTTCCCATATGTTTTTGTGGAGAGCTAATTGCCTCAAGCGACAAGCTTATATTTTTTTTGTGGCGGGCTAATTGCTTTAAATAACAAGGGTTTGTGTATTCTGGGGCAAGCTAAATGATTCAACCTACTATCTTCTTTTAGTATAGAAACAGCAAAAAAGCGTTAACAACCATTTGAGTTTAAATACGAGAATCGCTCATAGCCCCGGCTGCCTGAGTGATCTTAAACGATCACGAAGGTTAAGCAACACAGGGCGCGTTCAGTGCATGGATGGGTCGCCGTCTATGCCTAACGCTAGTGGCATTTTTCCGAGCGGTTCCGTGCTTCGCAAGGCACGTTAAGCTGTTGGTGCCGGCTGCCGTCGATAGATGGCAGTCGTTAAGCCAAGTCAGAGGCCTTAGGGCGGCTTGACAACTTCTGACAGTAGACGAGCCACTAGTCTACAAGCCTCCACCAATCCGGACTTGGCCCCCGTGGTGGAGTATGGCCTATACCTTCCTCAGGGAAGAGACCCGTGCCCCTCGGTGGGGACATAATGGGTCGATGATGATGACGAGAAAGGCAAAATGAGTTAACCAACTACCTACAGTATCTTAACATAGCTCAAGTCAACCATGTTTTAAAAAAAGGCACTTTTTGTGTCAGTTGAGTCAGTAGCGGTGTAAAATTCAGCGTCAAATCTAATTGCCTCAAGCGCCAAAAAAGTGCTCAGATCGGCATGAAACCCGGCTCAAAAGACGTAGAAAAATTTGCTGATTCCGAATATATATATAACTCAATATCGCCCATGGTGTCGCTTAAAGCAATTAGCCTTTCACCCCTCGATATTAAACAGAAATAATGAATAAAATTCAAAAACAACGATATTAGTTTCTTAAAATGGTCCATATTTTCGAAAATTATAAAAAAACGTACATCAAAAATAAGTAGCATGGCCAATTCCAAAGGAAAAAAAATCATATCTTCCTTTTCGTCGTAGCCTTATGACTGATGGACTTGACTATCGTGTAGCTTTTGCCACCAACACTCTCTATTTGGCTTGATTATATAACGTACATCATCATCAGCTATTTGACGCCCACTGCAGGACATGCCTCCCTCATAGTTTTCTTAACAATGAGGGGTTTTGCCATAATCGTTAACGTTGCCATAATAACGTTACTACTATTATATGCGCGGTATCGCGCTGGGTTTGTGGTGGGTCCGCACAGATCTTTTTGGCGGTAACGTGAACATAGTCACAGATCGTTTGCACATCACTTACTGTCTTTACAGTGTATGTGTGAGTAATCGACGTAGTGTGATGTGTAGTAAATTACTATCAGTTAAGTACTAAAGTAGTCAGTTAGCCACACATATTTTCGCATTCAATGCAGTTCGGTGAAATTTACATGAATGTTAAATAATATGTTGAAATATGTCAATAGACACAGTCAAAGCTTTCCTTCTGTAATATTTTATTGGTCGGCGGAAGGTTGCACGGGCGCTCTCGCTTGCTCCAGCGGATAGCGGCAGACTTGCGGGCGCCACCGCTCCGGGCGGACGTTTCCACATTGCGCGTTTTATTAAGAGAAAAATCCTCTATCGGAAAAATAGACTCGCCATTAATTAAAACAATGGGTTAATCCGAAGCCTAGAAATCTTCTCCAACAAAACTGTCTCTGAGTGAATATAAGTGCCGATGAATTGCAATGTTGTGCTCCGTTATGTCTCGCTTGTACAGTGACTGTGTTGATATAATGACGAAATTATCGAAGGCCCATTCGGATTTCAACCCGGCTTAATTAGTGACCGACGATAGGCAAGGGAAGATGGCGACGAAACTCTATCTATTTTTAGTGATAGTATTTAGCTGGCAGTTCACCAACTTAGCATCGACGTGTCCGGACCTATGTTTGTGTAACTCTAATGTTACGTGTCAACGTTGTTCCTATAATGTTACACTAAAGAATGTAAGTAAGGTGTATACAGTCTCCGTGTGCTGTGATGACGATCTTGTTAAGGCTAAATGGCCGGACAAATACAGCAATAGATCGCTCAGCGAAGTGACGGTGCAATACGGGAGTGTATGCAAGAATGCCTCCGTAGAATTTAACTTCCCCAGACTGGAAACAACTGCACTTATCCTATCAAACAATAGTCTATCTAAAATCAATATTAGGGTGACGGCCAAAAATCTACAAGAATTAGATTTATCTGCTAACAAACTAAGACACATTACTAAAGGAATCTTCAACAATTTCACGAACCTAAGGAAACTCGCTTTGAGCAAAAACGAGATCGTAAACATATACGACGGAAGTTTTAATGGACTGTCCAAGTTGGAATCTCTAGACCTGTCTGAAAACAACATCTCACAACTAACCAACGTTTTCACACCGATGAAAAATCTACAACATTTGAATCTCAGCCGAAATAACATAGAATTTATACGCGAAAATTATTTTAACAACTGGCTGCTGCAGCATTTAGACGTGTCTCATAACAATCTAAAGAAAGTTGCGCCTGGCGCGTTGCAACTGCTTCCTAATCTAGCTAGATTGCTTTTGACAGATAACCCACACCTGGGAATCACACAGTTGGACACCCAATTGCTAGTGGGTACCGGCCGCCGCCTGCAACAGATAGACGCGTCACGGACAGGGCTCTACCAAGTCCCAGAGGCTTTCACACATTCAGTGCGATTCCTATCTCTCGTCGGTAACAGAATCTCGGCAATCCGCTGCGGAGATCTTGACAGCTATCCGTTACTACAGTCATTAGACTTCTCAGACAACAAGATTGTTTCCGTCGAAGATGATTCACTGGGGAGACTGGAAATGCTCCTATTTCTCAACTTAAATAGAAATTTACTGACAGCCGTACCAAAATCTTTGCCTGACGAATTGAAATATCTATCGATTAACAATAATCTTGTGAGGAATCTAACAATACCGGATTTCAAAAGCTTGCCGAATCTGCGTGTTTTATTGCTGCAAAATAATCAGATAAGATACATTCAGGACCACGTATTCGACGACTTGCTGTCCCTGGAGATGCTGGATTTGTCGAACAATCCGATACAAATGTTGTCGACAAGCACGTTCGATGGGCCGCTGTCTCTACGCGACCTGCGACTTTGTTACTTGAACGTGTCTGTACCCGAACAAGATGGCTCGTTCCCGATGTCCTCGCCCGAGAGCATACAAATGCTACATTTACAGTCCAGTCCAGGCTTGGCTCGACAATTGCTCGCTGATTCTGCGGCTTTGGCCGCGCTCTCACATCTACAATACTTGGATTTACGAATGAATAACCTATCGGAAATTCGCAACGATTTGCTCTTTTATCTAGGCCAGCTGAAAACGCTGCGGCTACATGGAAACAGTATAAATTGTAGCGCCGAGCTTTGGCTTAAGGATTGGCTGTATTGGAATAAAAGTTTGACTACCGGGGAATCTTGTTATTATTCCACGTCAGAGGCAAAGGAAGATGAGTCAAAATATAATTGCACCTTTTCGGAAACTTTCACAATAAGTGACAGTTTACCGCCAGTTAATTTATATAGCACAGAGATGATAAATAAGCTGTTGAGGTACTACGGATATCTCAACAACCAAACAGAAAGAGTTACTGCCAGTAATAGTAAGTCTAGAATCAATATCACGGATGTGAAAGTAAACAAAACAATATCGGGGAACATTGAAGATAATACAATCAATCTACATGTAAATAGACATGACAACATACAAGTCCTCTCGAGAAATGAAAATAAGATTCATTTGGTTGATTATTTGAATGAAACGGCTGCCGTGAAGGCGCGAGAATCCACGAAAATTCTAGACCAGAACCGACTGCAAAACGACCAGTTCAGCGTCGACCATCGCTTTCTAGACCTAGAACCAAATGTATCGCCGAATAAAGAATCAAAGAAAACCTACTACGACGAAATAACACAGATGCGTCGCAAATATCGCTCGGGAAAACGCCTCAACACGCCTGTCAATGTAAGCAGGAAACTTCACGCGAATGAATCTAAAGCCGAGTACACATTGACAGCTGTGACGTTGAGTGACGTTGTCGACGCGACGGCAGCAGACGGCAACACGACAAATATGAGTGTCAAAATTGAGTATTCGCCGTATCAGTCGACGTCTTCGAGTTACGCCCAGTACATGGGCACCGCAGCTGTTATATCATTAATACTCATGTCGCTCATCCTGTGGGCCAGTTTTCGACTGAGATATCGAAGGCGGAGGCAGCCAGTGACTGAGGAGACGGAGGACCAGATAGAGGTGTCCAATATATCCGGCGGAGTGCTCTGGTGACATCTGAGAGCAGCCGACCCCACGCCCTTCGAATATGACTCCCTTTTGACGTAGCATTAATGTAAGTACGCACACACCTTTATACTTAGACCGTGTTTCTTAGATGATTGATGTTAGTCCACATACTTAGTACGCAAAAAAACTAAGTAATTTTGAATTGCGAGCGAAGTTAATTTATAATTAAATTGTGACAGCTCGTTGGTTACTTTTCGGCATAAGCATTAGTTATGTACATGTTAAAGAAGTTGATTCAACAAATGATTCCTAGAATGCTTAAAGAAGTAGGGAGAGCGGAAAATAACAATTAAATGTTTTGTACTCCAAATGTTTTAATTTCAAACACTGTTCAACCTGAAATGCTTGTTTACTCGCAATTGCTAGGAATGGCTTTAATTAATTCCTTTCGATAAAATGTGAAACTCTGCTTCAATAATATTTACTCAGAGAGTAAATGGTTTTCTTCTAGAAAGAAAGAAACAGTATTGTATCTGATTTGCATGACACCCTAGTTTTCGACTCACTGGCTTGTGTTTAATTTCACCACTTAAGAATCCGTAATTAGGTTCTCGGGACCCAAATTGGATGACAAATTAATCCAAGTCTTACTAAAATAGATTCATAAATCATATTAACAATACAAACAAGAAATATGTTATCTTTAGAAGGAGTTCCAATTAGTTTCTCTCTATGTAGGCTTTATTATCTGCCTGGAATATCCACACTCAATAGGCGCTGTTATAGTTAGCAAACACATTGACAAACAAAACATGAGGTGGAGAAGTGTAGCCTATTTGTAGATAGCATCCTTTGATAAAGTTAGGCGAGTTACATTTGATATAAGTTTGTTGACATGGCACACGGTTGGTTCGACATAGGTTTGGAAATTGTACCTCGAATATATTAGCATTCGTACTCCTCGTGTGTTGGAACAAATGAAAAAAAAATCGTAGTTACTTTTTCACTTCATTGAACTTACAAATTAAATTAATCGTTATGATTAACATAACGATTAACTTTATAGTATAGTTTTACTAAGCCTCATGCGTTCATAAGACATAAAATTTATTGTGTAATAAATTTAATATATTTGAATGAAACTTAGCGGTGGGAGCCTAGTGGGTAGAACACTGGACTCAGAAGCGAGAGACCCAGGTTCGATTCCCAGTGCGGGCATAGACATATCACTTTGTTCTCTAAGTTACGTACATTTGTGACGTTATAGTAGCAATACCACTCGCTAACGGTGAAGGAAAACATCGTGAGGAAACCTGAGTGTCTGAGGTGTTCATATACCGTAGCGCTTGAAATCGCCAACCCGCGGTGGACACGCGTGGTTAAGCGTGGGTAAAGTGATTAAGCCCATACTCTCTCCTTGAGAGAAGGCCTGTGCCCTACAGTGGGACGTATATAGGCTGCTTATGTATGTTCAATGGATGTAGACCCGTCAAACGTAAAACTATGTATGAGCATCGCGAGACATTGAAAAAAGTGAAACTTAGGTGCTTATTACGTAAAGGTGGTTAAATACTAGCTGCTGCCCGCGACTTAGTTTGCGTCGAAATTTAATTGTGTATTTTTCCGCGCTAAGAAATTTCGCGATAGCCTATGTGAATCAATCGAATCAGTCCATTCTTGTCCACTGCTGGACATCCAAAGCATGCCACTTCCTTTTGGCCCGGCCATCCTCATTCAGCCACTGCCAGCAAACTGGCTTAGATTGTCGGTCCAGCGAGCTGGTGTTAGGACGTAGTATCGCAGCTAGTACATCTATCTACCTATCCAAATTTTTACAATCATAATATTAGTAGGATAGCCGCCTCTGTGTCGCGGGCTTTGGCTTAGCCTTCAGTCAGGTGGGCCATTCATCTATAGCGACACGCAACTTTTCTAGTGGGGTTCGCTTCGCTTCTCTGTACAGGGCTCGTGTGAGAGATGTGAGGTTTGTGTGAGAATCGCGCTAAGCACTCAGCTCCAATTCTTTCCAAAGAAGGTTTTAATTTTGTATTTGGGTTTGTCGACGGTGATACTTCCGTGCTGATAAGCTTTGGAAAATGCCTTTAAAGCATTAACTCTTATCGAATCACTTTTTTTTCTATCAAGACCCTTTATCTCAGTAACGTGTAAAGGTATCGATTTGAAATTAGAGCCATATACTCAAGTCTACAGTCCCTTAAAGCTGTGAAAAAATCAAGCTTATAAGTTAGAAGAAAGATAGAGTTCGGGAAAAACTGCGAGACTAGATTCCTGAATTATTTATAATATGTAAGTAAATGTAAGCGACTTGCACTTTTACGGTTTTTTTTGTGTGGTGTTGGCCCTGTGGGAAGGCGCAGAATATAGGCTCTTACCTTTTGGCATATCCTTGACCACTTTGTCGATGGAACCTTTCTTCAGTTGTAATTTTTTCTCACTGGTAAATCAGGTTTTTTTTTTATCAAATGTCTGTCTAGATCACTCTCTCGGCTACCGGTATCTCATAAGCCTCAATTTTCATAGGCGTTCAGTAGTAAACTTTTCTTTTCGAGGCCTTTACCTTGAGATCCACATTTAATATTATGTTCACTGATATTCTCGATAAATCGTTTGAAGAGCCATCTTCTTCTGAGTTCGACATAGATTTCAGCGAAATCGCTCCCTGGTTAACTTGATATTGGCCGTAGTTCCAACTGAACGAGGTTGGCTAGTTAAAAAAAAGACAAGAAAAAGTTATTTTAAATGAATTCAGGTTCTAAGTTTAAAATTATAAGCAACTCAAGCAAAAAGTCTAGTATTTTTTTGACCGCCTTAAGTGGCGAGGATGGCTTAAGGCGGTCATTAAGAGAACAAGTTTACTACTTACTGTATGTCTTATATATTTATTAAAATCACGGCTAGCCTCAAGAGATCTTAATAGGATTTTTCCGCATTAGCGAAATGAGACTATGACGCCAATATTTCGTTCTCGCCATTATATAACATACAAAAAAGACAATAAATTAAAAATAAAATAATAATTTTATGATGTACATTCAACATTATAAGCAAGCTAAGAGAAAAGTTTATTATATCAGAGATACCAAACGCTTTTTAGACCTGACTCAAAACTTACAAGCACACGGGGAAAAAAGTACGAAATAAGCTATGTATGTATGTATCTAAGTAGTGGTATTCAATTGGCGGTCTTATCGCTTATATTCATATTGTACTATATTTAAAGGTCACGTAACGGAAAAAATATAAAGGGCAACAATAATTAGCTATCGACTGTGATCTCTATTACTCATGCATACTAATTGTAAATTTGGTTTGCACTAATTTCGCGAGCGTCTTAACGTTTCTAAATTGATAATAATAGTCTCGCGGATCTCCTGAAGTATTTGCAATTTTGATTGGAATTAACGAGTGCTTCTTTTATTGTTTCAGTCTGGAGCGGTCGGCTGCAAATGGCGTGAAGGCTAGAATTGTGATAAAATTGGACGTACATATTTTTCTATGAAATAAGTACAAATTGATTGGCTGGCCAGTGTCGGTGAGGCTAAACGTTGTTTATTGATATCGTGAGCTAACTTATAAATACTGTACATACGTGAAATTGTTCCGTTATAACAAATCTAACTTGTCCTTCATACTCGGTTGTATAACTAACTGGCAATTTGTGATCACTTTTCTCAATTCAAACACCTTCGAATGTAAACACTTGCAAGATAAACCATAAATAAATATCTATTCGAAATCTACTTAGACAAGTTTAAAATGGCGTTCGTGTATTCTCTTCAAAATGACGGAATAATTTGTAATAGACAGCATCAAATGTCTGACTGTCTTTGAAAACTTGCTGTTGCCCCTCGGTAAATTAAATAAAAAGAAAACTTGCTGAAGTGGGAAGGCTTTTAGAGGATTTAATTTAAAATGCAAATGAAGTCAATGAGAGCGCACCAGTTTGATCCCTTATTGCCTTGATTTCGTGACATCTCGTTTCGCTTTTACATTTATTTAAAGCTGTCTCTGGGGCCTTCATCAAGTTTTGGAAGATCGTTCTGTTAAAACGTGATCCAGTGGCGGCAAATGGTTAAAACACACTTTGTAATGAAACAAAGAAATGTTTGTTTCGTTATTCAAACTCCCAACTAAACGAAGAAAATTGAGGCACCGCGTAGCGATTATAATTCCTATTGCCTGTTTTATAACCCTGTGAAACTCTGAGTTTATAGCTCGAAAAGTTCTTGCCGCTTTCAAGTATTTAAGTTTTTAGAAATCAGATAGAAAACAAATTATTTAGAATAATTAACTAATTAATTAATTATCTATATCCAAACAGGCTGATACCTAATTTAAATATATAAGATGTATTGAAAAACGCAGAACATGTCTTCCCCATTCGTCTATTTATGGTTGTTGTAATCGAAACGCAATAAAAAAGTGCCAAAGGCTTTTCACAGCTTGTATAATGATTTTGATTTTGGCAATGTAACATAAATCACTGAGTAAAAAAGTGAAAAATAAAGGATATTCGTTACTTTTAAAACGAAAAAAAATAAATGTTACGCATAAAAAGTTTTTTAATATTTCAGTATTGCCTGCATAAATGTTTGCAATTGAAATCCGAGTCTGTTTTTGTATTCTATATTAGTTATTTGCACAAAATTTTAACGCAATTTAGTAATATTATTTTATAATAGTAATATTTTTTTAAATGTGTTGAGTACCCATGGGAAGTTTAGGCAAACAAATGTTTACAAACCGACGAAAAAAAATCTTTCCCGCCTGGGTCATAGATTCATATCATCGATTCAACAAATACCGACCCCTATGTAGTATTTTTAACCGACTTCGAAAACGGAAAAGGTTCTCAATTCATCGGAATCTTTTTTTTCCTTTACCGTTTTAAAAATAAAATACACCCACGGAAAAGCCATCTGCAATGGAATAGGTATAGCAACAAAGAGTTATCCACCTATAAGTGGGCACGTTATCATGTTGTTTGCCTGAACTTACCTACCTACCTTGTTAGAAATAACTAAGTTCGGAACAGAGTTCTTACTATAAAACAGTTCAGAACTTACCAAACCACTTTATTAAACGACAGACACTTTATTTTAAGCCTATTTGGTTGCACACCATAATAGGAATGACGGCAAATTTTGAAAAACTATCGTATAATGTCCCAAAATGTATTTATTTACAATCTATTTCATATTTTTGGTCACAGTTAAGGTTGGTAAATGGTAAAAAATACATTTTAGTTTTAAGATTTAAAATTCCCACCGAAACGCTCGCAAATGTCATGGCGTTGCTAGTGTCAGTAGTAGTCACAGTGCAAAAACGTCAAATTAATCTGTGGTGTAAAACGTAATTTAATACTCACATGGAAGTTTTTAAATTTCTAATTTTTGCTAAAAAAAGTCTTTACTTGATGCTAAAAATTCTCCCAGCATCAACACATATATTTTAGGCAAATTACCACTGTCTGCCTTAGTAAACCCTTGTTCCATGATGCGTTTTATTTCACTTAGGATTTAAATGAAAACAAATAAATAACAAAGATCGTTATCGTAAATAAAACCAGAGAACCGGCTGTTTCTTTACTACCATAGACTATAAAGAGATTGTTACCTATGTCGCAGATTATAAAGTAATATGTTTGGTTCTATTTCATGTGTACTCGCGTGTTCCTCAAAGTGACGTCATTCGCTATTGAACTTAATGTGGCGGACATAGGATTTTTGTAGATTTTAATTATCGTAATAATTATCAACCCCGCTCTTAATGAAAAAATAAATGCGTGTTTCGTATTCCACAACTCAAGTTTAACAAGACTTAGGGCCGGTTCCTGAATTAAGAATTTCACTAAGCAAATACTTAACTAACGTTCTGTCATGCTCTTTTCTGAGAAATTCGAAGAGACAGCACTACAGTTAACTATTTACTTAGCGAAATTCTCAATTCAGAAACTGACAGATGTTCAATTACTGTCATCATGCCTATTATGAATGTTATAATTTTTGTGGCAGCAACATTACTTATATAAAAAACTATGTACATACAATGTTTTGTACAGTCAGTTATAGTCAAAGCTATGCCAAAGGTGTAGCTCTTATCACGCACATAAGATCCAATATTGAATGAGCGGAATGCATCAGTCAATGGCTGTATTGTGTTATTAGTGTTATGCTAAACAATAGCAACTTTGTGAATTTCTGCTCTGAAACTCAAATAAGATCACCGCCAAAATGTCAATGTAAATAAGATTATCAAACTGATTTATGAATCGTTTTCTAAGTAACTAAGTACTTGTGGATAATTACATAATGTATGTATCAGTGAAACACGACTAAGTATATGTTTAAATTTATAATCATCACGTACGTGGCAAGCCAAAATATAATTTAATTATTATCTCCATACACAGCTGTAATTATGTTGACGCGATTGATCATTCTGAAACTAAGGTTGTAACTCGATATATAACACTTTGATGACAATGTTGTTTAGATATATGTTTTTACGTAAATTGTAGATTCTGATGTACAAACAGATAGCCAAAGGATTTAATAAATAGAATGAAATATAACAGCATTTTGTTTTAATTTACTATCTTTAACATGAGGTAATTATAAAAAAAAAATTAAAAATATCAACACAGTACAATAACTTCTTCTGGTCCAAAAGTAGGATAGGAACCTACCCTGTGATATGGTGACCAAATAAACACCCAAACAAGCCAATGGGTACCGTCTGTACTTTGATTGGAATCGAACCCATGGCCTCTGAATTAATAGTTAAAATATTTTACCCGTTGGACCAACAAGGCAGTCATTCTGTTTACCGATTATGTCGCACGTCAACCTTTATATTTTTGTTGCAAAGTCGCGTGTCATATAACCGAGTTCAGTGCAAGTGCTGTTTATACTACGTGGAACTACTGCTTTTCATCACAGTCATGCTACTATTGTGAATTGTGATAAATGATTTGTCGAAAAGACAAAAGAAGAGGTTCCGCGAAACCCACTTTACGACTCGCTCCTCTATGTAACAGGACCTCAGATTAATGAGACCTCCTTGGAATGTGTTTATCTGAGCATTTTTTCTTTTCCTACTGTGTCCGTCGCTCCTCAAGAAGTTTTCCAATAAGTTGACTCCATAAATAAAAAGGAGGCCGACAAAAGGGAAACCTCCGTACTTTGTTATTATGACACAGCTTCGCAAACAAACACAGAGCGATGAGCGCCGGATGGCCCCGGTAGGCCTAGCACGCATTCGGCGCGCTGCTGTAAGTTTCATATATTTTTTGGAACTAACCTTTTGTAGGCACCGCACATTATTGACTTAATTCCGGAATCACTTACTAGAATATTTGTCGGAAGATTCCGGCTAGGTTTCGCTCTTATTCGAAGAATTCGAAATTCTCACGGCGAGTAGAGATGGAGCTCGCGTCATCGGTTGCTCGTCTCTGACTCTCCGTCTACTCACCATGATTAAGCTCTTTGAATAAAAGCGAAACCTGCTCTTCCGACAAAAATGAAGAGTGATTCAGGAACTAAGTTAATAATTATATAACTTTAATTTGACAAAACACAGTGAAAGTCACTGTAACAAATCAAAATATCTTGTAAGATTTGTAAGATATTAATTTACATTGTAGGATAAGATGCAGATTTGTGTGATAATAATATATATGTTTTGAGGTGTTTCAAAGAACTGACATAAAAGAAAAAAAAAACACTTTTTTCGCTCTTTATAAATTTTGCTGAAGTTGCCGCAGACCGAAAATTTTGTTTTTTCTTTTAGGTTGAAGACTTTGAAGTTGCCAAAAATATCAGCTGTTCCACACATTTTAAAGCCCCCGAGTCTAGATTCTGTAAGAGTATTAAGTACAATGACAGCAACATAAGTACAAGAAGAAATTAAATGAAATCGCAGCTTTCACGCAGTTGCCATTCTACTACAATGCTTTAACAGAACCTAGGCGCAGGTGGTTAAGTCCATACTTCAGTGTGGAAAAGCTGATACATTTTTCGTGATTAAAGTTTTCTCTACAGGCAAATTTTGGAACTAAAGCTTTCATAAGCACTTCACGACGACGCTCTGTACTCACCGAGATTAAGCTCTTCAAATACAAGCGAAACCTGTCGGACTCTTCCGACAAAGATTCAAGTGAGTTGATCCGAAATTAAGTTAATAATAATACAGTAAAATTGGTTCATATTGACGAGTAGAGCCCTCATTTTCAGATGTATCTGTACATCCAATTTGTTTAAGTCCGACATGCTGTTGTGTACGTGCTAGGTCATTGGAAGCGGGCCTGCTGCGCGAAAAAGGACAATTGAATAATTCAGTAGAGAGTGAAATACTTTTGTTTATTTATCTATGGTATAAAGAAACTGGAGAGGTATTAGCAAAGTGAAACATATAGCTCTGTAAACTGAATACTAGTGCCAATATCACCAAGATCGCACGTGAGTGCGCTATCAAGTTGCTCGTTTTTTAGAAAAAAGAAAAATAAAGATATTACAACAAGAACATCACAGAAACAAAATAAACAGATAAATGACATAATATGAACAACAATAAAAAGAAAACGAAATAGGCAACAGAAAAAACAAAAAAAAAACATAGATTTAGCCTGTGATTTATCTAAGTTGCTACAAAAGGCGACTGACTCAGCGTTGTTTGAGGGAGTGAGCCCTCAGCGCTGATTTTCAGTCAGTGTTAAGGTAACTCATAATTGTACTACGGTGCGTGTCGTGGTGCATTTAAAAGGTATTTTTCGAACATCACCTCGGAATGGGTGCTCAAGAGCTATCTCAGAGGTAAAAGTGAAACATTTTGTCTTGTAATAAGTCCGCCTTTGAGCGTAATTTTTATTACCAGCCTGTTGTTTATTTAAGTTTTAATTTTGTTAATGTTTTTATTGTGCAATTAAGTGTAACAAACGAACAAAATAATAGGGGTTAAAGTATGAAATTGCCGTTTTATTGCAATAGGTTCTTTGAATTGACATAGAATCTTCATGGTTTGAGGTTTTCGAATGAAACTTTTTTCAAATGGTTTGTTCTTTTTTTAAAAAATGTGAAACATTTGAATATCGACTTTCAATTGTTTTTTTTATTCAATTTAGACAAGAAAGATGGATACTGCGAAAATTCGAGTGATTTTTGAATACGAGTTCCGACGCGGAACTAACGCGGCAGAAACAGCCCGCAATATCAATGCTGCGTTTGGAGAGGGGTCTACTAATGAACGCACCGTGCGATTTTGGTTTAAACGCTTTCGTGATGGAAATTTCGACTTAAAGAACGAGCCACGAGGAAGACCGCCCACACAGGTGAATAACGATGAATTAAGAGAGATAGTGGAAGCCGACCCTAGTCAAACTACCCAGGAATTAGCGGCATGGTTTAACGTTACCTTACCCACAATATTGACTCACTGCGTCAAATCAATAAAATAAAAAAATACGAAAAATGGGTGCCTCATAATCACTCGAATTTTCGCCGTATCCATCTTTCTTGTCTAAATTGAATAACAAAAACAATTGAAAGTCGATATTCAAATGTTTCATATTTTTTAAAAAAGAACATCATAGAAACCATTTGAAAAAAGTTTCATTCGAAAACCTCAAACCATGAAGATTCTATGTGAATTCAAAGAACCTATTGCAATAAAACGGCAATTTCATACTTTAACCCCTAATATAAACAAAGAGTGCTGTATGAAGACGGGAAGGTGATAACTCAGTGGAAACATCGTTTGCTTTACAGGTGTGTACTTGAATTTCTTGGTTCGGATCCCGGCATATACCTAGCACTTGAAGTCGCTTAATTCTAAGTTACGTAATTTACTTACAATACAAACACTTACCTAACTCGTTGACCTATCAGTATCATGCCTGATTACCATGTCGGAGGTTGTGGGCTCAATTCCCATTGGGGGCCATCGTGCATTTATGCAAATGGCCTCAGTCTGGGTGTATTTCCATGTTTGTTTTGCCTGGTAACCATAGCAAAAAGTCAAAGTCAAAAATTTTATTCACTATAAAACAAAATGTTTACTTAATGAACGTCAAAGTTGTTAGTTTCACAATTAATAGATTATGCGGAGAAGAAACTAACAAAGAAACTCCACATTTATTATTTTCAAGACAGGTTTGCTTAATTAACAGTTTTCAACTTAAAATTACACTACACTAGATACAATCGTCCCCGTTAACAGTATTTAAACACCAGACATCTTTGCCTTCCAAATAATCCTTAATGCTATAGGTAATAGGGTATCCTAGTTTGGGACCAGTACAAGTGATCGTGTTGTGTGCAATTTGTTTATTTATTTTGCTTGATAATGTGCTTAACTTTTAGATGTCTGGTTGACTAGCCAAAGTATTGTTTTGACAGCACGCGATGATTGAAGTGCTTAAAATTACAAAACTTTATCTAATCTTATACTCAACCTAAGCAGAACAAAACTTAACAATATACAAATTAACCCTGAACCCCAAACTAAATTAAAATTGCATCGTGTGGTACAGTGATCCATTCAGAGTGAACTTAAATATCAATACAAACTTGAACATTCAAGCATAGGCCTAGCTTTGAAAAAAATCGCTAGCCCAGACAATGATTTTTCAATATTTGTATATTGACATAGAAAATAAGGGGCACCCCCGCCGTCTGTTTAAATTGCCACCACAGCAGGCCCCGGCCCACAGAATAAGGGTTTTTATTAATTTTCCGCTAGAAATACTTTCGGAATTTCGTCGAGTCCATTAAAAAGACCCCGCGCACAATGAGCAATCGAAAGCTCGTTATTTCTGTACGCTTTAATAGAATTTCCGCCTATTATGTCACTTTTCAAATAACAGTTTAATATTATCAGCATAGAAACTCAAATTATTCCATATTGAATGAAGTTTTACCAAGAACAGTATATTCAAACAAAAAGTTTCTCTAAGTACGTTTCGATCAACTTTTGTTGTTCCGACCGATCGATTTTAGGGTTTTGTAGTTAATAGTTTCGCCATGTCCGCCCGTCTGTCCGCACAAAGGCGACAAGTACTAGAAAGCTGAAATTTGCCAAAGGAAGCGGAAATTTGCCATGGATGGAAAAAAAGAAGGAGAGAAGACATTTGTAGAGGTACCCTACATTTCTTTTTTAGATTTAATTCTGCCATTAAATCCTCTTATTAAATTCCTCTACACCTAAATTAGGGATGATTGTTTTTCTCGAATATTGATACCTTAATTTATATTAACCAGTACAACCAAAGAAATATTTCCTTGTTATTTCTCAAAAATAATTTTTCATGTGTGAAAACAAAAACTTTAGACGGTCGAGTGAAAGTCATAGACTTACTCTCAAATATACAAGAAATAATTAAATGTAGTATTATATTTACTCGTCTTTCCTGTGGGCTAGGCCAACTAAGCTGCCAGGATGGTATAGACGCTGAGCAAGCATACTCCATCTTAAAAACATTGTCCCAGGAACTGCAGCGTCCGAGAGGTCCCTTCACCCATCTAGTGTGATTGAAGGTGCCACTGTGTGACGCGCACCCCCTTTACCCTCTACTCCACTCTGCTCTCTGCTACTTACACTGCTTAAACTGAGCCCTAAGTTCCCTCTTAACTTGCTCCTGCCACTAATGACCACTGGTTCCTGAAGAAGTAGTCCTCTGGAGTCCTCTGCAGCGCTCCATCTTTGCCTCCGTTGAATGTCTAAGATATTATGGTCCACAGGAGATTACTAAGTAAAGTATGAGTACCTAGGCTTCCTACCTACTATTTTAGCTCAGTGTAAGTTAAATGTGTACTATGTAAAAGAACAATTTGTGAGTACCTAAAATCACAGAAAATTCACTTCTTTGGCCAAAATGTGATCGTCTAGATAGCCTGACAGGACCCTTTGTTGTGAAATAGTAACCAGGATCTTTTCAGGGAGTCAGGATTTCCAAAAGCAATTAAACAACTAGAAAGAGTTAAAAAATAATCTATTTATTTATCAAGATTTGTAGAAATATTAACATTTGAGATTTAAAACAGATTTTAGTGAACACAGTTTAACACAGATTAGAATATTAACAGTAATTGTTAATATTTTTGGTTTAGTCAATATTTGAGACAAATATGGTTTTAGTTTATTTTTGTACATAGTTTTGTATGTAGATTTTACACTCATAATTTTAGTTAGGCTCTGTGCCCGGTTATTGTTTTATTAGATAGATTCAAGTTTTCGTTAGTTTGGTTTATTATGGATTGATTTTAATTGGTTGTTTTAGACTCTACCTAACAATTTACTTTATTATGTAAATGACTTCAACTGCTTGCAAATACTACTGCTAAACTGTCTGTTTGCTGGTTTTCTACCACGCCAAACACCAGTTCCTAACAAATGTGCGTGCCATGTTCAAGACCTGACCCATAGTGAGAAAAGAACATGGCAAAGAAACTCACCGTTCGATCAGATATAGACCTATTTCCATCAAATTGATTAAATGTTTGAAATTGATGCAAGCAAGTTGATTTATGAAGAACAATGCAAACACAACTTCTAATCAACCTTGAAACACAAGTATGTAGGTGAAGCCTACACCGAAGTATGGTTCTGTAGACTACAGCAACATTCCAAGATGCAAATCAGACTTTATCACATTTACTGCTGAGACCTGAGAATGATCTAGAGAGCTACCTTGACCAAATCGATGTAGTCAGATCCAATCCACTGGTATGAATCGTACCACGGCCTGCATTGCTTCAGCCATGATTTGCCCAAGCCATCTCACCAAAACGTTTCTCAAGCTATACCACTTTCACAGCTGAACTACTCAATATTTGCTGCTGTAGCCACATTACCGACACACTGTAGAATACTTTAGTTTGATAATCAGTTTGCTAACTCACCCTAATCCTAATTTAGACCGGCCGGTCAGCCCCGCCAAGAAAAGACGCCCAAGAAAACCACCGTCCGATTCCCCGCCAAAATCCCCAGTCCAAGTGCGCGTCTCTTCCTTTCCCCCCGTTGCCATCCACCCCTCTTGGGTTCCCAGGTCTTTCAATGAAACCCTTTCAGGAATATTTTACATAATTTTAAATATTTTCTCTGTGTAAAATAAGCATTTTGAATTCTTTACTGAAACCATATTTAATAGTTTTGCTAAATTAAGCCTTTCCAAAGTATTCATTGACTGTATTATTAGGTTTTTGATGGATAACATTATCAGACTCCTACGGTTCCCTCCTTTTTCTATCTGCAGATTACCATTGACCTGACTTTCTTGTTTACTTTTTTCCCTGCCGATACATTGGCATGGACAACTTTGCATACAGCCAACTTTTATGATCGTGGTTGTGTTTGTTTTAGAACCAATTGAGCAAACGTTGTTAAATTGTTGAAAAAGAATTAAATAATTTATTGGTTGAGAAACCAACGTTTTATTTCTTTATTTTTTTATTTTGTAATGTGAAAGTAATGGACATTATTGCCCGAAATAATAAATATTTATTATTATTTATTGCAAAAAGGCGCCATCTAGCGAATCTCTAATACTACAGCAAAATTTGTTTAATTTTATTGATTATTGTACAACGCAAAGGATTATTATGTTCCCCTACATTTGTAAATAAGTGGCGGTCGAAATGCAAAGGCAGTGCGGACCGTCACAACTGGACGCTGTATAAATCATCTCATTAAGCAGATGCAAAGGCCAAAGTGTAGTGTGTATTCACTAACCTTATGCCTCTAAAATACCGTATCATTTGTAAGTATTTAGTACAAACCCATTCCTAAAAACGTGTGTCTATGTAACTTTAGCTTGTCTTTGAGATCAAAAGCAATACATTAGATCTTATAGTCCTAACTCCATCATTAAATCCGAGGCTTTTGAATGCCTAGCTTACTTGAACTTAACTTCAGTAGCTAACTCTGCAAAACAAGCTCTTGAGCCCTTAATCCACTTCTGACCCTCTCTACGTACAAAAAGAGTGCATGTTCCCGGCTTCAAACTTAAGAGTATAATACTTATTGGGGTAGGGTTGAGGTCGGGTCTATTCGATTATGTAAGTGACGGCTGATATCGGAGATCGATCACGTGACTTCGGCACGACTAGTACATGTTTCTACAGCACCCAGAAATCTGGGTGGTTTGAAAGCTGCGGTTATGTAATGAATTCTTAAAAATTCCTTCTGCTTAGACTATTACCTTTAAGTATAGACGTAAAATAAATAAAAAATAGGTGAGACATCTTGTTTCAAGTTGAGATATATTGTTTAAAAAAATTCGCCAACAATTAATAGCGCCTCTCCAACTATCAGAACAATAACATGCGGACCCAGCGCGTACGCAGCCACGTACCGCTCTGGCTGCCGACTAATGGTTCTCATAGATTTGATTTTGTGTAGATATATTTTTGGAAAGGGCCTTTAAAAATATATTAACAAGCGTATTGGATAGTTGTGGCAAGGTTATTTTGCAATGGCTTTCAAACCGCCTAAAATTCTTGGTGTATTTGTGTATTAAATATTTTTTTACAATTAAAACAAATGTACGATTCGGCGGATGTCATTCGAGCACAGGAGTAATAAAAACGAGTATGTATATTATTGATGTATGTAAATAAGTTAAAATGAATGCATGTATCGTAGTGTAGTTCTAGTCTTTATAGTCAAAGATTAGAGCGATTTCAACAAATTAGGTCTCAAATGTCAAATGAGGTCTTATGTCTGAAATTTCAAGTATAAGAAGATCGTCGTCAAATGTCATATTGATAGTAATAAGTTACTTGGATAAAAAGCAACAAAACCTTAAACGAATGCTAAATTTCCTTAAACGACCTTGTTCAAGACTATTTAGCTGGCCTTTTCTGTAGAATGTCAAAACTCTGCGTGCAGGGTCATATCAACTTACCCACAAGAAATTGAACGAGAGGTTGAAACTTTTCAACAGTCGTTTTTGAATAAATTTCTATCTCCTGCCGATAGCAACTCGCATTTGAATTTCCTAAACAAATGCGCAGAGGTACCTCATTATTTAATCTAGAATTATACAATTAAAATAATGTGCTGGTCAGTTTATTTATTGAATATGGAAGCACCGCTTTGCCCGTGACGAAAACTATACATATTTTTATTGAATACATAAATCAGGATTTTTTTATGTACGTCCTATGTACGTCACACTGCAGGGCACAGGCCTTCTCTCAGAGAGAGAGAGAGAGAGAGAGAGAGAGACAGAGAGAGAGAGAGAGTATGGGCTTGATCACCACGCGTGCCCAACGCGGATTGGCAATTTCAAGCGCTGAGTTATGTGATATTTTCCGCTGAGTTATGTGATATGAACCTCATACACACGCTTCATCACGATATTTTTCTTTATCAGAATGAGGGTTTCGCTTGTTTTATCCGGGTTTTTTTTAAATAGCGTCTTTTGTTCGCATTGATGGGCAAAGGCCTCCCCGGCTGTTTTCCATCTCTCCCTGTCTTATCAGGGTTTACATAATTTTATTAAAGTTTAAGTGTCACAGGCCATATCGTTGTAATTAGTAAATCATGACAAATGTACACTCTATGTCCATTTATTACTACTATGAACGCCGATGCAAATCAATTCGCAAGTATTGTACTGTATTTATTTCATCTTTTGGTACATTTTATACACTTAGACACGTTATTCTATGAAGTAGATGATAATAATTGATAGTCAAATGTTACATCTACTAACAACGCATGCACATAATACTAATAGCAAGGATGTTTTAGCCAAATAGATTAATTCAAAAATGCCAAAATAACACAATTGAATTGAATTAGAATGATGTCAAATTGATTAGAAATGTCACAACATAATCATTATAACAATATACTAAATTAAATTACAACCACATAAATAAATTACATCATTACTTCATTAAATTACAGGGTCAATTATATTGTTATCGTTGAATGCTTCATCTACAGTATAATAGCTTTTCTTGATAAGGCCTTTTTTCTAACTACGCTACAGAATTATTTGTGGTTAAACAGTTTTACTTCGTCAGGTAGTTATAAAATTTGATTCCTTAGATTCATTACATACTTTAGCGAGTTGGAAGCATCAGCCTATTTCTATGTCTCCTCTCAATACTATGAGTATCTCTAACTTTAACAAACATATTTAAATTATCTCTTGCATTATATTAAATTTTGGTATATACATTCTTCAACCATTGTCATTATGCCTACTTCTCTAAGCTTTTCCCTACAAGAGTCTTTATATTTAGGTCCCAGTATATAGCGCAGTATATATCGGAATCGCTCGTAGCCCCGGCTGCCTGAGTGATCTTAAAACGATCACGAAGGTTAAGCAACACAGGGCGCGTTCAGTGCATGGATGGGTCGCCGTCTATGCCTAACGCTAGTGGCATTTTTCCGAGCGGTTCCGTGCTTCGCAAGGCACGTTAAGCTGTTGGTGCCGGCTGCCGTCGATAGATGGCAGTCTTTAAGCCAAGTCAGAGCCGCCTTAGGGCGGCTTGACAACTTCTGACAGTAGACGAGCCACTAGCCTACAAGCCTCCACCAATCCGGACTTGGCCCCCGTGGTGGAGTATGGCCTATACCTTTCTCAGGGAAGAGACCCGTGCCCCTCGGTGGGGACATAATGGGTTGATGATGAATATAGCGCAGTGCTCGTTTCTGCAGCACAAATACTGTTTTTCCTTAAGCTGCTGTGCCCGAGAACATCACTCCGTACGTCATAATGGAGTGGAAATACGCAAAGTAGATAATTTTTGCTGTTCCGTACTATCTGATTCTTTAATTTTCTTAATGGCATTCTGACAGTTCTTGCGATGCGTCGCGCGATTTCGCAGATTTTTACGATGCGACGTCGCAGTTTTGTGTACGGGCCCATAACCCTACGTACTTCATCAATACAACGGACACTATTTCAACAGTATCACTGGTTCAAGCAATGTGGTGGAATAGTGTTTTTCGTGTTTCAAATTCCACTACGGCAGCAAGACTTACACTAGAGGTGCGGGATGAGTCAGCTCTCTTGGGAATCGACGCATTAGTCTGGGAGCCAATGCGTGAAGTTACATTGTTACGCTCGTTTGTAAGGGCGAAGCCATTGGAAAAATCCGTCTAGCATAGTGTTCCGCAGTTTTTTGTGTTCAAAAATGTGTAGACCAGAAATCTCATTAATATGTGGAGCTATTTTTAGAACCTACAGCCTAGATTCAAGGCTTGTCTGGGCTCCATGCCCCAAACCTATAGGGTTAAGAACCTTACACAAGATTTAATTATCGCTAAAACGGCCACTTTTGGGAACAACTTGTAACTTTTCCGAGGCACACTAACTGATGACTACGGTAGGTACACCAGTGTGCCTACGGCATACACTTTGTGAAACACTGGTCTCTGAAGAATCATGCATCTAAGAACTTAGTGAAAAGTACTCCAAAAAAACGTAGGGAGACAGGAGGAAAGGAGTTCGTCTCGTTGGTCGAACTCCTTTCCTCCTGTCTTCCTAGCTGTAATGCGCTTGATTACAGAAACAGAGGTGGTGGGTTCGATTCTTGATGGAGACCGCCGAAAGAAAGTCCTGTAGGAAAACTAATTGTACTAGAGGGCTACGCAATGTACATCGAATTGTTATATTAAACTATAAATTGTAGTTTCATGAATCGCGACCCTGGTCTATAATTTTTCCGATAAATAAAACTTTCCTTAGCAGTCCGTAATGCAGGGATGAATGGGTCTCCGTTCTCCGACTAACCTAATTTAATCGACCTCTAGCTTTTCATAGGAGAAATACGAATTCAGTAAGCTTTTATACGATTCTATACAGGCTCTAACAATAAACTTACAAAGACGTCAGGAACAAGAAACTCAGTAAAGTGCCTACATCATATTTTCCTTTAGAATCCAATATTGCTACTCCATAAGTTTACGTGGACGATATATATTGGATATTGTTTTGGGTATGGTCGACTTGCACCACTTTTTAAACTTAATTTAAGTCACAAATAAATTTATTTAACCTAATTTGACTGCCTCGTTGGTCGTTTAACGGTTAGATAAGGCACTTAGCTACCAAAACAGAGGTCGTGGGTTCGATTCCCACTGGAGGCCGCCGTATATTTGTACCAATGGTCTCAGTCTGGGTGTATTTTCATGTTTGTGATGTCCTTGCCTGGTTACCATAGCACAGGGTATCCAGTTTTGGACCAGGTTAAGTGATTGTGTTGTGTGGAAGTTATTATTATTATTTTTTTTTTTCTATGGAGATTTTAGTTAAATACTACTTAAGCCACATTTAAGAAGTGACGCAAGTTGGCAAGCGTGGCAAGTGGCAGACCCTTTGCTCGGCCTATCCCTCCGGGATACAGACGAGAATGTTATGTTATGTTTATGCAAGTTGGCCTTAAACGAGTTAATGAAACGTCACAAAACATCTAGTAATCAAAGGTCTAAAATTCTTCACTTATTTTTTATACAAATTGGCTGCAACAAGTTTAAAAAAAATACTGAGATTTTTGATGTTTTGCTTGTGGCAAGTGGTTTATTTACAGAAACTGAAGAAACGGTGTTCAGGTTACTTCAATAGTACGTTGTTAAGACAATATAGCAAAGAAAATGTGTCAGTTTTGTGGATAAATGGATAAAAATGCGTGCTAAACAAATTTTACTCGCCTTTTTACTGAATATTTAATCTCTTTATACTGGATCGATAAATTTAAAGAAAAGAAAAGAAAAGAAAGGAAAATAACACATTTATTGAATACCACAGAGACATAAGCACACTTAATTTAGGCAAAAGTCTTCGCGAAATCATTTTAAATTAATTATAATAATAAAAATAACTTCCACACAACAAAATCACTTGTCCTGGTCCCAAACTAGGATACACTGTGCTATGGTAACCAGGCAAGATAAATTACAGACATTACAAATATGGAAATACAATCAGACTGAGGCCATTTGTAGAAATATACAGCGGCCCCCAGTGGAAATCGAAACCACGATTCTATGGTAATATACCGCTAGACCAACGAGGCAGTAAATTTGCTATACATTTTAATTCTGTCTACCCTCTAGGGATACAAGGGTGAGTTTACGTGTGTATCAACATCGTCGGCTCCCATTGTTGGTTTTCGGAAATTTAATAAAACAGCCCAATTAATATTTCGCTGTTAACAATTTAACGGAAAATAGAGCTTCAAAGCGCTCCCCCATATGGCATTGTCGAGGATCTTAACACAAGTCTGCAAATAGCAGATAAATTAAACATAAAAGCCATTGACGGGACAAAGAGCGCGTCATGGGACTTAGAGATAGACTTAGATCCTATATGGATGATACCGGGGGCAATTGAGTAACTCAGCGAGGTGTGACGGCTCATTTGATAGGTTAAGTTAGCGTTTATAATAATGCAATAATTAATCTATACATATACCTGCGTCCCACTGTATGGCACGGGCCGTTTCTCAGAGAGCGGAAGTATGTGCTTAATCACCACGCGTGCCCACTAGGGATTGGCGATTTCAAGCGCTGAGGTATTTAAACACCTTTCCTGCGACATTTTTCTTCACTGTTAGCGAGTGGTATTGCTACTACAAATAACTAAATGTTACTAACTTAGAAAACAAAGTCATTGGTACATACACCGGTCAGCGGTTACTTTACTAGATTTCATAGGAGATTCACCAAAGCTGAGAGAATGGTAAAGCTTATACAGTATTGGTGCTTGGCATCTAAGTGATAACTTAATACATCTATTTTATGTTAGGATTGTGATTAGTCGTCATCTGGCATATGTGTAAGAGGCCGAATTAATTTCAATGATGAAATATTGTATTAGAACGACAAAATATTGTGAGCAGTTGGCACTGTTTTTAAAAATACACTGCTTTTTGTATGAATTCAGTAAAACTCTTTGCTAACGTGTCAATTTTCAAACCTGGCCCGGGTTTCATAAAACTACAATTAATATTTTGTTATGACAATTCGATGGACATTGCGAAGACGATCAGTGCGATTAGTCTTCTTAATTATTAATCCGTGGGTTAATCGGCTATGCAATGTACATGAAATTGTTATAGTAAACCATTAAAACGGGACCCTGCTTGGGTAACTCAATTTTCCGTTAACACCTTCACGGGATCGTAGTCTAGGAGGGGACTAAGTAGTACCGACGCTAATGCTCACAAAGTTATTGTAAATTGTATAGTAGATCGTACAGTGTACACAGACCTCTGGTGGGGGAACCACGGTGCAAAAGACAAACAGGGTCCCCGCTACCGCGTTTAAATATTGATATTAGGAATCCGTACCCTACTCACTGATTTGGGCTGTAGTAGGCTCCTGACTGATCCGGAAATACCTTGAATAATTGAATATTGACGCAATGTTTAATGAGTTGGTGTCCCTGCTTATGTTATCAATGATGGCTTGACGATATTCATAAAAATGTACAGATGAATACTTATTACTAGTGGCTTTTAGGAAAATATACCCTTTACATCTACAGCAGACATACTCGTAGATCTGTCAGTGTACCATTAATCTGTGTTCATCTTAATCCGTTTAGCCACTATTCGTAATTGCGTGACAAAGATGCAAACTTGCCAACCATGACGTTTATAATCTGATAATAATATCTAATATTATTGGTAAGATATTTAAACTAATATCAACCTATAACAGAGTTATTAGCTTAATTCCAGATTCACACACTTAAAGTAATAATGTGGAGTGCTTACCACATTATTAGGGTTATTGGTTATTTTTTATTTCAGTTCTTAGGGTACTGTACCTCAAAAGGTACAGCCACAGTAACCCTTATAGGATCACTTTCTTGTCCATCCGACTGTCTGTCAAAATACCCTGTATCTTGGGAACGCGTGGAGGTATTGAGTTGAATTTCTAATTATTTACTCAAGCCTACAGCCCGTTAAAAAAGACTTCTAAGCTGTGAAAAAAAAACTTCTAAGTTAACGTAAAGAAAGTTACGGCTGTTTATGCCTCAAAAAACTTATATTTCGACACTATCAAAGGAATCAAAATTTATAGGGTACTTTCCAGTGACCTAGAGCTGAAATTTGGCAACTAATATTGTTGTAAATTATACTTGTAGTTGGCATAAATCTAAAAACTATACATTTCTAATTAAGTCGGGAAAAGCTCGGAAAAACTGCGAGACTCGATTCCTGAATTACTATAATATGTAAGTACCTACAAATTTGTACGGAACCCTCGGTGGGCGAGTCCGACTCGCACTTGACATTAAAAGTCTTCCTAACCGTACTGTTGCTAGAAATAGTACAGGGCTATTCGACCGGAAAAGTTGAACGCAGAAATACTAAAAAGCCCGAATGTAGCGTTTTCGCTACACCTGAAACCAGGTAACATGAAAAAGAACTTCGACCACTTTTAATTAAAAAACTTCTTAACTGCTACCAGAAAAAACGGAGCTACAAGTTTGTAGCCTCGTCTTTACTGTTTGAACTACAGGTGAAAGGAGGAAAACACGGAGGGGTATTGGAAGAATAACAGTGCTATGCCAGGTCCACGTTTCATAAAATTACAATTCATAGTTCATTACGACAATTCGATGTACATTGCATGGCCGAGTCTTCCTATTTGTTAATTTGTGGGTTAATCGACTTTGCAATGTACGTCGATTTGTCATAGTGAAGCGAAGCGCTCTAACTTTACATATTACTTATTTATGTACCATCCATCTATCGACTATATTCTTCCTGCAATCCACTTCATCCAAAGGTTGTCGGGAAGAGATCGCTCTAAGCGATAAGACCGCCAACTGTATACCACTACTTAGATATAAAAAAATAATTGTACTTCTTTCACTTGGTTGTGCAATAAAGTGTACTTATCTTTCTATATCTATATTTTTCTTATTTTAGATAGATAGAGATCACTTTATTATACATAAACAACATATACTTAAATTCACTCAGTAGATACTTACGCATTTAGAACCAAGCACTTAGGTTTCCTTACGATGTTAAGGAGTGGTTTTGTGACACATCTTAACACAGAAAACAAAGTATTTGATACACGCCGGGGTTCGAACCCCACGACCTCCCGAACGAGAGGGAAACATTCTACAGACCGCGCTACCACCGCTTGGTTAAGTAACAATTTATCACAGAAAAGTCTTCTGTAAAGTTTTCGGTAATATAAATATATTTAAAATAGCTAAATCCCACCCAAAGTACCAAAGCCAAGCAGACTGGACATCTAAAAAGAAAACTCACAAAGGAGACCCCGCTTCCACAAACAAATCCAATTCCGGGGGAGAATCAATTTGTATCTCGGCAAAGTCCATCGCAGTTGCTTATTCGTATAAATAAATCGATGAAGAGCCAGCATGTGTCCAGAGCCAGCCAACTGCCGATATAAATCTGGCAACAGCGCTGCCCGGTCGCCTGGCGAATCTGAATTATTCATACTCTAGGTACAGTGTTGACTTGCGGCCCCTACTTGAGATCATAATAATTATATTATTAATAAAATTAAATAAAAGAAAGAAAAAAGGAGAACTGCAGATTGATTTTAAGAGATGATTAAAAACCTTGCCAATTTCCGCGTAAATTCCATACCACATATAAATAATATTACAATCTATTACTAAGATTGTCTGTCTGTCCGTCTGTTTGTCCGTCCGCCTGTCACCAGGCTGTATCTCAAGAACCGTGGTAGCTAGAGAGTTGAAGTTTTCACAGATTATGTATTTCTGTTGCCGCTATAACAACAAAAAAACAAAATAAAATATTTATTTAAGGGGAGCTCCCCTTACCATACAACAAACGTGATTTTTTTGCTTTTTTATCTTTGTGTCTAATGTTGTACGGAACCCTTCGTGCGCGACGCCGACTCGCACTTGGCCAGTTTTTTCAGTCCTTGACCCTTAACAGGAGTGTGACTAACTACTTCTTGACCAATTTTTATTATTTGTTGTTATATAACCACACCAAGTAAGTCACTTGTGTGTCGTACGACATTTTTTGCGACAGATCAAAAACAAAAAAAAAAAGTAAAGGAAAAGTTACTGTATTGGGATCTTTTTATTATTTGTTGGACCGTCTGCCAAAGATATGTGTGAAAACATACGTTTTTGAAAATTTCAACTGGCTACCTATTACAATTCAAAACAAAAAGCCCTTTAAATATCCCATTGCTATAATAATACCTATCAAAATAATTTCGTTACTAGGAAATATAGGCGGAGCCAACTATCGTATTACAAACTGTCAAAACTTTCGTTTAAAATCGCTCTACTCGTATCCTGCGTAGACGCTCCCGCCGATTGCTAATATTTGTTGCATTTCTTCGTCCGACTTCAACTTTGTTTGATATTTATTATTTCCCTCTTGTTCTCAAATATGAATTCTTGATTTGTATTCATTGGCGCGATTTGTTCGGTGCGGCTGGATTGTTTTCGAGCTTACTCTTGCATGCAAGAATTTCATCGTGTTCTTGGCTGATCGTTCTTCTTGAGGGATTGGTAGTTCTGCCAAAGAACTGTTCAGTTATTAAGGTAGGATTTATTGACACCCAGCTCACTGGAATTGCAAATTGAAATTACGTTTGTGAAGATGTTTAAAGGTTTGTTAAAGCGTAGCACCATAATGTAAAAGGACACTAATGTGTTTGGTTTTTGGATGAGTTAATACTGCGGTCGCGTAGCAGAAGTCCCGCAACTTATGAGGTCGCCATCGTCGGATCAACATGAGTAGGACATCTTAGTAGGTAAATGTGTGAAACTACTAGTCCGATGATGTCGTGTCGTTACGGTTATCGTCCAATGTGAAATCAGCCATAGATGTAAGTTTTTAAGACGAATGCAAATGAGGTACCTTTCTTCGCATTTGTTCAGTTTATTTTATTTTACTTATCTGAAGATTGTATGGAAGAGATCACTTTTAGTAATAAGGCCGCCGTCTGTACTCTTAGATTAAGAAATATTTGTGTAATTTCCATTTTTATTTACTGTAAAGGGTTCTCTATCTACAATCTATCTATCTTAAAAGGTCTGTTAAAAATCTGTTAAATGTTGTGTATTGTTGCGTGATTTCATGTTTTTGAGTATTGGGTCGAAAAATAAATGTATTTTCTTTCTAAAACTTCAAGTAAAATCTACAAAAGCACAAGTTGTGGCGAGCACATGTCAACTCTGCGCGCGCACTATAAACTCCAACATTCCTACATCGCGCAAGCAAAATGTTTCACATGATGACATGACATACCATAAATATAACGTCCGACGAACATCAGTCGGACCGGCCGTCCCCAGGCATACGATCTGCCTGGCGGGAAATATCCCTTTATAGTGGAAGAGCACAGCAACAGCGCACGTTGCCAGTGGTACAGCAGCCTTCACCGGTTCCTACCACATGCGCGGTCCCCATGGTACTGTCGCCGGTGAAGTGACTGTTAGCCGCCGAACACCCTCAACCGCTAGTCGACTCACTGACTCAGCGCCTCCTGGCACTTGCAGGCTTTAGAGCACAGACTTCGATTCCTATCAGACCTAACTATGCGTAGCTACGGTCTTGAAGGGGAGTGATGTGGCGAGCACATGTCAACTCTGCGCACGCACTATAAACTCCAACATTCCTACATCGCGCAAGCAAAATGTTTCACATGGCATACCATAAATATAACGTCCGACGAACATCAGTTGGACCGGCCGTCCCCAGGCATACGATCTGCCTGGCGGGAAATTTCCCTTTATAGTGGAAGAGCACGATCACCCGCTCTTCCCTATAGTGGTGACCCCCGACAGAACATTGTCAACCTTCCTTCGCTCTCGCAGCACCCCACATACAATCAGTCTCAAAGCAAGGCCAGCATCCTCTTCCCTCTCACCTCATCAGTTCCACTACAGTCAACGCACCGACTACTGGTACTGATGGTGATCTCCCCCAACCCCTCGGCACGGCAGCCACACAGCAATAGCGCACATTGCCAGTGGTACAGCAGCCTTCACCGGTTCCTACCACATGCGCGGACCCCATGGTACTGTCGCCGGTGAAGTGACTGTTAGCCGCCGAACACCCTCAACCGCTAGTCGACTCACTGACTCAGCGACTCCTGGCACTTGTAGGCTTTAGAGCACAGACTTCGATTCCTATCAGACCTAGCTATGCGTAGCTACGGTCTTGAAGGGGAGTGATGTGGCGAGCACATGTCAACTCTGCGCGCGCACTATAAACTCCAACATTCCTACATCGCGCAAGCAAAATGTTTCACATGATGACATGACATACCATAAATATAACGTCCGACGAACATCAGTCGGACCGGCCGTCCCCAGGCATACGATCTGCCTGGCGGGAAATATCCCTTTATAGTGGAAGAGCACGATCACCCGCTCTTCCCTATACAAGTGTTTTATAAGTTATAGTAAATATTGACCTAGACCACCCTAGACCCAAAAATAGTTTTCATGGCATGATAATAATAATTATGCGTAACAGAATTAAACAGTTAACCTCTTAAACGTATTAAATCTAACATTTTTACGTATGACATTATCTAAGTTTGAATGTAGGTACGCAGAATAACATAACATAAACTTACACCTGTATCTCATAGGGGTAGACAGAGACCAGAGTCTGCTAATTGCCACGATCCTGACAGATATATTCGCTTCGTCAACATACATTAGTCGTTTCTTGCACAGCACGCACGCTCGTTTCGAGTACTTATTATGTACACTGAAGTACCATGGCAATAACTTGTACGAATATATCCAATTAAGCCAGATATGACAATTATAATATTTGCCGACTAGTTTTAGAACATTGTTACAGAAACAATGAACATGTTTGTAGAGTTGATGAGTACACCATAAATTAATTGGATATTCCCACTATGTAAAACAATTTCATAACTAATTGGATGCGTATCAAATATTTACTCAATTTTGGGACGATTGGAATTCTATGTAATGCTCTTGTTGAAATTGTCGAAATTGTTGAGCCGATATGATGTATTTATATTACTTAATTTTTTGTTCAACATTTAAATTTTTTGTAAGTCGTTTTGGATTTTGAAAACATTTTATTGAATTATGAATTTCATTGTTAATATCACGTAATTAAACGATAGATCCAAACTTAAAGGGGTGCGTCACGCGGCAATTCTGCAAACATAGTTTACTTTTTATTTACAAACGACCTGCTGGATCGCCATGAAACTTTACCAAGGTATTTAGAGGACACAGATTGACGTTTGATTTTGCTTTTTATCTTTTTAGGGTTTCTTATCCAAAGGGGTAAGGGATCCTATTGCTAAGACTCCACTCTCCGTCTGTCTGTCTGGCTGTCTGTCACCAGGCTGTATTCCATGAACCATGATCACCGATGATGTGTTTCTGTTGCAGCAATAACAAACAATAATAAAAACAGAATAAAATAAATATTTAAGGGGGGCTCCCATACAACAAACGTTGTCTAAAGACAGCGCTCGCCATCTAGCGGCCATCTATGTAACCTTCACAGCGCCGATGTCATGTCGTTAAATGTCAATGTTGTTGATTTCTATAGATGGCGCTGTTCTCAATGGTACGGTACGATGATAATGGTACGGAACCGCTCTTGGCCGGTTTTTTTTAACTAAAACTTTTGTAAGCACTACACATTGTTAGCTTACTTCCTTATTCACTTACTTTTCATCTTCTTCTTCGCTAATAAATCCCCTATTTGTATTTGCGATAAATCTATCATATTTTACTATACCCAAAGCTACGAGTACATATTATTCAGTGTGTTGTACTACAACTGCCCCGGGGTAAATTTGCACTTGGACCGTTTTTCAATTAATTACAGGCCCACTTTGCAGTTGTAAGGTTTATTTTGTAGTTTAATTTTAGGTCTGTAGTTGTCCGTGGCAACCCGAGACTGAGCTGAGTCCAGCGACCTGAATATATTATATTTGCGAGTCCCCTTAGGCGGAGTTACACGGCTATTGTTTTGTGTCAGAGGCGTAAAGTTAAGGTGGAACGAAAGTAGTGTGGAAGAAATTTAAAACGTTGTTATTGTTATCAACACTGACCACGTATTATTACAGCCGTACCTAATGCGATACAGTGACATTAAACATACTACAGCCTTAAGTTCAGACAAAAAAGTATTTGTTTCTCAAATTGTACCCAAAGCACTTAAAAATTGCAAAGAGCGTAGCATAGATTATGTTACATTATTACGTAGACATGAGTCCAAAATGGCTTTTCCCGGGCTATGGATGGCACTGCTTTGAAAACGTACAATAGTTTAGGCTTTGTAATATTTAAATAGACAAAGTTGATACTTCCGCATTGTGCTTTATCTGGGGGTACGGCAGTGCCCCCGCCAAGTCGGGCAAAAAAGGGCACGGCCGTACCATCCTTTTCTCGAAGCAGTTTAGCCATTTTCGACTCCCCCTAACTTCGTTGTGGATTTAACTAGAAGCCTGAATTTTCAGTAACCAAGCAGGCATTGCAATAAATTTGTAATCCCATGTAAGATTATAAGATTTATCCATATAGGATTACAAAGTTACATTTGCAGTGAATGAATCAGTGTATCTGTATATATTTATACAATGGAATCATAGTCAAATGGAATCATCCTATAATGGAATCATAGGTGTATAAATATAATTATGTTCAAAGGTAACTTGTAAAAAGGTCAAGGAAAAATGTAGAACTATCTACCAAAAGAAATGAGATGCCATCAAAAACATTACATGTAAAAAAAACCGAGTCTCGCAAGTCAGTTCTTCTACCGTAAAAAAGGTGTGAGATCCAAGATCCATTAACTTGGTAATCATACTGAATAATCTAATTTAATATCATATGTATTACATGTGAGATACATTCTGTTTTCGTGCGATGGCCAAGTCAATTTATTTATTTAAAATACAAAAGATTTTTAATATTGATATGGTTACTATAAGATGTTGTTAGGTTAGCTAATTATGTAATAACTTAAGACAGAAGAACACTTAAGTAGGATAAATATGCATAAATATAAGATATATTTTAATTTTTAGAAGGAATGTTTTCTGTTCAATTTATGAGAGGAAATTAATTGTTCCCGTAATCGGGTAAAACCGATTTCAAATAGACATTGCATTTCCATTATTTCTAAGGTACAGGGATCTCACAGTCGACTTTTATGCGGCAGCACTTATCGCGCGGGGCAAAAGTGCGATTTTCGGTCAACATCAAATTGGTGAGGTGGAGATCCACAGTACCTACTTCTACCGTATATTTTCATCTTTTATGCCATTTATAATTTGCAAGCAAGGTTCAAGGCAAATGGCATCATGGCAAAATGATAAGTAGTGTTATAATGCAGCCTATGAATGTCCCACAAGGCCTTCCCAGAGAGAGATAGCATGGACTTAATTACCACGCGTGCCCACCGTGGATTGGCAATTTCAAGCGCTGAGGTATGTGACTACACTCAGTTCAGACACTCAGGTTTCCTCACGATGTTTTGCTTCACTGTTAGCGAGTGGTATTGTTACTATAATTTCACAAATGTACGTTACAAAAGCGGTGGTAGCGGAGCGGTATAACGCCGGCTTCTCATTCGGAAGGTCGTGGGTTCGAATCATGGCATATACCAATGACTTAGTTTTTTAACTAGGATTGATGCAGTGGAAATGAGGTCCAGGAAAAATGCCCGAAACCAGCGTGCGTGCATGCAGATCCCCGCCTACCGCTCCGGGATACAGGCGTGAGTTTATGTAATGTTGTAATTTGTATTGACGTTTATTTTAACATTAAGCAAAAACCGCGTATGCAACTTTTTATTAAAAGAACTTTAAATTATTTTATTAACAGCCATTAAAAAGAATTCTCTTTTTTTTAATATAAAAACTGACCGCGACAAGCTTCAATATCATTTAGAAAACCAGAAGACAACGCCAAAAAATAAATGTATTTGCATATTGGACGTGTTTTAAATAAAAGTTACTGGATAGAAGGGTTTACATGATTTGCCTTATTTATATAAACGTTTCGATACGTCACACTGCAGAGTGTGCCCACGGCTAGTGGAGGATTTTAAGTTCTGAGGATAAAAAAAACCGGCTAAGTGCATGTCGGGTTTTTTTACGTTTCTACAATAGCCGAGAGAGAGGGGAGGGACGAAATTTTAGCTTTATAGTACTTGTCGTCTCTGTGCTAAGCCGCGGACGGACATGGCGAAACTATAAGGGTTCCTTGTTGACTACGGAACCCTAGAAAACGGAAGACTGGACCTAAACCGCATAAAACGATGTTATTTATAAAAACACCATGCCTCTAAAACAAACCTCAAATTCCGTTTAAGTAGTCTCTAGTAAAGTTTTTTCATTTACCGCAGACTATCATCATCATCATTATCAGCCATTTGACGCCCACTGCAGGACATAGGCCTCCTTCGTGGTTTTCATAACCATGAGGGGTTTTGCCATAATCGCCACGCTTGGCAGGCGGGTTGGTGATCGTACTATACGGTTGGAATCTCAGGAAGACGCTGCTGCCCGTCTCCTGGTAATTGATTTCCTTAGTCGCCTTCTACGACATCCACGGAAGGAAATGGAGTGACGTTATTCTTAATCCAGCGCCACAGACTATCGATTTATTATTATTATTATTTGTTTGGGAAACTTGCAGTTCACGTTATAAATGGACGGAGACCTAGAGTTTCCCAAACATATAAGCTAAAAATAAGTTTCCGCATATAGTAACTAAGTGACAAACATGTGCAAGTGAATAAAAAAATTAAAGTAAGTTTACACCACACTGCATTCTACATTCATTATTCTGCATTGTTTTTATAGGTGTAAACAAATAAAAAACTGCTTAAAGAGCATTTTAACGAATCGTGATTTCATAAATAACACTGTAGGTGTCTGATTGTTAACGTTTAAGTCGCAGTTTCTGCGTTACATTGAATAAGAACTTTTGAAGAAGACGTCCCCAAAACCCACTCCAGACTCTCAGCATAAAATCTTCAATCGTCGTTCAAATCCAAAGGCAAACGGCACTTTCCCCGAAAAAGGACTACAATATTTTTCCCCACAAAGCTCCCGCAAACCCACCCATAAATAACGAACGTCAGGAGTGACAAGTTAAAATCATCCGCGTCTATAACTGGATCTGGTGGCCGGACGGTAAGGGAACAAGGGGTAATTTGTTTTATTTTTATTTTAATAAGGACAGTTACACGAAAACATATATACATAAACTCAAGCCTGTATCCCAGAGGGGTAGGCAGAAACCAGGGACTGCCACTTGCCACGATCTTGACAGATCACTTTCGCTTCGCTTCCTCAACATTCATTAGTCGTTGCATGCACGCACGTCGGTTTCGCGTACTTTTTATCTTGCCCTTTGCTAATATATCCCCCATTTGATCGAAGTATGTCCATCTGGGTCGTCCCTTACCGGCCCTCCCACCCACAATCGCTCGATATATTTGTTTCGTTAATCTTTCTTCCTTCATCCTCTCCACATGTCCCAAACCAACGCAACACGAAAATGACGTAGTTAAAAGTTAAAGTCTATGCTGGCTGTGATCGGAGTCTCTTTGATGGATCACATCAGGAATGAGACAATTTGCTTTAGAACTGATGTGATTAACATAGCTTGTAAGATTAGGTAGGCTCTGCCGAAAAAGTGTTGTCTTGAGTCTTGAGTGAAGATCACGAACTGTCAAACGCATCCGACGTAGAACAAAAAGAAGTGGCGTGCCTTGGGGGAGCTGATTAATTGAAGTAAAATTTAAAAAACCCATGTGCACTCTTTATCATCAGCCATTTGACGCCCACTGCAGGACATAGGCCTCCCTCATGGTTTTCATAACCATGAGGGGTTTTGTCATAATCGCCACGCATGGCAGGCGGGTTGGCGATCGCAGTATGCGTTTGGAATCTCAGGAAGACGCTGCTGCCCGTCTCCTCGTAATTTATTTCCTTAGTCGCCTTCTACGACATCCACGGGAGGAAATGGAGTGACGCTATTCTTAATCCGGCGCCACACTGAGACACTCTTAATTATGCATAACCATGCATTATTGTGGTAAAAACTAAAATAACTGTAAAATATTAATAAAAATAACGATAATAATATAATTTATGAAGCTGGTGGAGTAATATTAAAAAAATATACATACGCGTCGAATTGATAATCTCCTCCTTTTTGGAAGTCGGTTAAAAAGATGAATATTCTTTGAATTTTATTCATATAAGAAGCTCTCTAAGCTTTACTGAAACAAGACTTGAAGGCATTAAGGCTAAAAAAGACGTCAGTTTTAGAATACTTAGACAAAGCATTATAATGATCCCAAATTCGTTTTGGAGAAAGGTAGTTTTAATAGGGCATAATTAAATGTAAGTAGTCTCCTAAGAGACGAACCTTACTTGAACGAAATTTATTTCGAGGTACGTTAATTTGACGCTTGACAGCCTGAATGTCGCGCCTTGTGATCTTGTAATTTGACTTAAATTTTATTTCTGGATATTATTACATTTTCAGGATAACTTAGTTGGCAGACTAACTCCGAGAATGTTAACCGAAATGCATTAATGTCTCTGATTCTACTTACCATGAATAAGCTCTGTCAATCCGAGCGAAACCTGGTCGGACTCTTCCGACAAGAATTCGAGTAAGTAAATCGGGGCTCATAAAGAGGCATAAATCTAACAGTGGACAAACAATTGCTGAAGAAGAAGAAGAAGAAACCCGGGCAAGCTAACAATCTACTCTAAGTCGTGTGTTGACGGCAGATTAGAATACAATTGTCACCACCCCTTCTCATCCCGCGGGTGTCGTACAAGGCAACTGAAGGAACATACTGGGCAGAGAACGGGCAACAGCGTCCTCAGTACAATTATTGCCATTAACTGCGATCACCAACACGCCTGCCCAAACGCGGGATTATGGGTAAAGCCTCCCATTTTCGGAGAGGCCATGGTCCAACAGTGGACCGCCACAGGCTGCTATGATCTATGATCTAGCAATCTACTGTGCATTTTATCTCAGTATCAGACGAGATAGATCGCCTGATAATGGGTGCTACTGCTGGTAAGTCCGTTCATAATGCATTTTATCACAATCGCTATTATAGTCATGTTTGGAAACAGTCTTTTATTTGAAAAATTTCACGTTTTTCGAGCGCGTCTCAAAAACGGTTGTTAACTAGAAAATGTTGAACACTTTGTAAGCTCTCCTATGGTAAAAAACATAAAAACCGTACGATGCATCGTAGTCAAGACATAAATGAAAAAACATTTTTTGAAAAGAATAAATATAATTTATTCATAATACAGTTTGTTTGTTAATTTTACTGCACATAATTCTAAAAATAAGAACTTTGACGTTCAATAAGTAAACATATTATTTTCTTAAGAAATTTTTAGGGTTTCGTCCTCAAAGGGTAAGAGACCCAATAGGGTAACTAACTAACTAAGAGTCCGCTGGGCGTCCGTCCGCCCGTCCATCCGTCTGTCACCAGGCTGTATCTCATAAACCGTGATAGTTAGACAGATGATGTATTTCTGTTGCCGCTATAACAGCAAATACTACAAACAGAATAAAGTAAGTATTAAAGGGGGGCTTCCATACAACAAACGTGATTTTTTTGCCGTTTTTTGCTCGATATTAATAACGGCAACAGGTAGACGCTTGAAATATTCAAATTTTGTATAATGATACCTTTACCCTACCCTTCGTGCGCGAGTCAGACTCGCACTTAGCCGGTTTTGGTTTTTTTTTGTAGATTATTAGAAGCGACATACCTATGCATACATATCTATAGAATTAGATGTCACGAGTTTACCACCGGTCGGTTGTGGGCTTCCGATGATTGGTGTCTAATTTTCATTTTTTATCCAAGTTCAAGGGATGGCTGGTGATTCCAGGTGTGCAATGAAGAGTCATTTATCCGTACATCAAGTGTCATCCTCGAAAGAGAAGTTCTTCAGTGTCGATACCAAGTGCCACCCGATGAGTAAGCGTCGGGATTTGGATGGGCCCGAGAATTTTTCCCGCTAAGTCAGCCGTTTTAGGCACCTCGGGAGAACACCGCTGTTGTGCTCTTGTGACACCAGTTGGATGTAAAGAGGGACACAGTTAACATAGAGGCGAAGTCAAACAGTTACATTTTTGGTAATTTCTGTCATTAATTAAAATAAAATAAATAACGTCCACGCAACACAATCACTTGAAATCAATCAATTAATTCTTCACCTTTCACTCGGAATGAAATGTTTAAACACAGATTGGTGTAAACAGAGGAAAAAAACATATTTTTTTTGTTTGATTGGGTAAGTCAATGCACACTGCTACATTGGCGAAAAGTAACGAGTAGATTTTAATTTTATAAACGTCATTTTGACCATGCCGTTTGAACGAGGAATGAGAGTAAAAGTGATTACATTACTCGCAATTACGTCGGACGAGTCCGACCAGGATTAGTAGAACTGAATCATGGTTAAGCTTTGTTGTACGAAAATCGTCGCATCGTGAGGAAACCCGCGGCTTGGTTGGCTCCGCACATATTGACTTGTCTTTCCTGTGGGCTAGGCCGACTAAGCTGTCAGGATGGTATAAGTGCTACGCAAGACTAATCCATTAAAAAAAAAACAATGTCCCAGGCACTGCAGCGACCGAGTGGTCCCTTCACCCATCTAGTGTAAGTGAAGGTGCCACTGGACGCTGTATAAATTATCTCATTACGTAGATGCAAAGGCCAAAGTTTATACGAAAAAGTATATTTAGCTTCCTAATACAAAATGTCGGGTTTCCTATTTCGGCTAACCTGACAGCCAAGCTTTTTTTCTGTTTCCCAAAATAAAACCTTTTGTTTTTAGCCGGCGGCCTGTCACGATACGAAAGCTTCGAACAAAAGGATAGCCCTCAGTTAATTTAAGTATACTAGGCATTGTTTTTATCACTGGTGACCTGAACCACTGTAGTGTAGAACCGTTGGCGGAGCCGTCGGTAGAGCTACATAACATTTTTTTTATGTGGGCTCCATATTATGGGTGTCCCACTGCATGGCAAAGGCTTACTCCCTTTTAGGCCAAGATTTTCGGTCATTTGCCACCTCTGACCACACCGGCAATTTGTCGAGATCATCCCGCCATCATGCATCGTCTCCTCGGCCGCCCCCGTTTGCGATCACCGCCGCGCGGTACCCACTCAGAAAAAATTACATAAGCAGCCCATATACGTCCCACTGTAGGCCACAAGCCTTCTCTCAGGGAGAGAGAATGGGCTTAATCAACACGCGTGCTCATCGCGAATTGGCGATTTCAAGCGCTGAGGTATGTGTATAGCTCAGCACTCAGGTTTCCTCACGATGCTTTCATTCACAGTTAAGGAGTGGTATTGCTACTATAACTTCACAAATGTACGTAACTTAGAAAACAAAGTTATAGGTACATGCCCGTACTAGGAATCGAACCTGGGTCTCTTTAATAAAATTAAAATTTAATAAATTATAATGTTCTATGGGTAAAACGCTTGCTTTACCACATTAGAGGTCATGGGACTTTGTTTTTCTAAGTTATATCTATTTGTAAATTTGTAGTAGCAATACCAATCGCTAACCGTAAAAGAAACTATCGAGAGAAAGCCTGAGCGTCTGAGGTGTTCACCTACCTGCAAGTGCGGATCCACCGTTGTGGGCATGCTCACTAACCTAATAGACTTGTGACGTCACATTTTCACGGTTTGTTGAGATCTTTAGGCTGATTATATCCGATGCCTTCAGGGATCTTAATTTACTAGTGTTTCCTCTATGGCTCTGCCCACGTAGAACTATACATTGTATGAAATTTTGGTCAGGGTGTCATATATTTTGTACATACTCCGATTCGAACTTGGCCGATTTTTGCGTGGCTTTAACCACAAACTTTTTGGAGGGCTGGATTCGCGCCTGCCTACCTGAGCGCTTGAAATTGCCAATAGGCGATGGGCACGCGTTGTGATTAAGCCCTTCTCTTTCTTTGAGAGAAGGCCAGTGCCCTACAGAGGAAAATATATAGGCTGCATTATTTACTTGAACCACTGGTCACCAACGACTATAATTATTCTTTACAAACATATATACATAAACTCACGCCTGTATCCCAGAGGGGTAGACAGAGACCAGGGACTGCCACTTGCCACGATCCTGACAGATCACTATTATTCTTATTATTATTCTTTAAAGATTTTTTTATTCTTTTTCTACTGTCTCCCTTAGTACTTTCAGGCCTACCTAGTCTGTGAACCAGCGAGTGGACTGCTCGGTTCTGGTCTACCGAAGTGTCTGAATTATTCATCGGCCTACCGTTTTCATCCCGTGTTGAGGTGAACCTCTTTGCGCTTCTAATGGCGACCATTGCGTTAGTTGGTTCAGTATGAGCCTGAAGATCACCAAAGAGAAATCAAAAGTATTATGATGTCAGGAACGGTGATCTGTGTATTGTCAATGATAGTTTGGATGTAGAGATCTCCATATAACTTGATATGTAAACAGGATATGGAATGATTGCAAGTAACGTTTTTAGAAAGGTATTTTCGTGGTTTAGAAGTCGCATGCGGGGCGTGTTCTAAATCAAATCAATTTACTATAATTAGGTCAGTTTGAATCAGACAGACAAAAATCGAGCTCCTTTTTTCAAAAAAACTTTATAGCACAAATGATCTTCATTTCTTTTTAATGACAAAGTAATTCAAATATTATATAGTGTAAGGGACACACCCGTATTTTCCTATGTTTGACTATGGAAATCGTGGCAGAGGTCCCTATTTGAAATAAAATACTTAAAGTCATAAATATTACATAGATAGATAGAATATTCTTTATTGTATGTACACCAGGAATTACATATGAGAATTAACACTAATATAGTACAGTACAATTGGCGGCCTTATTACTAAAAGTAATTTCTTCCTAATTACACTTGTCACATCGTCAATTGGTTAACATTATTGGCATGATTATTAGGAACTCGAGTAATTTTCTTTACAAAATTACAACTACGTCCTTCCCGCCAAAAAACGATAAGCCAAGGTGGCGCCTTCCTTTCTTTTTTTACAGTGACGTCATCACATGTAGGTTTCATACCTTCATGTTTATCTAGCTGGCCAAGCTTTCCGTACTAGTAAATTAGTCAAATTGAATACTCTTAAGTTGTTATGAATACTAACAAAGGGGAATAATTTATAATAGAGAAATGGATGCATGACCTAGGACGCTTGCCGTGCTTGTTTTTTTTCCATCATCATCATCATCATCATCAGCCATTTGACGCCCACTGCAGGACATAGGCCTACCTCATGGTTTTCCTAACCATGAAGGGTTTTGCCATAATCGCCATGCTTGGCAGGTGGGTTGGCGATTGCAGTATGCAGTTGGAATCTCAGGAAGACGCTGCTGCCCGTCTTCGGGATTGATTTCCTTAGTCGCCATTTTTCCATAGTGTTAAATAAAAAATAAAAACACCACAGCACTAAAAAGTTAGAAATAATTTGAAAAAATACCTTAAAATTAGAAGTATGTATTTCATACTTTTAGTTTCATGACCAGGACATATACTTTGGGCACCGACTACAAATTGTACTTCTAAAATACCTACATGTATACATACTTCTAATTTAAAGGTATTCTTTTAAATTAATTCTATCTTTTCAGTGCTGTAACAGTAGTGTTTTGAAGTCGGTTTTAATTATTTTTTAACGATTTTTATAAACAGTTCGTTTACATGTAGACTAAAGCTGAATGAAATATAAAATACATGCCTCCACATAGCACCCACTAGTTGTGGAATCTAGGTCAAGCTGCAGAGGCTAAGTTTTGGCATTCGATATTAATAAATAACTTCCCCGGGGCAGCACAGACAGGACAATGGCTAAGGAAGTTCTGGGCTATGGCAAACCGTCTGGGGACGTATCGGCGTCTTAAGTTAACTTGGGCCTTTGTCAATTATTAACTATATTAGCACTAGGTGTTTGTCGTCTCTGAAGACGTCTCTGAAAGGCTCCTGCTCGATTTTTTTTATGTGCCTATATACGTCCCACTGCAGCGCACAGGCCTTCTCTCCGAGGGCGAGTACGGGCTTAATTACCATGAGTGTCCACCGCGGATCGGCAATTTCAAGCGCTGAGGTGTGTAAATATTTCTATCACTCAGGTTTCCTCACATGTCTATCCTCAATATTTCTATCACTACATCACATTTAGCGAGTGGTATTGTTACTATAACTTCACAATCATATCTGACTTAGAAAACAAAGTCATTGTACACGCTGGGATTCGAACCCACGAACCCACGGCTGCGCTATATACCACCTCTGTCACTTCGTTATTTCCAAATGTTCCGAATTTATTGAAAGAAATCAATCAACTAGCTTAATCAATTAACTGGGCCTTATAAATAAATTGAAGCTAATGTGTTCTATAAATTTAAGAGCCTGTTGGATTACTAAATAAATATATAAATCAACCCATACTCGTCCACTGCAGGACATAGGCCTCCAAGAGTCGCCATTTCTTTCTGTCCTCAGCCATCCTTATCCTTTGTACCTTTCGCACGGTTAAAACATACGGACTGTATGTACTATTACATTCCAGTACGTGAGTAGTTTTACTTTTAGTAAAATAAGTAAAATAGCGATTTATAAATGCGAAAGTTTGCTAGTATGGATGTTTGTTACTCAATCGCGCCACGGTTCAGAACGGTTCAATGGATCTGGATAACATTTGGGCACAGAGATTGATTATAGCCTGGAATAGCATATAAGCTACTTTTTATCCTGAAAAAATATCCCGCTCGCCTTTGTGCATGCTAAATCCGATTCAATGTTTCGTGTGCAATAAAGTATAACCTTCCTCAGGGAAGAGACCCGTGCCCCTCGGTGGGGACATAATGGGTTGATGATGATGAAAGTATAATAAACCAACATTTTAACACTAGCGAAGTCGCGGGCAACAGCTAGTAATTAAATAAAGCCATTTTTGGAACAAAAACCCGAATTTTAACCTAACATCCCACCCCGTAACACAATTGATTGAAGTGCACTCATGCCAAAACTGTCGACAGTATAACCGCACATAAAAAAACCAAAGTCGAAGAAAAAAAGTTGTTGAAAATGAAAAACTCTAACCGACTTTCAGAGGTTGAGCATTTTAGTAATAACCATGTACATGAAGATTTTGTTAGACCCTGTATAATTAAAAAATAAATGCTATATGTGGGAACTCATTATTATTAATACCGTAGTAATAAGTTATGAATATACCTAATACTTACCCAAACAAAAACTGGAGCTATATTTCAGCTCCCATACGAAACAATAATCAACAATGTAGCATTTTCAAGCAAATGGCATTCGAGTATTCTTCATCCAGATTGTAGTACGTAACAAAAATATTTACTGCATCCCTATACAAGATGTGACAATTCCCTATTACCCGCAAGAAAAGGAGGGAAATTCATTAAGTCAATAGGAATAATTATAATAGACACCTTTATAAGAACTACATATAAAATACTTAGGTGTAGCCGTCATTATAATACATTTGGAAATGCACGTGAACCGAGAAAGCTAAAGTCTGTATATTAAGTGGGGGGGGGGAGGGCTAGAAAATCTTGATTTCAAATTGTCCATGAAGATTTCCTATGTGCGTTTTCCGCCATCTTGAAAAAAAGGGTTAAATTCAGTTTTTTTTACAATACCTCTGTTCTCTGTTGAGATATGAAAATTTTGATGCAATACTTTTTGTTGCTTTTCTTACGGAAAATGCACACAAGAAATCTTGGTCGACAATTTGAAGTTCAGCTTTTCTAGACTCGCCCCACGTAATATCCAAAATTCAGCATTCTCGGTTCACATGCATTCCTAACCCTGTTTTACGACGTAAAGACTGGACTACTAGAACGATAGATAATTTTGATATCAAGATTGCGTAAAATGTATTATAAAGAATGGTATTGTAAACAAATATTAACCTCAGTATATTATAAAAAAAATATTTTACTGCGATGCTCTACGCAAATGTTGATCTTGGGAGATATCGACATTTTTAGTTTATGTCTTTCATACACGCAAACGTGACTAAACGTTCTTTTTATAAAATTGTCACTGAGAACTGCTAATAGGTGGCGCTAGCTAGTACTTAGTAGCTGAATTGACAAACGCCGAACTATAGTAAAATTCACAGGTGTAGTTTCGCTTGGCAAGAAATTAAGAAGTATATGGAGAGCTGACCTACCTCCATTAATGGAGATGCACAGGAAGAAGAAGATACTAAAGTTCGACTACTTCCTTCAAGCGGTTAACACGTTTGATTACCAAAATAGAGGTCGTGGGTTCGATTCCTACTGGAGGCCACTTTGCCTGATTTGTAAAAATTGCGTCAGTCTGCGTGTAATTCTATGTTTGTGGTGTCCTTCCCTGGTTATCATAGCACAGGGTATCCTAGCTTGGGACCAAGGCAAGTGATTTTGTTGTGTGGACGTTTTTCCTGATTTTAAAATTCTTCCCGTCGTAAAAGTTATTCGTTACCAGTCGACCCATTTTCTGATATTCTTATATGGGGATTTGGTTACAACACGTATAAAATGTATTTTGATGCTCAGAAATTAATTTCGTTCAGTCAGACAATGGCAGTCTGGAGATCGAACCGTTCTTTGTTCTAATATCTACTTCGTTTGATAATATTTGTCTAGTGGAAAATTAATGAAAGAGCACTCGAGCATCGCCATTGTAACTGCTGAAATAATTGAAGATTATTGCGGAGCTGATTTTAATTAACCTTTTGATACTGTTGAAGCCTGTAAACTCCGTTCTGATTGTGCTTGCCACGTCATCGCTAACTACATATACTTCACCTGCGATGTCAGGGTGGGCATACGAACGTTGTGGACCTTTCCTAACGGTTACCGTTGAGCATTTCAGGGTCCAACGCCAGGGCTACCTAGTCCAACGCTTGGCCATCCTCCCACACTTGAGCTGCGTGTACACCGTCGCTCCATTCCCGCTCCGCTAGCTAGTCGGACTTACTGGATGCGGTTCCATCTCGCCGTGGCCAGCATCATCTCGGCAGCAGCACGGAGTCTGGAGGCCCGTCACCACCTCGGCCTCAATTATAATAATAATAGTTATTTATTTCAGGCATAGGCACCCATATACAAATACAATGTTTTTTTATACTACAACTGCTTGGAAAGTACCTTGATACTTTATCAAATTTACGGTAGAAAGTACGTCATTGCATATCGAACAAATATGCGGGGAGAAAACGCATCTGAGCGGGAGAGAAAAGTGTATGAAAATCCATTTCTTACGTGGTTCTTCTTTTTTAATTTTGGGTAAGACTATGCGCCGGTAACCTAAATATCAAAAGCCAAAAAGTTTTTACAGTGAGTTTTTATCTCCAAGTTCGCAAAATGACACTGGCCACTAGCTGTGTGTTGGATGGTGTCGGGCTGGCAGTGCGACCCTGCGGCGGCAGGATAAACAATTTGAAAAAAGAACATGTGCAAATTGCAGACGCCGAAGGTGCCTCCTTATATAAAAAAATACTTTTCAAGGTACTTTCCAAGCAGGTGTAGTATAAAGCACTATGTATCACTCGAGAGAAACTGCGATTCCCGATCTCGGGTGTTTTAAAGCCCTCGCCTACGGCTCGGGCTTCAAACGACACCCTCGACGGTAATCGGTCACTTTCTCCTCTCGGTGAACAATGTACTATTACAGGTAACTGAAAAACAGATAAAAGAGAAAATACAAACTAAATAACAAATTATGAGTACCTAGGTGTAAAAAATAACCTATAGCGGCAAATTACCTGCGGTTCGCGTACATCTGCACGGGGATCCAGTGTCTGTATATAGGACTTGTGAGATCGTCATAAACGGCTTGTAGGATTGCATTATTGGTCTCACATAGCCTAGACCAGAAAGAGGCGATTCGCGACCGTTAAGATAGCAAAGAAGTCAGGAACCCTTGCCTCCGAAAACATGCTCGACGCGCCACATAATCTTGGTTTTTTAGGGTTCCGTACCCAAAGGGTAAAAACGGAACCCTATTACTAAGACTTCGTTGTCTGTCTGTCTGTCTGTCCGTCCGTCCGTCCGTCCGTCCGTCTGTCCGTCTGTCCGTCTGTCCGTCTGTCTGTCTATCTCTCTGTCTGTCTGTCTGTCACCAGGCTGTATCTCAAGAACCGTGATAGCTAGAGAGTTGAAATTTTCACAGATTATGTATTTCTGTTGCCGCTATAACAACAAATACTAAAAACAAAATAAAATTATTATTACATACAACAAACGTGATTTTTTTTGCTGTTTCTTTATCTTTGTGTCTAATGTTGTATAGATAATGGTACGGAATCCTTCTTGCGCGAGTCCGACTCGCACTTGGCCGGTTTTTCATAATTATAAGGGGACTACGCGAACTCGTAGCGAAATCCGTAAAAACTTTATAGTAAAAACTTACGACCCGCCCTGGGGTATTTCTCAATAAAACTCAGTTTGTTTGTACGACCTCTTGGTTTAATTTTTCAGCATAACAGTCATGATGACAGTAATTGATAATCACTAAGATTATGTGTTTATTTATTAAGACCTGTATTGTTGAATACGAAACACGCATTTATTTGTTTATTAAGAGCGGGATTGATAATTAATACGATTATTACAATCTACAAAATCCCTATGTCCGCCATATTAAGTTGAATACCAATCATAGCGAATGAGGTCACTTTTGAATACACGCGAGTAAACGTAGTGAACAAACGGCCGCCGGCCGGTTCTCTGTGGTTTTATTTACGATTGAATCTATAATTAATATTCCTTGTCTGTAATTTATCTTAAACCCTGTGTGAAATAACACGGATCATGGGACAAGGGTTTGCTAAGGCGACCAGTGCTAATTTGCCTAAAATCCATGTGTTGATGTTGTGAGAATTTTTTTATCAAGTATAAAGACTCGTTCAGCAGAATTTAGAAATGTAAAAACTTCCATGTGAGTATATTAATATACTATCACATATTTCATAATGTAACAGTATAATAATTCTAAAATCAGAATACCTAATTTGAGTAATAAAAAAAACCAAATGTAATAGCATGTTAATATAGAGGTTATGTCTTGAAATGCACTTATGAAATGTACATAATAATGCAGCCTATATGCGTCCCACTGCTGGGCACACGCCTTCTATCGGATTTCAATCGATTTCAAGCGCTGAGGTATGTAAATACTTCAGACATCATTGGTACTTAAAGCCGGGCCGGGTGGGTACGAACCCACGACCTCCCGAATGAGAAGCCGGCGCACTACCGGTCCGCTACTACCGCTCTTTAACTTGAAATATTATTATTTCTACATTAAATTTAGATCTCAAACGAGATACACAATTTGAGAATTTACAGTGTAAACTAAATAAATACTCGCATCGAAATGATGAAGATCATTTAGAAAACTAAAGTTGAGTACTAGGCAAATATCCCTGTTGGATGTCACCTTGCGTGTCTCGTATTTTATTCTATTTTGGAACGAACACAAATAACTTATTTTGGGTTTGTATTGATGTGTTCCCACACTGCGGGATCACACAACACCTGTACACTTTCGAATTCATATTCTTAATCACAAATTACTAAATGGTTTACTATGCGTACGGAACCACTAGCTTTGCTGGTGTAGATTATTCATAAGTCACTAGCGACGCCATGACACTGGCGAGCGTTTCGGTGGGAATTTTAAATGTAAAAACTAAAATGTCTTTTTCACCTCACTAGCTCGTAAAAGCTCTGTTTATCATTCGAAATCTGCGTGGAAAATCGCACTTTATCCGCTAGCGTGGAAAGTGTTTTTAAAATTCGAATATTTTTATTCAATAAAGGTTTCGTACAATAAATTACATATATATAGAACCTCATTGGTTTCGTAATAGTTTATATTCTCTGCAGCCAGTCCATTGATGATTGAAATGCAAATACTTATTTCATGTCATGCGCCAGCCTCATTTAAAGAATCGCACTGGCTGGCAAGAAAATTTGATTTAAAAAAAAAATAACTTTCAATATTACCAATTGTAGTAATTTTACTTTTATTTTTTGAAATAAATAAACAGTAATTTAATATTTATTAAAACTGTTTTTCTTGCACCTAATATTTTCCTCGCTTTAGTGAGGTGAAAAGTTGTGTGTTGCGCTCGGCAGCAAAGTTATTTAGCGTCTCGTACCTTTGAAACCCTCGCTACGCTCAGGATTCTATATTTGAACCACTCGCTTCGCTCGTGGCTCAATCCTAGAATCCTTCGCTTGCTCAGGTTTCAATACAAGGTACTCGCGCCAAAAATTAACTTGCAGCCTTGCATAACAAATAACTATTTTTATGTCATAAGTATTCACTATTTATCATTAAAAATAACTAAATATAGAAAACTGTGCCCAGATCGCCGCCTCTGGGAAGGGTACCCAGTATGCTGGCTACGTTACCTCATTGGATAGCGAGACTTATCCTCTGCCCGAGGTAATAGCCAGCCCTGGGGTCCCTGGTCATGTCGATGAGGCGCGACGATAGTTCTTTGAAGAGCAGTCCCTTGCTCGGGCCCCATGGTCCGAGTGTCACGACACCAAACGGCACAAATACGTGACTCTCTGTTAGAGTCCCATACTTGCGCCGCTTGATTCCTTTTGCACTTGATGTCGCAGTGAAAATGTCTTTTTCACTTCTCATGCTCTAAAAGTTCGTCTTTATGTCGTGCGTAGGCGACATAAAGTCGCTTTTTATGCTCTAGAGCATAAAGTAAAATCTTCGTCGAAGACCAAGGCAATCGCTGCAACAGCCACACGAACATCTTTAACTTCATACAACAACATCTTTATTTTATTTCGTTTCGTATAAAACGCGACCAACTAGATTGCAGGGCCAATCAGGTTGGTCGCGCTTTATTGAAGCTGCGCTCTCATTGGTTAAATTTTAATGGCGGCAAAACCACTGTGATTATACACGTACGCGTGAATTTAATTTAATAAATTTGTTGTTTGATTAATTGCATTAGTGAAGATAAAGATGTTGCTGTTTCATTTCCTCGCAATCGAAGTGAAAAGTAGAGTGTACAACTCGTCCATAAAACCCATTTTACACTCGACTTTATATCTATCCTCGCTCGCAAGCTCGCTCGGATGGATAAACGTCTCGAGTAAAATGGTGCGTTTTATGCACTTGTTGTACAATCTACTATTTCACTTCTCATGCTCTAAAAGTTCGTCTTTATGTCGTGCGTAGGCGACATAAAGTCGCTTTTTATGCTCTAGAGCATAAAGTAAAATCTTCGTCGAAGACCAAGGCAATCGCTGCAACAGCCACACGAACATCTTTAACTTCATACAACAACCTCTTTATTTTATTTCGTTTCGTATAAAACGCGACCAACTAGATTGCAGGGCCAATCAGGTTGGTCGCGCTTTATTGAAGCTGCGCTCTCATTGGTTAAATTTTAATGGCGGCAAAACCACTGTGATTATACACGTACGCGTGAATTTAATTTAATAAATTTGTTGTTTGATTAATTGCATTAGTGAAGATAAAGATGTTGCTGTTTCATTTCCTCGCAATCGAAGTGAAAAGTAGAGTGTACAACTCGTCCATAAAACCCATTTTACACTCGACTTTATATCTATCCTCGCTCGCAAGCTCGCTCGGATGGATAAACGTCTCGAGTAAAATGGTGCGTTTTATGCACTTGTTGTACAATCTACTATTTCATCCCCCCCATCTCGGAAAGAGTATTTTTGCTCTTAGATATCTGAGTGCAAAAGCCGTTTTTATCCGCTAGAGGATAAAGTAAATTGAATTTGGGACATCGAGTGCACTAAGTAAATTCAAAACATCATTAAACCTATTTACTTCTACCTCCATGGTGCCGAATTTATTATATTTTTTTAATTTGTTATAAACTCAGACTCGGAACCTCCTTTATGTTTTTTTTGCATTTAGTCATTTCCTCGCTCAAAGAGTATGTAATCACTACGTTATAAGAGTCGGCACTTGCTAACAACACGTTTTCAAAATTATGAACGTAATTTGTACCAACCTAACAAAAAATAGTATAATACCAACATAAGAATGAAATTGCAAAACTTTAGTGATGGAATGCTTATCGATATCGATAAAAAAAAAATTTGAGACGGCTCTCCTCTTACCTCATTTTCATGCTTTGGAAATTAAAGTAGGCGATAAATCCCAACATAGTACGTCAACTCAATTATTTCGAGTATGACATGATGTGAATGGATTATCGCTTACTTTCATAATGAAAAAGGCATTTTTTTAAATCAAATCATTTATTTAGCATCAAGTGTAGAAAACTTAATGTCACCAATGCGTCACGTCGCTATCGAAACTTTGCACTTTGGTCGATTTTCAGATCTTTGGAGTCTGCAACAAACAAAACAATAAGTCAAAAAATATATTATCTATACCATATTTATTTGAGGCTGAGACAAAATGAAACTTTTTAATACTTTTAAAATGATACTGTCTGATAATGTTGTATACGTAATTTTTTTATAAAGTATTAAATCTAATTCAATCTAATTTACTAATTCCTTAGTGTAAAAACCGAAATAACATTTTTCGACAATGAAAATAGTCTAAAGACTACTGAAAAGTTGTTTACACTTTGTCTCAGCCCCAAATAAATATGGTATAGGTATTGCTAATAATAATAATGTCAAGGAACGTTTGCATCAGCTGTTTACTATTTTGCTGTACTTTGAACTTGCGAAATTTTATTTGCGTTCGCGTTAATTTCTTCTGCCTTTATGAAATCAAAATTATATATTTGACATTGTCTTTGAATAATTTTTTTTACAATTAAGGCAATCATTCTCTCCGTCATATAACGGTGGTTATTACAGCTCCACCATGCAAATCTTCATTGCCTGTCAATCCATAAGCGGCATCTAGAATACAAAACAAAGCGGTGCAATGTATTTTTAAAAATATAAAACAAAACTGAATGCTTTGAGCAAAATAAAACAACATAAATCATTTCTGTTCTTGCTGTGTGGTGTTCGACGTTTAAAATTAAGTAGTTGTGACCAATTTCAGACAGCATGTAGAAATATCTGGCAGAAATCAATCGTCCAAAATATCGATAAAAAATGTACCACATGGGTACCGCACTACAACCGGTGTTAATTAAAATTTGTCAAAATCGTAAATTGTTCTAAATAATTCAGTTGTTTTATCCAAGCGCATTAAATAAATATCAAAATTTGCGTACATTTATTATGATAAACTTGCTAATTTTACCTATTTGGCTCCAGTGGATATCTGGCTAAGAATATGCCAGACGTACATTAATTTCTGACTCTTCTAATGCCACAAATTTCACATTTCCTCAATGCTTTTCCTCCCATATATCTTGTTTAATCACTTTTCACGCACTACACACCTATTGCTAAAGTTAAAATAAATAACATAATGCCACACAAAAACAAGAAACGAACAAAATTACCGGCCATTTGCAAAATACGTAATACCAACATTACCAACATTTCAAATATAACCCGACTTAATTTTAAATCATGATACATCTACGTGATTCACTGCGGAGTTAATGCCTTTTGTTTTAGCAGGATTATATTTTTTGTTTCAATGTTGGCACAAAGTACGTTCATAATATTTTTTGTATGGAGTGACGAGGGCCTGTCCTCGCTGAGGTGGGATGAAAAGTTACGTGTCGCACTCGAGTGCAAAGATTTTTCACCTCGTGCTCTTTTGATTCCCTCGTTAACGCTCAGGATAATTTTAGAATCCTTCGCTTGCTCTGTCATCAAAATTGAGCACGCGGTTAAAAAGCAACTTTGCACTCTTGTATAACAAATAACTATTTTCACTACTAAACTTTAACTGTGGCCAAAAATATGAATTTGATTGTAAATAATTTACGTTCTGGGACATTACAGGACAGTTTTTCAGAATTTGCAATCATGCCTATTCATCCAGGTGGGGACCGTTTCAACGTAAACGTGTAGATAGATAGATAGATAGATAGAATATTCTTTATTGTACACAGAGATTACATCAACAGAAATTCAATAAATCGCAGTACAATTGGCGGCCTTAGCAATTTCTTCCAGGAAACCATAGAGACAAAGCCGAGGTAAACAGGTGAGCATAGAAGGAATTCCAGGTAAACAACAGCTGAAGTCACGTGCATAGCAAGAATCAAACTAGCCAAAATTGTCGAAATGCGACGGGAAACAACGTTGGTGTAGCCAAGAAAAGAACGGATTAGTTTGAACCCAACATTGGGTTTGAGGTTTGTCACATTCATGAAGACGTCATTTATTTTCTAACAATCCTTTCTTTTCTTGGCTACACGAACGTTGTTTCCCGTTGCGTTTCGACAATTTTAGCTCAAACACAACACCTAACTGTTGCCAATACGTAAAAAACTAATGATCCCATTTTACTTCCGAGTAAAAATCGTGTGTGCTACGTTGGCATTTTTAATTTAAATACTTTTATTTGACCTAAATATGTAACCTAACCTAAATATGTCTTTGATGCAATAAGGTTTTTGGTCACACGAGTCTACTTTTAACAGTAAAAAGAAAATCTACCGAATACAAATATATCTATATATTTTATAATGGTAACACTGTTTCCGTGTGGCGCCGGATTAATAATAGCGTCACTCCATTTCCGTCCGTGGGTGTCGTAGAAAGCGATTAAGGAAAAACATTACCAGGAGACGGGCAGCAGCGTCTTCCTGAGATTCCAACCGCATACCGCGATCGCCAACCCGCCTGCCAAGCGTGGCGATTATGGTAAAACCCTTCATAGTTAGGAGAACTATGAGGGATGTCTATGTCCTGCAGTGGGCGTCCAGTGGCTGATGATGAACACTGTCTCTCATTTTTGCATCCAATTAAAAAACAGACTTTAGTAACGAATCCTGATTTATTGAATTGCATGTAATCTTTGTGTACAATAAAGAATATTCTATCTATCTATCTATCTATCTATCCCCAAATGTACCTAACTTATTAAATAAAGTAATCGCTACAAACCGGTGTCCAAACGTAACCCACTACCTCAGGCATTTGAAGCAACTGGTCTATTCATTGAACTGCCAATGCTTTTGGTGAACTGTTATATTTGAAAAAAATCTTAAACTACGGATCATACACACATACATAAACTCACGTCTGTATTCCGCATGGGTAGGCAGAGACCAGAGTTTTTCACTTATCACGACCCTGACACTTCTCTGCAAACGTCTTCAACTAAATGATGCAATCTATGAAATAGTATCAAAATCATTTTATAAGAATTAATTATATGAAAACTAAAATGGTCATAAAGTAATTTCATAACATAATCAATTTATTCCTAAGATAAGCAGTCCTCAGACGGTAATTACTTAGTGAAATTCGTCTGGAATTGAAGAACAAAAAAGGGTCATCGTCAAGGCTTTCTTTTCCAATGAAATGTCAAGAAAGCAATTATTGCTGCCATGTCCCGTCGCGTTGCTACATCAAGCCCAAAATAAAAAACCGTGAAAAAAGTAACCATACTGATACCGTATTATTAAGGTAACAAGATCAGTTTTCCATTGAGAGCAAAAATGAGGTTGTAAAGACATCGGCAGATCGGAAAGTTTCCTTTTCAAGTTTTTTCTCTCGGCTAAAATTGACGTCTATAAGGCAAAGACAGGAAGGAGGGTGGCGACTAATCTTGCAAGTTACTTTGATTTCTATAAAACGGGAGATTTCACGTCTCCGATTTGGGAGTTCAAAGCGTTTAGGGGGGCCACCCTTTGTCGCTGCACCCCGATGGCACAATTTCGCACAACTTTCGGAAGCTCTGCGTGCAAAATGTAATGTTGTGTAAAATTCCACTCGGCGGGACATGTTTTGTCGCTCGGCTGAGATGCGGAGATAATGTTCATCAACTTTGCTGCTGAAACCGCTTTCAACCGATTGGCATGCGTGCAACTTTCATGTGAGTTATTTCTTGATTTTCACACGGATATTGTGGCTTATAGTCAAACGATAGGTACAGGGACGGACTTTTCTTAAGGCCAACTAGGCCCAGGCCTAGGGCCCCGATACGGACGGCCCATCGCGGAAAAAACACTAAAAACTCGCGAGGAATGATTCAAATTATGTAAAACGAAAAACAATATGATGATCCGGATAACGGGATAACACTCACAAAATTCATAGAAAAGGTTGGACTGGGACAGCTGGTACTCAACACTGCCAGTATTTCTTTAGGTAGGTATCTCAGTGCCCCTTCGACACTCATGCTAAGTCGGGACCATTTTAATAGTTTAACTCGGACTTGAAAATGTAAACAGATGTAAATGTGTTTTATTTTCTTTTGTGTTTTCTTCTTAATACGAGTATATGACTTGGTGTGGTGTGTCGTGTTTTCAGTATTGCGCCGACAAATCTCTCTATCAAACTATTGCAATTCTTCTCCAAATTAAATTACAACACAACACAAGTTCACAATTTATTACTTTTGTTCCGGAACGAGATACAGAAATACATCTATTTTTTAACAAGGCTAAGCACTAGTGTTTTGCCATTTCTTCACGGAATAATCCGTTCGTTCAAAATGTCCGAACACAGAGTAGGTACTTTCCACTCATTCACTCATTCATTCCAGTTTCAGTCAATAAAACTTAAATAAAATAATGTACCTAATGCAAAATGCGATTGTAAACAAAATAGTGTAGGACAAACGGCCACTAAGCGTGAAGAAAAGCATCGCGAGGAAACCGTGCGAAAGCCTAGTTAGCCGCGTACAATTTACAACTTACTTTTCTGTGGATTAAGCCGACTGAGCTGAAAGGGAGTAAATTTGTCCAATAACTATACCATCCACTCAGCTTAGTCGATTTAGTTTAAAACTGTCTCGTTGGTGTAGCTCTTAACCCGCTTGCCTACTGAAACAAAGGTCGTGGGTTCGATTCCTACTGGAGGCCACCGTACTTGATTTGTACAAATGACCTCGTTTTGGATGTATTTTCATGTTTGTGATGGCTATATGCGGTATCCTAGTTTGGGACCAGGGGCCTAGTTAAGCGCACCAAATCCTGTTGGGATCGTGACGTTTGCGATAGAAATTACCAAATACCGAGCGGTTCCAATCTTCTAACTGTCAAATTCTATAGTAATTGCCAAGGGCCAGTTTCTGAATTGAGAATTTTAAGTAAATAGTTAACTGTAGTGGTGTCTCTTCGAATTTCTCAGAAAAGAGCGTGACAGAAAGTTACTTAAGTATTTACTTAGTGATTTTCTCAATTCAGAAACCGGCCCTAGTATGGAATTTGACAGGCGATTGGAATCGCTTGGGATAAGGTGCGCGTAATATGGGGACACGACAAGTGATTGTGTTGTGTGGAATATCATAAATATTTTTAATATTACATTTTTTTTTCTCTTCTGGTGCTTGTGCACCTCATTTATTTATTTATTTATTTAAGGAGAAAAAACAGAATTGACAAACTTATAGCATAAAAAACATTAGAGTCAATGTAGTACATTTTGCCAATTCCTCGGCCACTTAAAGGGCTTATCTTTTCTTACAGATCGTTTTTGCAAAAAGTGTCAGTACAATCTCTCAATTTGATTTTTTCCGTAAATGGCGCTAGTGTCACTGCTCTTTAAGCCGCGTTTTTATTATCTTAGTACTAAACCGTAGTACACTCGTGCATAGCAGAATTCGTTCCGGCTCGGCTCGGCTATTTGACGCCAGGCTTTACGGAAACTTTTTTTCTACCGCCATTTGACTTTCTTACTTTAATGACAGTGTATTGTGGAAGTTTGTTTCGGGGAATTGCTTTCAACGAGTTGCGGGAAGCCTTCAAAGTTAGGCTGAGGATTGTGACAAGGGTTCTGCTCTGGAACATTCGAAAACACTAGATACGCAGTTTCCATTAGTGTGACTCAACGTTGGTTTTAGACACAACGAATTGTCGTTATGAGGTGTGTGAATAAAGACGGCGCAATTTTATCACGGCTGGGCCGAACAGTCGTGGTAGAATATTTTGTTAATATTCTACCACGTGTGCAATAAAGTATTTTTAATTAGCCGGGTTTGTGTCCCGCTGTTGGGCAAAGGCCTGCCCCATGATCTTTCACTCCTTCCTGTCTCGAGCCATCCTCTCCCATCCGGGCAAAAAGGTTAAAAGATCATCCCGCCATGTCCGCTTTGGCCGACCAAGTCTAGGGTTACCATCCGTCCGGAATAGTCCGGACATGTCCGGACTTTTAGACTCTACTCCGGACTTTGTCCGGCTCTTTAATTTGTCGTGATTTTGGAATATGAGTAATAAAAATACGTAATAAGTAATATCAAATAAGTCTATAATCTTTATCTAAAAACTCCGGACTTTTATCGAAATGTCAGACTTTTTGTCAGGACGTTTCAAATTCCTAAATGGCAACCCTAACCATGTCTGCGATATCCGCACGTGGAACAATTTTGTGGTGCAATTTTCCTATTAAGCCTATCTGTCCGGGCCCATACGACTGACGTGGCCTGCCCAGTTCTGCTACAGCTTTGCGGTCACAGCATTATAGTATAATTATTCAGACTGCATACAGTTTTCATATTAATTAAGAGTACAAGAAGCGATTTCGTATTTATACTGGTTTTACTAAAGTTATCAACCACCTACAGCATCAAAACTTATGACACAGCTTAGTTTATGCGATTTGGAAGTTGTCCCATTGTATGGTGAAATACAATTTTTGTTCCCTCTCTCTCTCCGACATAAGACCTATTAAGACTGATATTGGGCAGATAAAGAAAAGATACAATAGATGGCGTAATTGAGTCAATAAAACGTGCAAGTGACGGGGCCTCCGCGGTCTCTTACTCCGACAACCAGCGTCTTGTCAATACCGAAATATACTCCTTTTGCTACAGGATTTTTATATAACACAGTGTATGCAGTGCAGTACCTAACTTCCAGTAGAACTTAGAGCCATCGCCCACGGTCACTTATAAACGCGGTTCGAACGGTCCGTACCCGCGCGGACACGGCGCTTCCGTAGAAATGGAAACCTAAACATTGACGGCCTTATTTATAATAACATGATTCGTCTAAAGCACTACTAAGAGGCAGTTTAATTAATCTGTGGATACGACTTTTCCTTGTAAAATCTCCACCAGAGACTATTTTCATCGGCGTTTTAAGGAATTGTGTTTTTTTTTATAAATAAGACTGTCATGCTATGGCGAAGCGCGTTTGCATCGCTTCTTAAAAATGTCACAAAAGTTCGTGAGTGGTGGCATTTAAGGTTGCTTGATTACGAATGAAACATATTATACCGTATGGGTACAACTCTGAAATCGTGAAAAATATCGGCAGTTTCATACATTCACTGAATCAAGTAATAAAATGTGGTATAAAACAGTACATACATTTACGATTTCACCGCCTCTTAAGAGTAATTTGTATATTCTATATTCGTATATTCTAGCAGTATCACCCTGGGTAAATTTACCCCTATTGACGAGCACATTTACCTTTTCGAGAAGATAAGGGCATTTTGATACACACTGTAGTATTAAGTATTTATCAAATGATTCATTTCCACGTATTTTGATAGTCTACAAAACGCCATGATTAATATGTATATCTATGCCAAATTTCCAACAAATTTCAGCTTTCTAGTGCTAGTCTCTGCGCTAAACCGCGGACAGACAGACCATCAGACATACAGACGGACGGACATGATGAAACTGTAAGGGTCCCTTGGTGACTACGGATCCCTAAAAAGCCCGGCCATGTGCGGCCGACGGGCACATCTCGGGAACGAGCCTTTTGTCCTTAAATACTTCTTTTAATCCGTAAAAACTTGCGAAGTTCGACTTCAATACAAGTGTGAATTGTAGCCTAACTTCGTAAGTAATTAAGGATTATTTTAGATTGATTGGTGGCGCAACTTACAAAGCCAGTCTTTGTCATAAGGCTAAAGAGACGTGATATGGTGGACTAGTGAAAGTGAAACCTGGGTGACAAAAGAAGGGTGATACTCTAAGAAGAATCTCATAATTGACTGACTGATTGCAGATAAAAGAGAAGACACACACAAGACAAAAAAAAACCGGACAAGGACGAGTCGGACTCACCTACCGATGGTTCCGTACAAATAGGGTACCGAGCTTGTCCCGAATAACAAAGACTAATTCTTATGATTTAATTAAAAATGTTTAGATTTTAGGTTTTCCCTGTACTTGTAAGATGATATTACTTATTAAATTTTGTAGTTCTAGGTCAACGGACTCTATACTTATTACTTTTTATTACTTCCCTTGAGAATGTCGAAATACGTTTTTGAGGCATAAACGACCGCAATTTTTTTACGTTAACTTAGAAGCTTGATTTTTGCGCAGCTTCAAGGGACCTGAGTATATGGTTTTATTTCTACTCGATACCCACGCGTTCCCAAGATAAAAGGTCTTGACAGACAGATGGATGGACGGACAGACGGACAACAAAATGATCCTATAGGGCGTGGAGCCTGGCCTCTGGCACGGGCATGGTACGGACTTGCCCAGGTAGTACGACGTCGCTAGTCGCGCGTTTAAAATGTCGAAAGTCGCGACTTTCCTGTATATTGCTTGTCAAATTCTGACATTTTAGCGCCACAAAACGCGTGACTCGTGGCATCGTACGTGGCGCAGGAATGGTATGACGATAAAAGGCGTGGAGCAAAGGAACAGAATGCGAACTGACTGCAATCGGACGCGGGCGCCGAAATGGCGTGCTATAGCACGTCCGACGAAAGGCCGTTGAGTGCGTTCAAATAATGCCTTTATGACCGTGTATTTGGTATGGTATTTGAATGAAACAGAATGAGGTCCACGCCATGCCCGTGACATACGCTAGATCAGTGGGCTCCGCATCTTAGGGTCCCGTTTTTCCTTTCGAGGTACGGAACCCTACAAAATAGATTGAAATCGTGCCGCCCGCATGTCGCGGGTCCGTTGTAACGTGGATAGACCTTTATAACAAATAATAATCACTACAAGTTACCAGGCGGACATATTTAAACCAAATAGGGGATGTAGTAGCAAAGGGCAAGATAAAGAGTACCCAAAACCGGCGTGCGTGCATGCAACGACTAATTAATGTTGATGAAGCGAAATAGATCTGTCAGGATCGTGCCAAGTGGCAGACCCAGGTCTCGTTTACCCCTACGGGAAACAGGTGTGAGTTTATGTTATGAATTGGTTACAATTTGCCGTGCTTAAATTCAAGTCAGTCGTGCTTAAATTCAAATCACACAAAGTAAGGAGAGGTTACTGTCCATTTTATTGTTTGCTTCTGTACAATAAACAGTTTATTTCCACGGACTGTGTGGCCGCCGGCGGCGGCAGTAAGCTTCTACTTTACGACACTCGCTTTGTAAACCGTTTTATATGCTCTGGAACAGGCGCAAATGTTACGTTGGTAACGATGATTTGGATGCTATTATGTTGGAATGTGGTTTATATTTAAGCTTTCGATTGATTGTGTTTGATTGATAGACGAGGCTTATGGCGGCCAAACGTAGTTTGGTTTCACAAACGACGTGGCACATTGCAATGAAACTTCAATACGTTCAGAGGACACAAATCGAGGTTTGATCGGGTCATTGAGATCCGGCGTGCCGTTTATGAAATAAAACCAAACTACGTTTTTATAGGAATTCATAAGCAGCCTATCTATGTAGAGCACAGGCTTTCTCTCAGAGAGAGAGAGAGAGGGTATGGGCTTAATCACCACGTGAAGTTATAGTAGCATTACCACTCGCTAACGGCGAAGAAAAACATCGTGAGGAAATCTGGGTATCTGAGCTATTCACATAGGTCAGGGCTTGACATCGCCAATCCGCGGTGGGCACGCATGGCGTTTATAGGAATTGCACCTTGATAATTTAAATAAATCATTCTTACCTCTGAAATTGTGCAGGTTGCTCTATTATTAACAGCGTTTTGAAATGGGCAATCAAAGCATAGGACGATTACCTAAAGAAAGAGACTGGCTAACTACTTGCCTCCTTACATACTAGTATTGTTTGAACGAGAGGCAAATAGTTGTCCAGTCCCTATCTGTGATTAACAATATTATAATCTTTAATAATACGGCCATATGTGTGCCTGCAACATGATTGAAAGATTTGATTTTTATTAAACGGTTTTATTCTATAGTTTGAAAAGTATTTCAGGAAATGGTCTTGCATTTGAGAAAGGAATTTTGCGTTGGTTTAGTCTTAGAGATGTCCAGTAGAGTCTTAGAGAGTCTATTGGAGAAATATATCAAGCAAAAGTAGGTGGAATTGCCGGTGAGGGACCCTTGAATAAATTGTTGATATGTTATATGATATGAAAAGCTTAAAACCGAATTTGTAAATATTTACTAAATGTAAGCTACACCGAAGCCGAGACTATAATTACGTATGTACGGTAGTAATAACCAAAATCGCCCACTGTATAACAACTAGACACACACACACGCACACACCCACACACACACACACACACACACGCACACACTCGCGCGCGCGCACACACACATACACACACACACACACACACACACAATATATAATCATCATCATCATCATCAGCCCTTTGACGCCCACTGCAGGGCATAGGCCTCCCTTATGGTTTTCATAACAATGAGGGGTTTTGCCATAATCGCCACGCTTGGCAGGCGGGTTGGCGACCGCAGTATGCGGTTGGAATCTCAGGAAGACGCTGCTGAGCGTCTACTGGTAATTTATTTCCTTAGTCGCCTTCTACGATATCCACGGGAGGAAATGGAGTGACGCTGTTCTTAATCCTTATTATTTTATCTTATTATAACGCTATTATATAATAATAGGTTATAATTAGATAAAATATGGTTATAATAAGTATTCTGTTATTCCAATGCCGCAAAAGACAGAAATATGCTCATTTGGCAATCGAATCCGAAGATCGCCACGACACAGGCTCGCCTAGTGTGGGATCGCAGATCAACGAGCGGAAAAGAAAACCCTGTCAAATTGTGTCTTGACATTTGTCAAAACATTTGCTTTTTGTAATACTAACAATGTACCTATATTCCTGTTTTCTTTGTTATTTTTGTAAATCTTACTCTGGCAAATAAATATATTTTGTATTTTGCATTTGTATTTTGTATGTTAGTAAAGGGCAAAATAAAATGCATCCAAAACTGGTGTGCGTGTATGCAGCGACCGATGTATGTTAATAAAGAGGTTTGTCAGTATGCATCTTGGCAAGTGACACACTCTGGACTCTGCCTACCCTTCCTGGATACAGACGTTGGTGTGTGTATGTTATAGTCTTGTCCTTACACCTCTATACAGCCGTTTATGAGTTATTGAGCGACTAACACATGAATGGTGCTGGCGTTTCACTTGTTACAAAATAATGAGTTGTTGGCCGTTTGTAAATAAGTTATATTTAACTCATAATTTGTTTATAAATACGACTACACTTCATATTATAACTGTGAACTAGTGAAAATAAATAGCGCTCCCAAGCCTATTTCACTATGCTGCACTGCCCCTAACAAAACATTACCAAACCTGATCAGGATTTGGAGTGAATGTCAGAGACGAGACGAACCACTATTCCGATAATAATATGAGCCATATACACTATACAGCAGCAGACCTTTTTGCTCGTTCTTGTTACAAAACCATAAAGTTGATTTCAGTTCGTCAGTGAAAAGATTGATGTGGTGCTGGGATGGGTACTAAGTAATCTCGAAGTTATTGTGCCAAGCCTGTAGGAACGCCTTGTGTAAACGTCGGCCATTGCTCTCTTACTCGTTTTTCGAAACTAAAACCTCTCTTAAACTGCAAAACTACAAGCTCAAATTCTTCCAAACTCCCTATTATCATGTTAATCACCTCCGAGACAAAGTCCTGCAAAAACTAGGCTCTTAATTTTCATTTAGCGTTCACGCAACTCAGTCACGCTAGTCTAGGGGCGTACCGCGCCCCAGCCGAAGGGTGTATACAGAGAAGGAACTTATTCCAGTCCATAAAGTATAATGTAGGCAATGTAATGTATAATGTAAGTGTAATGTAGTAAAACATGGTTGAGACTAATGACGGCATATCCGTGCGTTAAGCTCGTGAACGGATGCAGTTTTTTTACTTTAGTAAGGATAGTGACTAATGTAGGATTGCAAGTTGTTGATTGCATTCGTGGGATCATGTTTAGCAGGTACTTTTACCAACTAATTTATTATGCTGCCCTGTGTATTGCTGTAGGATTTAGCTGCTTTTTTTCCACTACAAACCTGATTCAACAAAGAGAATAAATTAACAACGTAAACTGCTAACTGACTTTTAAGGTCTACCCAATGTTTGAAGATAAAAAAAGTTTTGTTTAATTGTTAATGAAATTGGCGCAAATCGGGGGGGCACGGAAGTGCCCCCCCCAAGTCGAGCATAAAAGCGGCACGGCCGATTGCCAACTCAATGTATTTATTTGAAACATAAAAGATTTTTATTATTTATATGGTCACTATAAGATGTTGTTAAGTTAGCTAATTACGTAATAACTTAAGACAGGAGGACGCTTAAGTAGGGACTGAATAAATTAACCGACTTCGTAGTACATGGATCTCACAACTTATGACGGTAGAAGAACTGAGTTGCGAGACTTGGTTTTTTTACAAGTTATGTTTTTAATGGCATAGAATATACGTAACAAAGTTTAATTCGTGTCAAGTGTCAAACCTCACTCTCTGCCAAGTCCTCCGGATTAAAGAGGCGAGTGCGTGAGTATGCTTATTCATAGCTTTTAGAACATTGCATTCTAGTACGTTTCATTGCTTCAACTTTGTTTTATAAAAATTGAGATCCACTTTCTGAAACGTTAACAGTATAAAAAGATCCGCAGGGGTATTAAACAGCTGTTTAATATTCGGCATAACATTTTAGGCACATGAAGTTTCAATTAAAAGTTAATGATCGAAGTTTTGTTGTTTTTCTCCTTTTCTTTCCATGGATGGCTTCTTTTACAATCCTTGGACTAAGAATGCGTTTGTTTAAATTCTCAGTTTAATAAAAACCATGTTGTAAAATGTGGATATCAGAGACGGATATACAATTAACAATAATAATTTTGTACGTTAAGTTATCTGTTCAAGATACATTGTACTTCTATTTGTAGTTAATATAGAAAATTAAATAAATTATGTGTAAAAAAAATACACTGAATAAACTCACTTCTATATCCGAAAAGGGCAGGCAGACACCTCATAGAAAAAAAAAACTGGCTAGAAAACTTATTTACTGTCACTTTGGCATTAATTTGACACGATTGTATGCCATTACTTAGATATAAGAAATCACATGTATTTTTTTTCCAGGTAGTAAGTGTTCTCAGCGTAACTACTGAGCCATGTAAATTTGGCGGTCCTGCGGCAATAATAAGCGAGCCCTTTACGCCGATTGGCCATCCTCACGGTGGCTCTATACGTTGACTGGCAAATCATTTCAACTCCCTACGCCGGGGAGCCTCGTTTAACATCGATTTGCTAACAAGACAAAGTGTCACCTTATAAAGGGAACACCCCTTCTCAGCGTTCGGGCAAAAGCCCACGGTCGCAGATAAGACAAAAGACATCGTCAACTCCTGCGGATTGAGATAAAGGGGGTAAAATTACAAGCGTAGTAATATTGGCCATAAAACGCGTCCCGCAGGCGAGATACTCGTAACTTCGACAAGTTGAATATTTGACTTTAAGCGGCCACCGCCGGATGCTCCAACAACGAAGCCCTTCGATTGGAGTTTCGAGACTTGACATTTGAAAGTCAAAAGGATAACAGGATGATATTTACATTATTCGATTTTTTTGTTCTACAAAAAGATACAGCCGTTTATGCCGCATAAAACTTATATTTCGACACTCAAGGGCATCCAAATTTATATGTCACTTTCCGTTGACCCACAAAAATGAAATTTTAAAAGTGATATCTTCTTATACTACAAGTATGCAGGGAAAATCTGAAAACTACACATTTGTAATTAAATCATAAAAAATAGTCTTTAAAGTTCGGGAAAAGCTCGGAAAAAACAGTGAGACACGATTCCTGAACTATTTACAATATGTAAGTACCTACAAATTTGTACGGAACCCTAGGTGGGCGAATCCGACTCGCACTTGTCCGGTTTTAGAAATACGTTTAATTGGCGACAAGTAATAATTTGATCTTTTTTATTTATTTATTTTATTTATTTATTTATTTATTATACTATAAGAACTTACAGTTGCCCAAAACGCTCTTACAGTTACTATAACTATTACAGGTACATTATACTAATTACATAAGTGTAATCTTAAATGTACAGCAATACTAAACATGGAGTCAACAAAGATGTCAACATGTTGGACCTCGGTAACAAACTCGTTGAGCAGGGCGAGGGCCCTGGCCGTGGGCGCATTGTTAGCGCAGCGCGTGCGCAGCGAGAGTTCCGCGAACAGCTGGTGCCGGCGCCGCCCCGCACGCACGTATTTGTCGGGGACAAATAACCTTATATTGCACAGTACATCGGGATTATAAATAGCATTTCGCATCAGCAGACAATAATGTACAGCGAGTTGCAGTTTCCTCCTCAGCTCCAAAGTGTCGAGCCCAACCATACCATACACAAACATAGACGGGTACAGGAATGGATAGCTCCCATACATTCGTTTGTATATATATCTAGCAAACTTCTTTTGCACCCTTTCAATCATTGATATGTATTTAGCCTCCCGTGGATCCCAGGTAAGGGCACTATACTCTAATTTGCTGCGAACGAACGCATTGTACAACATTATGGCCACTCTTATATCTCGAAACTGTGCAGCGGTTCTCATAATGAAACCCAATACTTTATTAGCGTTTTTACAAATGTGTATTACATGTTCACGGAAATTAAGCTCTGAGTCCAGCAACAACCCCAGATCCCTTATGCTAGTCACTCTTTGCAACACTAGACCACTCAGTGCGTACGTTGCCGTAATTGGTTTGCGCGACCTAGTGAAAGTTATGACTCTACACTTAGTGACATTGAATTCGAGGCGATTCGACTGACTCCACTGTTCAACCCTCTCAATATCACCCTGCAGAGCCAGACAGTCTGCCTCTACATGAACGGCTCTAAAAATTTTTAAATCGTCAGCAAACATTAAGCATTGGGCAACATTGAGGACCTTAGGCAAATCATTGATCATCAGCAGAAATAGAGTTGGGCCGAGCGTGCTGCCTTGACTTACTCCCGATCTGGTGTAATATTCATCAGATTTATAGTGCTGAAGCTTTACGTACTGCTTTCTATCCTTAAAGTAATTAGCAAAAAAATTCAGCAATCTTGGAGTGGCACCAAAACATGAAAGTTTCATCAACAAAATGTCATTGTCTACCATATCGAAAGCTCGCCGAAAGTCCAAGAATACCGCATCAACTTGTTTGCCCGTATCCATCTGGGCTGTTGAGTAGTCGACAAAGCTAACGTGATTTGTAGTTGTAGACCGACCCACCCGAAACCCGTGTTGTGCATCATCAAGTCTAGTAATAATTTGGCGAGTTATGTGATAGTTAAGTATAGACTCGAAAACTTTACCAAAAACTGCTAATACGGCTATGGGCCTAAAGGTACTAACGTCTGCTGATGAACCATCCTTGGGTACCGGCGTCACTCTAGATAACTTCCATCTATCGGGGTAGCGACTACACTGCAGGGAGAGATTGTAAAGGTGAAGCAATGGCTCTTCTAATGCATACAGACAGTCTTTAACTAAAAAGGCAGGTATGGCATCGGGGCCAGCCGCAGAGCTCGCTTTCAAACGACGGACCGCTCTGCGTACGTCAGCCGCATTTACGGGGTCCATCTGTAAGGACAACTCCTGGCCCGTGCCGCCCGCACATCGCTCCGCCTCGGCAGGGTCCAGCAGTGGTACTTCGCTAAGAAACACAGAGCTGAAGTAGTCCGCAAACGCTGCGGCCGCCTCCTCGCCCTCCACCGTTTTACCATTGGACATGTACTCAGTACTTTGGCGCCAATCTTTACGTCTGTCTTTCACATGCTTCCAAAATTGCGTAGGGTCTCCACGGATGTTGTTTTCGACTGATTGAGTATACTTGCAGTACGCCGCATGCACTAATTCCTTTATAAGGCTTCTGCAGTATCTATAAACTTCGCGATTAAATTTCAAACCTTTTTCTTTATATTTACGGTGATGAAAGTGCTTAATTTTAATTTTAGATATAATTTCTGGCGTAAACCACTGTGGATAACGCCGGTGCTGGGTGAAATTATTTGTTTTTATGGGGACATAGTTGCTAATTACCTGATTAAGTGTTGAATATAACAAATCTGTTGCAAAATTTATATCCTGTTGCTTCAGTAAATGCGTCCAATCTATATTAGATATACTAGAATAGAGGCCGCTGAAATCTGCCTTTCGGAAATTCCAGTTTGGGGCATAACAGCGAGAAGTAACCCCTGGCTCCACACCCGCAGGTATACTACTAATGACAGGCGTGCCGCGCGGCAGGAGTAGAGTCACTTCAAGCGGTGGGTGGTATGCATCGGCCGGCACCAGCGGTTCCACCTCTTCCTTTACAAGAACCCTATCAGATCGAATATTTGTTAAGACTAGGTCCAACATGCCGCCATGGGTATTGAGTACATCATTGTGTTGTTGCATTTTGCAAAACTCTAAAAAACAATCAAATTGTTGTTTCACATTAACGCTGCAAGAATTCAAATTAAAGTCGCCTACAATTACAATTTCTAAAGAGGAATATTTACAAACAACGTTCTCTAAACATGTTAAAACATCAAGATTAACTAAATCAAATCTCTACACAATTATCAGTATCTGCATTGGAATTGCAGTTAAGTATTTGTATATTTTAATGATATTTTAGTGCCTACTGTGGTGGTATTTTCTTATTTTAAGCATACTTTTGTAAATCTTTACCAATGCAAATCTTAATATTAGTTCAAAGAAGTGATATGTTTTTGAATTTTTAATATGGTTCAAAACCTCTTGGAATGATCATGGGAATAAATCTGTATGGGGAAACTCGCTATTAATGTAGTTGCAAGGCAATATTTGTAATATGTTTTTGAATTTCGAATATCGTACAAAATCTCTGAATAATCATAGAAATAATCTCTTAACCTTGCTGTAGGTAGGGAAACACACCAGCGCGTCTTACGTAAGGTAAAAGGCAAAGTTGATCCGCTAATACGCTTTATCAAGGTCGAACAATCTGTAATCCGTGCAAGAAGAAAAACTATTTAGATATAATTCAAGGGGACGCAATCCCGCCATAAGAAAGTTGAGAAAACTAATCCAATTAGGAGCGAATCGGAGCCGAAGGGCCGTCCTATTTGTTTTGTGCCATTCCTGTGGGACCCTACTTGGGATAGAAACATGCAGGACATTTAATTTTTCAGAAAAGTATATGCTTTTTATGTACCTATAAGTAAGGAGTATTAAAACTCCTTGCTATAAGTAAGATAAGATAAGAATATTCTTTATCTACCATAATACAAAGATTATAAAACTGAAAACAAAACTCTTATGACAAACGTTACGCATGGCCAAAAATAAAAATAAAAAAAGTTTTATTACTTGTATGGACACCTGCATCATAATATAACTTTATAGTACATATGGTGCTACATTACCGCACTAGTGCGATAATGAGCACTTTACGTGCCTATGTCGAAACTTCAAAGGGCCATATGTACTATAAAACGTTGTACGATACACGTGCGAATAGGTAATCCGCAACTCGTGTCGATATAAAACACTCCCTTCGGTCGTGTTTTAATTTATCGCCACTCGTTGCGAATTTCCTACTTTTCGTAGGAACTAGTGTGACTAGTATCGTAATGTACTATTTTAATCATAACGATACACCTATACAACCTCCAGCTGGACCAAGAAGGTTGAACCTCTACTTTTAAAAACAAGGTTTCAATGAACGAGTCCGCGGCGACGCCACACGCATGCGCAATCGATGTTTGCGCCTTGGCGCCAACATTTTACATTTAAAAAAGCTTTTCAATATTTAAACAAAGTTTGTTTCTGTTTGTAAAATAAATTAGTTTTTGTGTAAAAACATGTCTGAAAGCGAGTATAGTGGTAATTGGACACCACCAGACATTCTGGAAGCTGCGTCAAACGTGACTATGAACCTGTTACCGGCGAAATCTAGGAGCAACTATAATAAATGTTACCACGAGTTTATTACAAGTAAAAATAAATTGGTTGATATTCAGCGTTTTATTTGCAATATTATTTTATGTATTATAGTATGAGAGCAGATAAAGTAGTGTATGACACTGTACATAACTTGGTCTTATAACACTCGTGTACTGTAAAAAAACACACTCGTGTTATAAGAACCCTTATTATGCAACAGTATCATAAACTATTATTATTGTACCAGGAAAAACACAAACATGAAATATTGTACCGAATTAATGAGAAGGCTGGCAATTTCGAATTTCGTACATGACGTGTCATAACTCTACTATTCTGTTTAGGGGTCTGCATACCACTCCAGGATACAGGCGTGATTTTATGTAAGTAATGAGAGATTGATTGATGAGGAAGACCAAGAAGTGATTGATTCAACTGTCACTTGTCCTGGTCCAAAAGTAGGATACCCTGTGCTATGGTAACCAGGTAAGGACATCACAAACATGGAAATACACCCAAACTGGGGCCATTTGTACAAATGTAAGCCCCCCCCCCCTCCCCCCCGTGGCAATCGTACCCACGACGATACCATTAGATCAACGAGGCAGTCTATGTGTACTATATATTTTATTTAGCTTTAATTAAAAAAAAACCAAATAGATAGGTACTGTCGACGCCATGTTTACACGTAAATACTGTATTCAGTTACGTTACGACTTTGCAACAATAATAAAAATATAGACCAGCTGGGCAACGTTTTCATAAACTAAAATTATGACAATGCGACGTCCAGTTCGTAGCCAATAAGTACAATTAGTCGTTCTACTTGTTAATCTGTAGGTCAGTTATGACCACGCAACATCGAATTGTCATAGTAAAATTTACCCTTACGGTGCAACACTTCAAATTCTGAACAAACGCACACACAAACACACAGCCACACGCACACGCACACGGTATGGTTTAAATAGAGTAGGGCTCTAGATCCCCTGCGATATGTCGGATAAAAAGTTGTTTGACTCAATGTCTGTTCTCTGTAATGCGATTGTGGCTAACATCGATTTATTTTTGGATGGAATTGAAGGGAATCCCATTCGAAGATAATCTCAGCCGCTTATTTCATCTTAAAACACCGTTAAAAAAAGGCGCCGCCTGCTGAGAATAATCTGAATAACAAATATCGGTTTTCCATGCGCAAAACATTCTTGTTGCCTAGGAGAACAAACATTTAAAAAATGTTTTGCGAATTGAAAACCGATGGTTTCGTGTACCTGATTTTTAGGGCTGTTATTAAATGATTGTAATAAAAATGAGTACACTTTTGATAAATGTGGTCTGAGAGTTTGATAGATAATAACGTTGCGGAAATTCAAGACATATTTTTATTACCTGTACCTAATTTTTGATTAAGAAAAGTAGCATAATTATCTATCAAACCCTCAGAACTCATTTATCAAAAGTGTACTCATTTTACTACAATAACCGAAAATTTTGTACTGTGCGAGCGAGACAGTATGCTCGACATACCAGCCTTAATGAAAAATACGAAATGGTGACCCGACTTCTTCTTCCTCTCCTGTGCCTCTGCATTAACGAAGTTTAGCCTACAGCTCCTCATACGAGTGTTCTTCTTCATTTTTTTGCCAAGCGAAACAGGTCTTCAATGCTGGCTACGTCCATTCCCGGACCTGGCTTAAAATAGTGAAGATAAGATATAGTAGATTGTACAACAAGTGCATAAAACGCACCATTTTACTCGAGACGTTTATCCATCCGAGCGAGCTTGCGAGCGAGGATAGATATAAAGTCGAGTGTAAAATGGGTTTTATGGACGAGTTGTACACTCTACTTTTCACTTCGATTGCGAGGAAATGAAACAGCAACATCTTTATCTTCACTAATGCAATTAATCAAACAACAAATTTATTAAATTAAATTCACGCGTACGTGTATAATCACAGTGGTTTTGCCGCCATTAAAATTTAACCAATGAGAGCGCAGCTTCAATAAAGCGCGACCAACCTGATTGGCCCTGCAATCTAGTTGGTCGCGTTTTATACGAAACGAAATAAAATAAAGAGGTTGTTGTATGAAGTTAAAGATGTTCGTGTGGCTGTTGCAGCGATTGCCTTGGTCTTCGACGAAGATTTTACTTTATGCTCTAGAGCATAAAAAGCGACTTTATGTCGCCTACGCACGACATAAAGACGAACTTTTAGAGCATGAGAAGTGAAAAGAATATTTTTTATTGTATACCGGTACACAAAAGAATCTGTTTTCAATTCTTTGTGAATAAATACGAAATGGTGACCCGACTTCTTCTTCCTCTCCTGTGCCTCTGCATTAACGAAGTTTAGCCTACAGCTTCTCATACGAGTATTCTTCTTCATTTTTTTGCCAAGCGAAACAGGTCTTCAATGCTGGCTACGTCCATTCCCGGACCTGGCTTAAAATAGTGAAGATAAGATAAGAATATTCTTTATTGTATACCGGTACACAAAAGAATCTGTTTTCAATTCACAAGACATTTTTTAAATTTTAGTTCTCCTAGGCCACAAGAATGTTTTGCGCATGGAAAACGGATATTTGTTATTCAGATTATTCTCAGCAGGCGGCGCCTTTTTTTAACGATGAAATAAGCGGCCGGGATTATCTTCGAATGGAATTCCCTTCAATTCCATCTAAAAATAAATAGACGTTAGCCACAATCGCATAAAATAGGTTTTTAAATCTTCCGTGTGGCGCCGGATTAAGACAGCCGTGTGTCGCCGGATTAAGCATAGCGTCACTCCATTTCTTTCCGTGGATGTTGTAGGAGGCGACTAAAGAAATCAATTACCAGGAGACGGGCAGCAGCGTCTTCCTGAGATTTCAACCGCATACTGCGATCGCCAACCCACCTGCCAAGCGTGGCGATTATGGCAAACCCCTTCATGGTTAGAAAACCACGAGGGAGGCCTATGTCCTGCAGTGGGGGTCAAATAGCTGATGATGATGATGATGAGGTTTTTAAAACAATCGCATTACCGAGAACAGACATTGAGTCAAACAACTTTTTATCCGACATATCGCAGGGGATCTAGAGCCCTACTCTATTTAACCATACTTTATTGTTATATATGTTATATACAAAAGAATAAATACAATTGGCGGCGATAAAATGATTGGCGGCGTGAAATATTCCATTTAGGAAAAACTTCGGTATTATAAGTGTCATTGATTTTGAACGACGACTAATCAATATGGTATTATCCATATTCCATTAATTTCACCTCCCCTTGATCATTAATTAATTATCAAGGGTACGAGACGCAGAATAAATTAAAGATCAGTGAGGTAATTACGCGAAATAAATGACTCGTTAAATGTATAACTATGTGCGAACATCGCGAGTCATTTAAATACTAAGACCGGATTTTTCAATAGTCAGATAAAACTTAACTGGAGAATAAAACTGATGTTGTCCCTGTCTTGTCGGGTGATTTAGACAGGGATAGCATGCAATTTATTCTCCAGTTAAGTTTTATCTGACTATTGAAAAATTTGCCCTAAGTGAAATAAATCAACAAAGATTCTATTGTTATGCGGCTTTTACTAAAAATAGAGGTAGCGGTACGATTTCCACTGGAGGCCGTACTTGATTCGTAGAAATAACCTCAGTCTGGGTGTATTCCCATGTTTGTGATGTCCTTGTCTAGTTACTACAGTAAAGGTATAGGGTATCCTAGCTTGGGACCAGGACAAGTGATTGTATAAGCATTTGAACGACTTAGAGGTAAGAAAAAAGACATGATTTGACAGTTGTAAGGTAATTACCTGAAGTGGTAATTACCTTACAACTGTAATATAAAAGATACTTTTTTTAGGGTTTCGTACCCGAGGGGTGCCAAATGAGACCCTAATACTCTGCCTCCGCTGTCTGTCTGCCTGTCTGTCTGTCCGTCTGTCTGTCTATTCGTCCGTCCGACCTATAAAGGGCTCTATCTTTGGAATCATAATAGGTAGCCAGTTGAAATTTTCACAGAATATGTGTTATTACAACGGATTACATATCAAATAATAAAATAAAAAAAAAAAATTATAATAATAAGGGGGTTCTCGATACAACTAACGTATTTTTATGCCGTGTTTTTGTTTATGATATGTACGCGAAACTTTGTATGTATGGATGGATGTTTGTTACTCTTTCACGCAAAAACGGCTGAACGGATCCGGATGAAATTTTGCACAGAGATAGATTATAGTCTGGATTAGCACATGGAATATTTTTTATCCCGGAAAAATACACATCAAAATTACCACGCGAACGAAGTCGCGGGCAACAGCTAGTAACTATATACAACACAGGCATCAAACTTGGCGTGTTTGTGGGACTTATTATATATTCTAACGAAAAATAATAAAAAACGACCTAGCTAGTATGGAACCCTTGGTGTGCGAGCCCGACTTAAAATTGGCCGGTTTTTTTAAGTAAGACGGGCTCGCACCAATCGCACCTATTAGGTTATTAGCTTTTTAAATTGTATTTTCATGTGTGAATTTTCAGCGGTTTTAGCAGTGCGTGAGTTATTCATCTAAAACCATATTATTATGCCACAACAAGTAGTGAAATTACTAGAAATTTAATTGTGTCCTTGTTTCGCCTTGTGTAACTACGTTTTAAGAGTATCCGGCATCATCACCATCATTCAGCCACAAGAAGTCCACTGCTGGACATACGCCTCCTCCATGGATTTCCAAAAACACCGGTTGGAAGCGGCTTGCATCCAGTGTCTTCCTGTCACTTTGGATGAGGTTATCTGTCCATCTTGTGGCTGGTCGTCCTAATAATGAACAAATTTTTGCAAAAGTATTCCGTCCACTTGTTCCAGATGAGCGTCCTGTCTATAGATGATCACATTTACCTAGCAAGATACGTTTACGACTAAAGGACTTCATCTAACCTCACCAGCTGCACTGACGTTATTAGCCGTACTAATAGCACTACCGCGTGTGAGCTAAACCTGTGGTCGTTGACAAACGACTATAGCACTTAGGACAGCCATTGGCACAAGTAGGTGTAGGGGTTCTTAACTCGAATTGGTAACAGGCATCGTATTAAACAAGCGTTTAACATTGACATTTAACGACATGAAATCGACGCTGTGAAGGTTGCATAGATGGCCGCTAGATGGCGAGCGCTGTCTTTGGACAACGTTTGTTGTGTGAAAGTCCCCCTTAAATATTTATTTTATTCTGTTTTTAGTATTTTTTGTTATAGCAGCAACTGAAATACATCATCTGTGAAAATTTCAACTGCCTAGCTATCACGGTTCATGAGATACAGCCTGCTGACAGACAGACAGACGGACAGACAGACAGACCGCCGACTTGTGATGGGGACTAGTCACTAGTTCTAACATCATCGGCTAAGTATGGGTAAAGTCAGATTGTTTGTAGCATAACTTTGTAGTGATGAAGCATTTGAATCGAAGATATTTTCGATATTTTGGAAACGAAGAATGATATCAAAAATTTGAGAAATACTCCTCTAGACAATTTAGTCAGCTACAATTTCAGTCTAAATCAAAGACGATCAGGTTAAGGGTTTGCCCTGTAGCCTAACCTTTTTAAAAAAGTCAAAGAGTCAGAACGACATTTTTCACATGTTATTTATGACTCGATTTATTTCCAATGTGCTCAAACCATCTCGACAAACCTGACATTGGCAGAATCCTAGGGGTGCCATAAAAAACAAGAAAAAGAATTGAATTGAATGTGCTCGATAGTAGGCACGAAATCTGTGATTTTTTTATTGTGCGATAACATAGCGCCATCTTTATTTCCCTTGACCGGTTGGCTGCCCCAGATATCGCTGGAAGGGTAAAGTGGCCAAGGATCTGCGTGAAGTCCAGGCATGTGACTGGCAAGAGACCGCGCAGGACAGAGACCAATGGCGACTTCTTGTATTAGAGACCAAGACCCATTTCGGGTCGCTGAGCCAGCGGAGTAAGTAAGTATCTTGCTTTACGTAGTGAAATAAACCTAGACGGCACTCGTCGATAGGATGATAAAAACTTTATCGCGGTGTCAACTTGCAAATGCAGGGTTGGCTAGTGTTATGTCCTTAACATTGTAAGTTATTTACATTGCTTACAAGTAGTCTATATACAGACTGATTACGGGCTTTATCACCACGCGTGTCCACCACGGATTAGCGAATTTAGGCACTGAACAACTCAGACACTCAGGTTTCCTCACGATGTTTACAGTGCTGATGGTAAAGGAAAACAAAATTATGAAATCGCCTCCATGTAGTTATTTCAACACGTGTAAACACTGATTTTTCTGTGGGTATTACGATGTTTGAACTAGGTTAGGTTAGGTTGTAAACGTACTAAAATCTAGCTGGTGCAAATAAAAATAGAGTGTATCAAGCATTGATGGCAAACATCGACGAGGTTTGATTCAAAACCAGATAGGACCACGTTAGACCTATGTTAGTCTAGTGTAATATGACTCTAAACTGACTAAGCTGAGAGTACGTCATAGGTTCTGGGTAAGTCAATCTAATATTAAAAAAATCTCGTGTCACCGTGTTTGTTATCGAACTCCTCCAAAACGGCTTCACCGATTTTTATGATTTTTTTTTGTATATTCGGTAGGTCTGAGAGTAAGTCGCGAGAGAGCTAATTTATATGACAAAACTTTTGAATTCGTTCACCGTATTTTAAGGGGGGCTTCTAACCATGACTTAGAAACATATGGTGCAAGTTTTGAAAAAAATGACACGTCACAAAAAAAATTATTTGTTACCCAAAATTACTTCACTTAAGCATAAACAGGTCTGTTCAGGAGGGAAAGTAATAACAATCCAAAAAAACTATGTTTTGACCGTCGTATGGTCGGCGTCTAATTGTTTACGCATATCCGACGTCTTGGAAAACATTTTTCAATGTTACGGTACTTACTTCCTACCACTTCAAATTTGGATTCACAGTCTGGAGCCAAAGGTCGGATATCACGAATATTTACAAATATGTTTTACCATTACTGATAATTCATTAATAATACTGTTTTTCACAATGAAAAGAACATTCCCTCAAAATGCGGTGAACAAATTAAAGGTAGTATAGGTATGTTTTGTGTGTCTTTTTCTTGAGAAATAAATAAGTAATAGAGGTTTAAGTAATTATTTTATAGGCTTGTACAATGCTTCTTCGATGTGACAATATGACTGAATAAAAATGCACTCATGTCAGGCTTAGGTAACCATAGATGGATTGGTTCCAAATCGACACCAACGGACCTCCTTGTTTCTGTTAACGCGTGCGTGAACAGGTAAGAGTTAAAATAAAAATCAATTATCATTTATTTGCAGATAATCTTAAGGATAATCTTACGTGGAGCATGCCGTCTCGAGACAATTTAACATTTTTTAATAATATGAGTACACTTGTGATAATGTGGTCTGAGGTTTTGATGCATAATTAAATTGCGGACATTTTAAATACATTTTTGCTTTCCTATACATACTTCCTATAAGTTGTTACCAAATTTATTAATTTTAGAATAACATTTTCTCAATCAAAAGCTTTGTACAGGATAAGAAACATATATGCAATTTTATTATCTATCGAACTCTCAGACCACATTTATCAAAAGTATACTATTTTTATTATAATCATAAAAATTATTAAATTGTGCGAGCGAAACAGCATGCTCCACGTAAGAACAGCCTTAAGTACTAATGACATGAAAGAACAGCCTTAAGTACTAATGACATGAAAGGACTTAACTTAGTGTGGATAGGTGGGAAAAATATTGTCATTGACGTACGTAGTTGGTTACTGGTGAAGAAGTTTTGAAAGAAGAAGCCTTTGAATTTTTTTCGGTTTCTTTCCGCATAAATTCCAAAGGATAGAAGGCGCACTAAAGACCGATACGTTCTCCCGTCGTACGGAGCTCGATGTCGTCAAACTCTCGTTTAGATCGAAGCAAGATGAAGTTGCCCGGCGCCGCCATATGCCACACGCGAGCGATTTAATCTCTATTAAAATCTTGTCGTGCCTGGCTGGTTACACTTCGGTGCACACAAGACGCCGCAACCAGCTTTGTGCTGACGATCATTTAACTGCACGTTTTAATGATGAAATCTCTTACAGGGATAAGCCAGTATTTGTATTTGTTATTTCTTCCAGCAGTGGACAAGTATAGGCTGATGATGATGATGATGATGATGATTTCTTCCCCCGGAACATTCGGTCTATTTTTCCATTCGGTCAACTTGTCCAAACAGTCCACTTTCTGCCTTTAGTAGACTTGTCCAATCGGTCTACTTATCCAATCGGTCCCAATCGGTTGACTTGTCCGATGGGTCTACTTTCCGCACTGGTGTTGGCCGTAAATATTGACTTCATTTTTGTTATAATATATGAAGGAATAATTAAATGTTTAAGATAATAATAATTTTAGTTACGGATAAATACATTCTATGCTACAATAATTAATATAGTGTACTAATACGATTGTGAAAATAGACACTGGGGAGTAGGCACATCAGGAAAAGCAAATTTTCCCAAGTTGACCGATCAGGAAAAGCAAGTTTATCGTTTGAGAAAATAGACCGAATGTTCCGGGGGTTATTTCTCATGTAATGTTTCGTCAGTTCAAGTGCAAAAAAGTAAACCACTATGTATACCTGGGACAAGCAAGACCAGTTAGGTAAGTTCAATCCGAGAAAGAGGTCACTCGTCGAATCTAACTCGGATGGGCAGTGTTCGGAAACTGAAACACATTTTCGCGTCCAAAATACCTAAGTATCTCAAGACAGGGGTGTATAACCAATGTGTTGCCAGTGATAACTTATGGATGTGAGACCTGGTCACTAATATAATAACCATTAAATATCAACAGTAATTAATATCTAATGGTTAGTATCGACCTCACATTTAGGACATTAATTAGTATTTTTTTTATTATTCTGAACCAATCAGCGGGTTTTATTTAGCTGATTTGCTTATGTACCCGAAAAAACTAGTTATTGGGCCACAACACTAGTGTGGCCCAATAACTAGTTTTTTCGGGTACATAAGCAAATCAGCTAAATAACACTAGTGTGGCCCAATAACTAGTTTTTTCGGGTACATAAGCAAATCAGCTAAATAAAACCCGCTGATTGGTTTATGAAGAGCTCCAAATCAGCTGGATTATTTTTATTTAATTATATAGAATAAGGAAAATACTTCTGTTTTACCGTCGTGAATACTTCAAAGTTCAATAATGGACGCTTAGCAAAGTTTAGTTACTAAATTAAAACACTGTAAAAATTTATAATTTTACTCCACACCTATATACTATAGTAATTATGGATGATGTTATATTGAAGATGCTTGAGTATTTATTTAGGATCATGGTGGCTTTACGGAAACTATTAAACATAATATGCATGAGTAAACTCTCCCAAATGTATTATTTAGTCAGCGTATTCAGCGCTGACGAAGATTAACTTTGAAAGTAGGTTACGTATTGCATCGTATTTATAGTAAATAAGTCGCTAACTTCACTCACCAGAGAAGCTGAACGTAGATACTAGTAACCGCGCGATTACCTAAAAGCACAAGATGCAAGCGAAGTTACAAAGTCTCCAATTTAACTTGACAAAGCTTGCCAATGAAGTTTCACCACTAACACTGCTTCATTAAGAACTACCTTCTGCGTTGCCATTTTATTGCTCTCCACAGACCTTCGGCAAAGTCGACCGCAAGTCAACATGTCTGCCAGGTGTCAATCGAAAGCCTTCGGGTGGATAGTGATCCGACAAAAGAACCGCTACCTGAGGCTACGGCTTTCCGACTGCTAAGTTCGATAATGCAGTTTGAATGCGGTTGGCATGAATGCATTGAAACTGCCGACCAACCGAGAAGTCCGATTGTAGCCGGTGTACAGTTACCAATTATAGTACCGTGCGTGTAGTCGCGCAAACTGCACACCGACTGCAATCGGACTACTCAGTTAGTTGGGAGTTTCATTATAGTCGTGTCAGTTGCATCTGAACTGCAACTTCCGTGAAAAGGTAGGAAATCCTGTCAGAATTTGCACAAATATCGTCTCATCTTTATGTCTGTCCTTTTTCATAGTGCAGCTGGTAAGATCTCATGGAGGTAGCACCCAGCGCGATTGCAGTAGTGTGGTTTTGGGAGCGGAATACGGAAAGGGTGTCCCCGCTCCTCCGGGATGGTAAGACCCTTCCTGTATCCCGAACAAAAGTGACCAAGAAGTAGACCCAGATAACGTTGGATTCACTGTATTGAAGAAGACCTCAGAAAAAAAAAAAAGTAATACGGGAAGAGCCGACGTTTTCGATTCGAAGTTCACAAATTAACTATTTTCTTTATGAAAAACTAAGCATACGAAAATGAACATAATGTGTCTTCAATGTCAGTAATTTTACTTTCTTGTGCCGACGTGTTGCTTTAGAATATGCGAGCGAGAGAGAAGGCCCACAGCATACTTCTGGTTGCATTTCGTTTGTGTCCCGGGCTTCGAGTCGGACAAACTAATCTAATTAGCAGGAGCTTAGAGGATTTCGCTCGAGCCATTCTTACAACGAACGAAGGTTTATACCTCTGAGGTATTATATTATAGTTAGTGCGGCGGCTCTCCGAGTTTTGTGACTGCCGGATAGACCAGTGGGGGTTGGGAATTGATCTTTGGCTTATTTGCTGTCGGAAAATTGATTTTCTTCAGCAGCTGCTAGGTAACTACCAGCCCCCAGCCATGTTTCCGGTCTCGTGTCCACTAGAGAGCGATAATAGCCCACTCTCAGTACGTCAGTAGCAAGTTTCTGCGCGATATCACGACTCTTGATCGCTTTCTCGATTATGCTACCTTTGCTGGGATCCTCTGCTCTTAAAATTGCCAATTTTTTTTCAATTCAATACAAATATTTTTATTCATTATAAAAACAAAGAGTTTACCTAAAGAATGAAAGTTGTAAGTTTCACAATTAAAAGATTTTGTGGAAAAGAACTTAGCAAAGAAACACCACATTTTTTTAAATGTTAATTAATAGAATTTTCAACTTAAAAAATATTTATTTATTTACTTAATTCTTTATTGCATTAATTACACATATAAATGTATAAGGGCATGCTTAATGCAGGAAGCATTCTCTTCCAGCAAACCTTTGGTATTGAAGAGACTGGAGAATTAGTTCAAGAAAAAGGTGAAATAGAATAATAAACTTACAAAAACATAGGGAAATACATTAACTTAGACCTACAAGAGGGAATGGGGAAGGGGGGGAGGATTAATATAAATTATGATAAACCTATATAAATGATAATACATAAATAAAAATAAAGAACAACAACATTAACACGTACATACATATTATTGAAGATAATTACTAATCACTATTTCTTACATATCAATAAGCAATAAAATAACTGGTGATAAGTTACTGCATATTCCGCAGATGGAGGTAGTGGTTAAAAATTGTCTTTTTGAAAATCTCCAGGGTTGAAGCCTGACAATTGTCCAGAGGCAAATGTTCCCCAAGCAAATTGCAGTCACTATAAAAGAGTTACAATGTCCCGCCACATTATGCTCTGAGGTGCGGAGATGAAGAATCCGGGACGACCGCATTGGCCGAGCTTCACTGTGGAGATGAACAAAGCGTTCCCTGAGATGGGAGGAGGAGCTAGTGTTATTTAACACACTGTAGATAGTGGACAAGATATGAGCATTCCTGCGGAAACGGACATTAAGCCACTTGAGCTTGGAGGGAAATTGGGAGACGTGGTCATACTTACGCAATCCGAAAATGTATCGAATGCATAAGTCGCAAAATCTATCGAGTTTGCTTAGTAGCTCCTTACCAAGGTAAGGGTCACATACGTCAGCGTAATCAATAATGGGGAGTAGCAATGAATTGACAAGCGTAACTTTGGCTGAGCATAAACTTCTGTAAACACTTAAGGGAGTGCATTGATGCAAAGACTTCCCTACTTATCTCAGGTACATGCACAATCCACGACAAATCACTCTGGATATGCAGCCCAAGGTTCTTAATCTGGCTGCAGTAAGTGAGAGCAATACCTTAAGGCAGCTTGGAAAACCATGAAGAGGCCTATATGTTCTGCAGTGGGCGTCAAATGGCTGATGATGTGATGATGATGATGGGTCAAATCTAGTCTGACGATGAGGGCCTTGCTACCGAAAAACATGACCCGAGTTTTAGAGGGAAGACCATACCAGAAGACCAGAAGACCATACTTGACGGTCCACCGCCGAATGGACTCCAGGTCATTAGACAAGGAAGAGGTATCGATATTCTCCAATACAAATACAATACAATTCAATTTAATACAAATATTTTTATTCATTATAAAAACAAAGTGTTTACTTAATGAACGTTAAAGTTGTTAGTTTCGCAATTAATGATTTTGTAGAAAAGAACTTAGCAAAGAAACTCCACTCTTTTTTTAAATGTTAATTAACAGAATTTTTAACTTAAAAATTATTTATATATTTATTTAATTCTTTATCGCATTAATTACACATGTAAATGTATAAGGGCATGCTTAATGCAAGAAGCATTATCTTCCAGCAAACCTTTGGTAATGAAGAGACTGGCGACAGGTAGTGCAAGAAAAAGATGAAATACAATAATAAACTTACGTAAACCTAGGGAAATACATTAACTTAGACTTAGGGGGGGGGATTAATAGAATAGATTAATTGATTTCATCTTGGGGGTCCCCAAGACACTCCACTCTTTTCTGTTCTCATCCCCTAATGGGGGAGAATTAGGAACAGCGATGCAGACAGCGAACGATTTTATTATTCATAAAATGTTTGGTTAGATTGCCAAGCCTCAGTCTCTCTGGATGTTGAAATAAAAAAGCATACTCATTGGCGTCCATCGATTGCACATCTGAAGGTAGAGAAAGCCGCAAGCAATTTGCGGGCACGCTCCTCGGGGAACAATAGCTTCGTTTTAACAAGTCTAAAGTATCTCCAATAACTCACCACTCTAATGGAACTCGAAATTAATCGACGCCGGTACAAATTGTCGAGGGCTGGATTAATCGATTAATGTGACCTGAAGGCAGACTTAAACATGAGGTTTGAGTTTCACTTTTAAGGGAGTTGCGCGCACTTAGCCGCATTATTATAGGGGTAAAATTAAGTGAAAATCGTAGCAGACGTGTGCTTCAATACATTTTTATAGGTGCATTATATACTCGAAATTGCGGGCATTTGAACGCGTGCTTAGTAACAGCACTTGGCCGTCATTCCGCCTCTTTGGGGATTAATAAAAAAAAATAAAAAATATTTTCAATGCAGTTGCTCGTAAAGTTTTCTTTTTGTGTAAAAAATCATGCGGAAACTGACTCTTTATTTCACGCGTGAAATAAAACAGTACTGAAATCCTTTATTTCACGCGTGAAATAAACTATTTTTTTAAGTTTTTGACTCTATGGTGCATGGTGCAAGCCATAAAATTTAAAAAATTACAAAGATGCAAGGAGGTTTTGCTGTCAAAAAAAAAATATATTTATAAGTATGCGCGCTCTAGCAATAATTGAATGATGATAAACACCATAACACATAAGATTCTCGACTATCTCATTTAAAAATACGTGTTTTGTTTCCGCAAATAAAAATATTTTTCACATTATTGGCTGTATGTATACTGTACCGTTGCCTCAAGAAAAAAAAACTTTATGAAACGCGCACTCTGCAAAGAAAGCACGCCATTTTGTTGTAAACATAGTGGTTATATTCTCTTTGGTTGTAAATAGGCTTTGGTGAAATAAAATTACTTTAATTTACTTTTTTTTTTGTTGTATTTCCTCACAAAATACATTGAAAAATGTTGTAAGATACTTGAGCGTAAAAGGTTTTTATCCGAATGCGTGACAATGAAAACACTCGCTGCGCTCGTGTTTTCAATTTGGCACTTATTAGTATAAAACCTTACTTTCCGCACGTGTATCTTAAATAACTATTTTTCAGGTAGGGGAAAATGTACATTGTACTGCAAGTGAGACCGTAAAGCAGAATTGAATTGAATTGACTTGAAAATGTACATAATCTAAGAGAGTTGTAGGTAATAAAATCCAATGGTATTGTAGGATATTTAAGTGTTAGTAAAGAACGTCCGTCTAAAGAAGAAGGTACGTGTAAAATTCGCAATAATTTGTAAAATATATCAATTGTTATTTGAAAGTCAAAGTAAAAGTGAACTACATTTATTGCCAAAAACACACTTTATAAATATAAATAGTTGTTTAATCGAAAGTAATGGTTGCATACATGTACTATGGTTGTTACATAGTAGTAGTAAATATAGACATAACCTTACATAACCATAACGTTTTTTTTTGCTTTACGACTATTGAACTCTTATTATATTGTAACGTTGTCCGTCCGTTGGATCGTCTGTCAAATTTTGTCAGCAAGCATAGGGCTACCAAATTACACTCACGATTAGGGCATTTATTTTGACGGTAAAGTTAAGTTTCTAATCGTTTTTTGGATTTGAGTACTACTCGCACTTGTCCGGTTCTTAATTTTTATTTCACATGAATACACTAAGAAACACAGCTGGTTAAAACGACTTCCAAATTCAGTACAAACCCTGAACCACGTTTCAACTGTGAACTTGATTAGTTTTCTGCGAAAAAATCACGCTCGGGTCGGTGACGATGAGTCGGGTATACTCGGCTCCAGTCGGTCTGTGACGCTGAGTCGGATATACTCGGCTCCAGTTGTTTGATAACGATGAGTCGGATATACTCGGCTCCAGTCGGCCGATTCTCAGCTCCAGTTGGTCTCTGACTCGCGTATACTCGGTTCTAGTGGTCACCTAAATTTATAAATCATGTGTGTTTAATCCTACTAATATTATAAATGTGAAAGTTTGTGTGGATGTTTGGAGGTTTGTTGCTCAATCACGCAATAACGGCTGAACGGATTTATACGAAACTTGGCGTACAGATAGACAAAGACCTGAATTGATACATACCTAGCATACTTGATATCCCGGTAATGCGTTCCCGTGGGATAATATATGTTTTAAGTTTAAAATACATGGCATTGTGCAAGCGAATGTTGTGTTTTAAAAATAGATGGCGTTGTGCAAGAATCGTATAAACCACGTGTAAACAGATTCTGTGGCGGTACGAAGTTCGCCGGGACAACTAGTCAAGTCATAAGTTTTTTTTCTTTATTACACGTTATTCCCCTAGCTCTTTAACATTATCGTTTTACCAATCTGACTGGCTGATGATGATAATGTACCTACTCGTTTATGTTACGTCCTATGGTCATGTTTCTTTCTTTGTGTACAATAAAGTATATAAAGTAAGTTTTCATTCTGTCGAATGATTGATTGAATACATTTTTGTAAGCCAACCAATTTTATATTTATTTTGCTTTAAATTCGTCTATCATCTTCGTTCGGTGGCTGGGTGCCATACATTACTTTATGGTACCTTCCGACTGCTTCCGACTCTATAAGCCTCACATGTTCTCTTCACGACTATTTTATTTTTTTGACGTTCGTGTATTTTGTTTGTGTACCTGCGTGTTTACTTTGTGTTTCTGTGACAATTTAAATAAATGTCTTCTTTCTCTCTTTCTTTCTTTCTTTTTGCGGTTGTTACCAGACAAGCCCTTATTTCAACTCAAACTTAGCCGTTAATTTAATATTTTAATTATTCTCAACAATTCTACCCTTTGTTTCGAGAAACTCCCCGATAAGATATCCTTAAAATATTTACGAAGCGAGATCTTAACACTAAACTACACGATATCGGAATCATACCATTAAATAAAAGTATCGTTGAAGATGGTGTAGGTTTAAGAGATAGTGTTCTGTGAAGTGAATTTTTTAGCTTCTTTCAATTTGATCGAATGTATTAATGACATTTATAAATTCACGCCAGTATTCTACATGTATATCCATGTTATTTATTTAATTTTATCGATAGGGCTAAAGAAAATCACTTATCAAAATATTGTTAAAAATATTGTTGTTTTATAGTTTCACTTAAACGACTAATTTTTAGTAAAAATATTTTCTTTCCAATTATTTACTTAATTTACTTTGTCTTTCTTCTCTGTCATTCGTATCCATACTGACAGAGATAGCTAAGTGTGTCCTAGAATATCCTTGTGAGAGTGTAGGTAAATGATACAATATTATAATATATACACCCTCCAAAACGGAGTTTTATTTCAATGGTGAATAGAATACATAATTTGCAAAGTAAAAGTTATCAGTGATAATTTCTCGTCAAAAGATAAAGTAGCAATGAAAATCCCAAAGAAAGCTAGAGTGGGTGACGTAATTGTAAATTTTGATTTTAAAATGATCGAATGAAATAAATATCAGAAAATGGTGTAAAGAGGTTTACACCGTTGCACCCTGTTGCTTTTGAAACCGCGTAGTGTCGTTAATTTAACAGATGTGTGTCGTTTAATGTAAAATGACTTATTTCCGAACAACCTCATTCACCTGGCGTCTTGTTTAAAATTCCCAAAATGTCACAGCAACAGACGTCGAAACTTTGCCCTGCCTTTAAATTATCAATGTTTAGAGGTATTGTTCGGTTCAATTTAGCGAGCTGCTGTTTGGAATATCCTATTTGGAGTAAGCAGACTTATAAAGATATCTCGTATCTTTGTATTATTGGGCTGTATGTATGTAAGTAATATTTATCACTTGTATGTAGGTTGCAATTAATATTTTCTTAGTATAATTATCATATTTGAATTTCTCCCTTAATTTTCTCGACTCTTCACATCAACGTAGGTTAGCTGGAAGAAAACACTACCTAGTATTAAGCTCGCCTTCGTACATTTTTTTTAGTGCATTCATCATCATCATCAGACATTTGACATAGGCCTCCCTCATGGTTTTCATTACCACGCTTGGCAGGCGGGTTGGCGATCACAGTATGCGGTTGGAATCTCAGGAAGATTGCCCGTCTTCTGGTAATTTATTTCCTTAGTCGCCTTCTACGACATCCACGGAAGGAAATGGAATGACGCTATTCTTAATCCGGCGCCTCACGGACGGCAATAAATAATTTTAATTAAATTAAATTCAAAAGCACGAGTAAAAGTAGGGATTTGGTAGACATTACAGAAACATCGCAATTGTTTCTTCTTGTCTTAAGGTGGCAATAAAAACTGTACGGGTAAAACTAACACTATCTTAGTAGGTATGCAGTGCGAAGTGTAGACAACAGCATGCCAGTAGGGCAACAAAAAAAAGGCGAGTAGGAGAGTTGAGTTAAGGCTGGGTTCTACAAGCGCACGGATTTGGAGTGTGGGACTTATTGCGCTGCGCGAGCGAAAAGTTGGGGGAGAAGTAGGTATTTTTTGAAATTACAGAAATAAAGATCCTATTAATAGAATTTTGACGACCGACGTCACTAACACATTCAATGATAGTCATTTTGGTATATTTTTTATTATCCAAAACTTAGTACAGCTCAAATAAAACCATATCTAGTGATAATTTACACTCATGCTCGCGATTTTTTAAACCGGACTCGCTCACGAAGGGTTCCGTACCGTCATCTATAATAGGTACAACATTTGAATATTTCAACCGTTTACCTGATGCCGTTATTAATATCGAGCACAAAACGGCAAAAAAGTCACGTTTTTTGTATGGGAGCCCACTTAAATATTTATTTTATTCTGTTTTGAGTATTTTTTGCTATAGCGGCAACATAGCTCATAGCATAACATAGCACTCTCGTGGTAGTCCTAGGCTTAACCGTCCTCCAGACAAAGATACATTATCATCATTATTTCTTCTGGTTGTGCGATAAAGTGAGTGTTCTCTATCTATCATGGCCGAGGTGGGCCTAGGAGAAGGTTCTCACATGACGAGATTTTACTTCATCATCAGCAGCCATTTGACGTCCACTGCAGGACATAGGCCTCCTTCGTGGTTTTCATAACCATGAGGGGTTTTGCCATAATCGCCACGCTTGGCAGGCGGGTTGGCGATCACAGTATGCGGTTGGAATCTGAGGAAGACGCTGCTGCCCGTTTCCTGGTAATTGATTTCCTTATGATTTTACTTATAAACTTAAAAATGTATGTTATTAATTCCTTGTGTACATACAATACATACAATAAAGAATATTCTTTCTATCTATCTATTTATGTCTTCGTTCATTAAATTCCACTCAGTGCATTCACAAACATAAAAGATAATTCACAATTGTTTGCCATTAAGCTTTTGTTATACCTTTTGTTATACCATATACCTTTTGTCATAACATACTTCGACCAAATAGAGGATATCTTAGCAAAGGGCAAGATAAAAAGTACCCGAAACCGGTGTGCGTGCATGCAACGACTAATGAATGTTGAGGAAGCGAAGCGAAAGTGATCTGTCAAGATCGTGGCAAGTGGCAGTGCCTGGTCTCTACCTACCCCTCTGGGATACAGGCGTGAGTTTATGTATGTATAAAAGAATATTCTACCTCGCCTAGAATTAGTGTTGATCAATCAATCAATCAGTCCATATTTCTCCTCTGCTGGACACAGGCCTCCTCCAGGGCACGCCATTTCTTTCCATTTTCGGCCCTCCTCATCCAGCCGCTGCCACCAATCTGCGTCACATCGTCAGTCCAGCGAACTGGTGGACATCCTGAGCTGCGCTTGCTAGTTCGTGGTTTCTATCCGAGAACCTGTGAACCCCTACTGCTGATGCCACATCTAAAAGGCATTCTCTTAGGCCTCTACTTCACTAATCATCAGGTGAGACCTAGGCCTGACTTATGAGCAAACGAATATGGGTGAATTGGAAGAACTACATATTTTAATTTGTACAACGTTTTGCTCCGTCGGTTCGACGACTTTCGTTATCGAGTCATGAAAAATAGATGTGCCTGAAACAGTCTTGCAACATAACATATTAAAATGGCATTGACTACTCATCAATCTTGAAAGTTTTGAGCTGTCTCTCCCCCGTGAACTCGTTTCGTCTCAACTTTGACATTCGAGGCTTGAATTGTCTTGTCTCGACACAACAACCGGGTAAAAGTTTGTAAATATATCCGCGTGCTGTCAAAATGTAATGGGCCTTCATCGGAGTGAATCAAAAGGGCAGCCAATAATGCAAAATTAGATAAATTGCATACCAAAAAAGATGTCAATTACGTACGGCCACGTATAACGTACGGCAATAATTCACATCCTATGTACACGGATACTGCCCGTACATTATTGGCTGCCTTTTCTTTAGCTGCAATTTATGTGATTGTGCATTATTCGAATATTTAATATTTAATTCATTTGGACAACGTCCAGATCGCGCTCATATTTATTATATCCGTTTTGTGGTTCCTATATTTTTTTTTGTTTCGCGTTATTTCAATAGCAATAGTCTACAGCCTATTAGACTGCAGGTTTTTTCAACTCACCCAGCGTTTGTTAAAAACATTCGTTCGATATCTCGTAATAATATTTAAGAATTGAATCATATCCAATGAAGATATTTTTACTCAACATACTTTATCGGTGCAGCATCTTCGATGCACTTCTGTTCCTGTCACATGCTAGTTCTTTGCCAGCCCAGTACAATCAAAATAACCTGCTTCTCTTTAATTTGATCAAGATACCTAAAAGACTTAAAAATCTATCAGCACTTTGATCGATCTTTATGTAGAGGACCGCAATATTTAGTCCCGTACAAGTAAAAAAACAAATTTGCACCTCCTCTCTCCGTCTGAATTAGTCTTTTCTCAGGAGTCGACTTCACCCGAGAGAATCTCTTCAGTGAAGAAACACGTTGCGATGTTTGCTTAAGTAGCGAGGCTCGACTCTGAAGCCTCATTGCGAACGAGTCCCTGGCTAATAATGTGCGTACTTTTGGCAAGACGAAATTGGCACTCGATTCTTTTTGCTTTTCTCTCCTATGAGATTTTTGTTCAGTTCCTTATCTAAATAGGTATGTATGCATCAATTTCATAACAATGGAAGCAAAACATATGCAACAAAACGCGATTAAAAATGCGTATGAAAGTCGTCGTGGGCGATGGATCTTATACTTAATTATAGGTACCGTTTGTCAGAAAGGTATAATACAGCTGCATGTAGCATAATATACCAGCTACAGTGTTATCACATAACCCGTGAGTGAAAATGCAATAGCCCAAAGTGATTTATGGAGCGCGCCCCGAATGGCTGCTCTACCAAACCGTTACACCTACTCTAAAAACATTTTATAACAGTTTCGCTTGAAACAACTGCCAAGCTAATAATATTCAAATCAGAAAGGCCGTGATTCTGACCTCATGCGGTACGTTTATCGTATAGTGTTTGCGTCTAAATGATGCGTCTAATTGTGCATGCTTTACTATTATTTTTCTGGGTTCGGTATGATTTATTCGGAAGTTTAGCATGAACCGCTAAAATATTGAGTACTATAACACCGTCGCTATTTATTATTTCATTTGTAAATTTTTATCTACTGCAATAATTATAAAGTGTAGGTTGTCTGCGCTTATACTACGAGATATTTCGTCCAACGTAACTCAAGAGAAAAAATATTTTTTTCGATAACAATAACTACATGAAGGTATTGTAGAAGTATAATTTCAGATTATATGTGCTGGTCATGAAAATGGGCACGGTGTTTTGAAGTCGGTGTCAATTTTTTTTTTATATTTACAATTTTTAGTGGGGGGGACCTTATAACCATAATGTACCCTACTTAATTCTTTGCTTTAAAATTTAAAATACTCAATTTCTATCACCGAAAGTCTTCAACAGAACATCACCAAATTACCCTGGGACTACTACGCTATATTTTATGAAACATATGCATATTAATAAAGGATGGGCTCCATTAGACCTTATTTACTGCTATCCATTGAAGAGTTCCGTACTCGATCTCTCAAAGTCTTTATCAGATCTTCAATAAATTAAAATGGGAACAATGGGACGTTTGGCTATGTTCTCGCATCCAACTCCATATTCGAAGAAAACAAATATTGTCGTTATTGGCTAAGATTTGACTGGGCTGGGGAAGTCAACATTGTAATCTAACATTTCTATTACGGCTACAAGAAGCTAGTACCGCATGAGTTTGAATCAAGGCGGTAATGTTGGCATAGCTAAAACAACAATTGGCATAACGCAAGCGAGTTATTGCAAATTGAGTTGGCGGATTCATAAAGAGTACGCCCATACATGTAATGGAGTCGGAGGTATCCATACCACCTCTCTTTAACAGACGTCAATACTTAGCGATAAAATACTGCCTTAAGGCTAAATCATGGCAAAATAATATGACATTTGAGTTACTACGTCAACTGAAGCCCCTTTGTGTAAACAGATATTGGCACAAAAAGAAGAAACCACTTTTAGGGACTGTTTATAGTAATAGCATTAACAATGAGTTAATTTCGTCAAGTGACCCCTTAGAGATGTTCTCTATGAATACTTGGGTGACCAATATTAATGTTGAAAATGTGGTAAGGGACAAGTTGGAAAGTGTCAACATTCCGAAAAGACTGTTGCAAAATAGTTTAGCCAAGAATAACATACTCGAAGAGATACACAATCGGTACGGTGGTTGGTATAAACTGTATACTGATGCATCTAAAAGTAATAACAGCTTAGGGGTAGCTTATTTTGATCCAGCTAAAAAAGTCAGTGGAACTTTCATGATAAAGTCTGGTTTTATATCTATAATGGCGGCGGAACTCATCGCAATTTTAAAAGCTATTTTGTATGCAAAAGAGCACAGTCTCACAAAAATAGTGATCTTGACAGACAGTAAGAGTGGTCTTCAGCATATAGCTCGGTGTGCCTCTGGATACAGAGGGAACTCGACAGCTTATGCTATACTTAAAATTATAGATGAGTTTCACCAAAAAGGCATCGATTTGAAACTGCAATGGATTCCATCACATATAGGTTTAGCAGGAAACGAGGAAGCTGACAGGTTAGCTAAGGCAGCAAATATAAATTCACCGGAAATAAAAGTAATACCTAACTGTTTTGAAGTTTTACCAAAATATAAAATTAATTGCTATGAATCTTGGAAAGAATACTTCAATAAAAGATCGTTAGTGAAAGGCATTTGGTACAAGACAATGCAATCTGAGCCTCCTCGTATCCCTTGGTTTGCAAATATAAGCTTGGGAAGAAATCTTATAGTACTGGCCCATAGAATCCGCTCTGGACATATTCCGCTTAATAATTTTGGTTTCCTTATGAAAAAAGTACCATCCGCCAATTGTGAGAAATGTGGGACAGTGGAAGACATTCAGCACCTGTTACTGGAGTGTATCGGAAACCAGAATGAAAGAGATGCATTAGTGGCTTCACTCAGTATAAATTTTCTACACGTGGGCATATTCCAGACATTTCTATCTGAACCTTTTTCTAGAGAAGCATTGTTAATTTATAAGTATGTTAGAGATAGTTTAATCAAGCGTTGATTTTTTTTATAAATAGTGCTGTTAATTTTAGAATAAGTTACAATGGGGCTGACATGCGTCCATAAGGTGCCCAAGCCCCTAAATAAAATAAAGATTAAAAAAAAAAAAAAAAAGAGTCGCACGCCTCGATTACTCTGCCCCACGCAGCACGATGCAAAAAAGGACACTGGTACCTTTCGCCACGATGCACTTGGCCAGGAGAAAGGAAAAAATTGCGATATGGGATAACTTTTTCTCGATAAAAATCTCGGAACAAGACTGTTGACTTATTCTTATTAGTAGAGATGTGTCGTGTTATGGACATGTCTGCCTATTTAGTCTAGCGTGTTAACCGCTTGGCTACCAAAATAAAGCGCGATTCTCACTAAGGCCGATCATACTTGATTTGTACAAATAGCCTTAGTCTAGGCGTATTTTCATGTTTGTGATGTCCCTACCAGATTACCATAGCACAGGGTATCCTAGGTACCAGCACGAGTGATTGTGATCTGTAGATGTTGGTATAGATTCTCTATTTTACGCAATATCGCATTTAATTTTGTCGTCACTTCAATAATAATACTGGAGATGATAGGAAGTTGAATTGACAAAGATAAAAACAGCATTCAGCGCTACTCCTATACTTACATCCAGAAAATATTTGATATTAATTTTATGTGTTTGAAGTTACAGCATTTTCTTGCTTATAAGTCACTCTGATAATAATAGGTTTTTACTTCCAATAGTGCTTAGCAAGGATTTCATATTTCCATTTGGTTAAACAATGTCCTCAATTTTTCGTCACTATATTAGTTGTAGTCTTTTTTTCTTCATGATTTCTGGCAAAAATTGGCTAGTCAAAAACTTCAAAATTAGTTTTTTTTTATAATACTTTCTGTCTCACGCAAGATGGAATATTAGAAACAGTTCGAATAGTGTTGACAGCACTTGCCCCCCCCCCATCCCGCCCCCCCAATGTAATCCTGTAATTTTCCAGCCAGGATTTTTCTCTTTGGCTTACGACTTTCCCTATCATCATAGATTACTAGACTATATTTTTGGTGTTTGAGTACTTTTCTAAGTTCGTTTAATTAGTCGAGGGTGAAACGCACCGAGCAGCAAAAAAGCTTGTTGTTGCACAGGCTAAGTGCCAAACTGGGACGTTAAATAACGCGCTATCTGTAGGGAAGCGCGACAAGATAGCATCGCGACGTGTTGCCAAATTACACCCTTAACTGCGTTTTGTTTGCTGAGGAGGTAGGAGGTGCGCGCTGAGTCCTTAATTGTATTTTGAATTCGGTTTTAAACTTTAAATAAGCGAAACATTTTCATAAAGACCTTCCTTCAGATGGAGACTGGTAATCGTTGTCAGTTCATCAGCCCACAATTGCTGTTCTTGGCCATCTTCATAAGCCATCGTAATCTGCGTTTAATCATGCGTTTAGCTGCGTTTGTCGATTCATGGTTTCCGCTCAAGTTATTAAGGAGACTTATTCTCGAAGCATTATGACGCATACGCACAGTGGATGCATATAAACTGAGAAAACAGTGAAACAGACCGAATTAAGTAATGCCGCTCAATATGCGTTCCAAATACGAATTCAAGCTATTAAAAGTTTAGAGGTAAAATATTGCTCCCCGTCCTTTTCTAAACGCAGTGACTTTACAATATTTATCTGTAAATCCACTCTATGAGGGAAGATATCCATAATTATAACGAGATATATATAATTATAACAAGATATACAAATGACGAATTGACATAACGGTGTGATCGCATCAAGGATATTTAATAGCTATTCTACTTTTGTCTTTTCTATAGTCATGTTAGGCATATATTATTGACATATATTATAGCAAGACCACTCGCTAACGGTGAAGGAAAACATCGTGAGGAAACCTGGGTGTCTGAGCTATTCACATACCTCAGCGCTTGAAATCGCCAATCCGCGATGGGCACGCGTTGTTATCAAGCCCATACTCTCTCTCTGAGAGAAGACCTGTGCCCTACAGTGGGACGTATATATACTGCTTATGATGCAATTGTCATTGCACCCACTGTAATGCATTAGCAGTATCTATCCAGGTTCCTATCTCCACGGCATTGCGTGAAGGTGCCGCGGGGAATGTGACAATGTTTGTTTTGTCCCCTTTGACAAATGGCACTGGGATGAAAGAACCTTATTGTGTCCCGTGCGTACACTTTGCTGAAACGGACCTGAGGATTTAATCAAAAATTACCTTACGCGTTAATGTGGATGGGTCCCATAAAAATACGCCAGAAGACTGCCTTCAAGTATACTGCATAACAGCCTCATCACCTCCTATGTAGGGCGAAAATTATTCTCTGCGGTTTGTTTAGCTATGAAGTAAGTTATTGTGCATTCATCACTCATCATCCTCTTTCAGCCACAAGAAGTCTACTGCTGGACATAGGCCTCCTCCATGGATTTCGAAAAATACCGGTTGGAAGCGGCTTGCATCCAGCGTCTTCCTGCCACTTGGATGAGGTCATCTGTCCATCTTGTGGCTGCTCGTTCTACGCTGCGCTTGCTGATATGTAGTAGGTAGGTAACCCATTTAATTAGACACTAAAATAGCGCAAAAAATTTTATATGCCGAGGTTAATTTAGCCACTATATGTACATTATTATCTGACTCATAAAAATCGGTGAAGCCGTTTCGGAGGAGTTCGATAAAAAACTCTGTAACACGAGATTTTTATATATTAGATTGTAGCCTAATTAGTGCACACTCATAACAATTACATAGGCTCGTTTCGAGTGTATTTGTGGAGACCGAAAATTGGCAAAATAAATAAATGTTTCCCACGACTTCCGCTTAGCGATAATGTATTGATGATTGCAATTTGCGATGCTGAAATGTTTATCTGAAATTAAATGGGAACAAGTATTCACCGCTGCAATGTTTTTTGTGAATGTAAATAGAGTTTTAATAAGTGTCTATTTAAAGAATATACCGCACCAACGCGGTGGTGGTGGCGGTGGCGGTCAATACATACGATATTCACTGCAGTAGTAGTTATATGAACGTTTGTGTGGCGCGCCACCGCCACCGCGTTGGTGTTTTTCGTCCTTAAATGATAAGGTAAGTATTGGTAATATGTATAGTATAATAAGTACTCGTAAGTATACTTATGACATTTGTACCTAATTCCATTGGATTAAAAATAAGAATTAATTATGTGGAACTTTCTAGACTATAAGATAATAAGTGTATTTGTGATAAAGTTATAATTCAAATATTGTGTGACAAGATTGATAACTTAGGCAGCCTTTAGCTGACCAAAAGACCTAATCGACTTTGCAATTTATCCTATAATGGAATCTACCAAATTATTACAATTACTTGAAAGAAAAGATTGGGATTTGATATTTATCACCAGATCCCTTCGAGAGTATACAAAACAAGCTTCACAAATGTAAAAATATACTGAAATCTATCGCTCTTATTTATAAAAACACGATTCCTCAAAAACAATCCTCGCAGACAGTTTTTATCATCTGTGGTTAAGTCTAAAGGCCAGTTTCTGAATTGAGAATTTCGCTAAGTAAATAGTCAACTGTAGTGATGTCTCTTCGAATTTCTCAGAGAAGAGCGTGACGGAACGCTACTTAAGTTTGTTTGTTTGTTACGCTTTATTGCACAAAATAAAAAAATAAAAAGCTTAAATAACAGGTAAGTGTAAATGTCCAAAGGTGGACTTATTTCAAAAGAAATTTCTTCCAGCCAGCATAAGAGAGGTATCTCTAAGTATTTACTTAGTGAGATTCTCAATTCAGAAACCGGCCCTCAGCCTTTCCCTTTACTACAGACTATTAAAGTGTCTCTGGGGAGTGTCGTGTTTTTATCAATAAGACCGTAAGTTTTTAGGAATAGAATTGCATGTTTCCTAACTGAGTATAACAGTGGCTATGCTAAAATGTGGTTTTGTGTCTACACAAATGAAAATGAAATGAAAAATAAATTACGAAGTTTTGCTAATAACCCCCTAATCTTAACATTTTTCTCATTAATCGAGTTTTTGTAGTGCATAAAGGTCAACACAGGTTCACGACTCGCATGAAATACTGCGTCGTGAACAAAAGCATTACAGCTGCCAAGTAAAAGCATCAGCATAAACCGAACTCACGTTGACAACATGGCAGGATGGTACCAAGTAATTTCCTAATAAAGGAAGCTTTGATGACTTCCACACAAAGGACTTAACGGTAACAGTTTAAGTTTGTTCACTGAGAGTACAGAAGCAGAGTAATATCATACAAAACATTTCTGTTTAGGCCGAGAGTTTTGTGGTAAATTGAAATAATGGGTTTCATGGTGTCACACGTCTCACCGATAGAATCGTGAATAAATATGTACAGTTGTACCTACTCATCGTTTATACAAAATTGACTGACTGGCTTGTTTAGTACTCTAACCTCAGTTACTCGTGGACTTTTGATCGTTATCAGCATTAATCAAGATATGAGCGTCGTAAAAACATATTACACATTTCTTCTTCACTATACGTTTTCTAAATTCTGTCAAAACAGTTGCTTGCAAAGTGAGACGTGATCTCCTATCACCGTTTTCCGGAATCTAGTCACCCTGACTTTGAATTCGTTCACCGTATTTTAAGGGGATATTCTTATTATGATTTAGAAACATGGTGCTGGTTTTAAAAGAATTAGGCGACAAAAATACCTTAAATTACTTCACTGAAGCATATACAAACAATATCAGGACAAAAAGTAATAAAAATCGAAAAAGCTATGGTTCGAGGGTGTTACGGCCGGCGCCGGCCAAATCATTTTTTTTTAAATTGTTTACATATCAGCCGACAGATTCTCAAGCATATAAAATTTATTACAAAACATCTTTCAACGGTACTTCCTAAGACTTCGAATTTTGATTCACAGTTTGGAGACAAAGGTCACGAATATCACGAATCACGAATATTTATAAATATGTTATGCCATTACTCGTAAATCATTAATAATACCGTTTTTCACGGTGAAAAGTACATCCCCTCAAAATATTGCTAAAGATTTTAAAATCGCCCTGTACAATGGTTCAAGTAGCTTCCCTCGCTGTCTCATCTCAAATTACCACTCCGTGACAACATTACTGATGAGTTTTTATTGTAAACTCACCAGTAACGTTACTGGCAATTAAACGTATATGTACAGTAGCGTTAACGTTAACATTCGTACTTAAAAGGGAATCCCAGTAAAAGCGTATTTTGGCAATAGCTTGTATGAATGAATATTTTGATATTATATTTGGTGTTTTTTTGTACGTAGAAGTCGATGTTCTGCCGACTGTACTACCTAAAAGGTATATAGGGGTAGTCAATTGTACAGCTGGTTAAGCTGTCCAAGCACTTGTGAGAACGTGTATTGTGCAAGGAAACTTCATAAAAGCGGCGGGCGGCTGTCTAGCAATAAAGATAAGATAGTTTAGTATAAATCTTCATTATATTAAACGCTACCCGCGCTCATAATTTCCACCGGGACATTTTAACGAGGGCGGGCGCTTGCGGTAAGCTGCAGCGAATTTTTCGAAAAATACCCACTGTGTGGAGGTAGCTGCTTCACATCCCATCCCGTTGCCATTTGCACTGCGGTTGAAAGGTTCACCTTCTTTGTACCGATATCGTCAGAAGTGATAGGTGCAGGCATTTTTATACAGCAGCCTATATACGTCCTACTACAGAGCACGGCCTTTCTCTCAGGGAGAGAGTATGGGTTTAATTACCACGCGTGCCCCTCGCTACAACTTAACGAATGTACGTAACTTAGGAAACAAAGTCATTAGTACATGCCGGGATCTATAAATAATCTCTAATATATAAAAATCTCATGTCACAGTGTTTGTGATCGAACTCCTCCGAAACGGCTTTACCGATTTTTATGTTTTCTTTTGTGTATATTCGGTAGGTCTGAGAATAGGTCGTAAAAATATAAATTACTTTATACTTTATTGCACACATAAAAACACATAAATAAAACACAACATTTACAGAAAAATTAAAAAGTGTACATGACGAGCTTATTTCAGCAGAAATCTCTTCTAGCCAAACACTTACTTATTCTTCAAAATAATAAATAGTAGATTATGCACTAAGGGAATAAAACCATGTATTATGTCATGGGCGGCATATTGAACCCTGAGCGGAGCGAAGGACTCCGAGTTAACTCGCGAGCGCAGCGAGGGAGTTAAATTTTAACTCCTGAGCGAAGCGAGGGAGTTATGTAGAGTCCTGAGTGAAGCGAGGGGTTCATACCGCCCGAGACTAAGACATGTTTTATTCCAGAGGTGAATACTCTACTTTTCACACCATCTGGGAGACAATAAAAAGACAGGGCTGCATAAGTTGAAAATATGTATTAAAACCTGAAATTAAATATAAAGTCCACACTCTTTTACGGCTTAGCAACTTAAATTGAATATAACTTTTAAATTCGTATTTGCAATTCGCGCCTTTTTTTCTTTTTTTTGTTGGTGTTTCGCGCGGTCACAGGACACAGTATTTCAGAAAAAAAAGAAAAAAAAGAGGTGAGTTTCGAACAACAATTCGAATTTCGAATTGCAATGCGGGGCTTCTCCATAGTTTTCATGCGAATTTTGACATTCTAAATTCAAATCACTTTATTCCCTAGGGAAATTCTTCATTATTATTGCCCTCGAGAGACAAGGCCATGCTTTACGATGATATTTGACGGTACGTAATAAGGCATTGTCGAGCAGGAGGTGTGAAAAAGAACAATGCTGCTTAATACAACAACCTGCGGGATTTTGGGAGTGCATCAGTAAAGGCATACCGTAGTGGTTATATTCTCTTTGAGGCATACTACACTGGCAGTTTGTGCAAGGAGGAAGAACTAAAAAACAAAAAGAAAGGAAAAGAAAGATTTGCCTTCAAAGAAGGTTGGTCATGTCACGTTGCCCACCATAAAGGTCCACCAGTAATACTGCTTGGTGCCACGCCAAAAATAAAAACTTAAACATTCCAAAACGTTTCTTTCGTTTTTAAATTTATATTGGCTCACTTCAGTTGCAGGAGAGGGTGATGTAAATCTGGCACATACTGTGTGAAAGCATGAAATCTAGAAGGGGAAAAAAGTCCGTAATATCATGGGAAATACGTTGAAGCGAAGCGTTTATTCTGAATTGTTCATGGAGCGATCTTTCGTAAACAGGCGACGGCTTTTTAACCGATTTCAAAAAAAGGAGGAGTTTCTCAACTGGACGCGTATTGATTGTTTGATTTTTATTAATTATGTTGCCACATATATTTACCTATTCTACTAAAATGTGTTGTCAACGTAGTCTTAGGATAATTTTTGATGATCAGACGAAGAAATAAAAATAAGTCTTCATAAAAATAAAATAGAAGAGAGAAAGTTTTAGTCTCAAACTAATTTAACATAGTACAATGATACTCAAGGCTAAAATGCAACGAACATTTCACCTCGAACATTTTACACAATTGAAATAAACAAAGTAAGATAAGATAAGAATTTTCAACAGTGCAACAATAAACAAATATTGTAAATACCATGCCAATGTACTGCGTTTGTGAAAAGGATCCAGCTTAGCAGAAAGAGAACTTTCTGTAACGCTGGTATTCTGCCGGTAGCAGAAACAGACATTTACAATTACCTATGAACTAAAATATCATTTTAATTCTCCCATTCAAACTAATTTCTGTAATATAATTTAATTACACAATGTAATTTTTCTTTTTTCTTTTTATTTAATTCCAGTGTTATGTTATTTAATATCTCCGAACCAGTACGGATTTCGACGGGGAAAATCGACAGAGGATGCTGCAATCCAACTGCTTAAAAAAGTATCTTCTGCTCTGGATGGTGGAAAGGCATGCATTGGGGCCTTTTTGGACCTCTCCAAAGCGTTTGATACGGTCTCACACCAGATTCTATTAAGGAAACTTGAAACCATGGGAGTCAAGGGCATTGCGCTGGGTTGGTTCAGATCCTACCTAACAGGTCGTAAATCCTGCACTAGGGTGGACACGCTACTCAGTGAAACAAACATAATTACGTTCGGAGTTCCCCAGTGAAGCATCTTGGGTCCCACCCTTTTCTTAACATACATTAACGACCTGTTAGAGGCGTGCTCATCTCAATCCCCAGTAGATGTTGTGTGCTATGCTGACGATACCACCCTAATTTTCACCGGCTCAACATGGAGCAGCGCTTTTTCGGCAGCGGAAGCCGGCCTTTGTACAGTATCAAATTGGCTTAAAAACAACTTGCTTACCTTAAATGCGTCTAAGACGCAATATCTTTGCTTCCATAAAACAAGGGCTTCTTCTCCAAGTCTAATCCCTGGGCTGAAAATCCACACCTGTAACTCACCTCAATTACAAACCTGCTCATGTGAATCTATCGAAAGAGTTACGTGCGTTAAATACCAAGGTATAATTTTGGAGGAGAGACTTACTTTCAACCAGCACATATTGTCACTCTCTGGACGCATCAGGAAGCTCGCAGGAATAATGAAGCTCCTTCGGGATGGGGCTAGTAAACCTCATCTTAAGCTAGTTTATCTTGCACTCTGTCAGTCACTCCTTCTTTATGGCATTTCTGCCTGGGGTAGCGCAGCCAAAACTCATCTCATCACTTTACAACGAGCCCAGAGATCAGTGCTGAAGGTGATGCTGAGAAGGCCTTTCCGTTATCCCACCCGCACGCTGTACACGGAGGCCCAAGTATTGTCAGTACGTCAGCTTTATATTCAAAGAGCATTGCTCTCTTAACATAAAGAAGGTATTAACTCCTACCTATACTCCAAGTTATTAGAACAACGTAATTTCAAATTAAAGATCCCTCGTACAAAAACCGAATTCGCTCACCGTTTTTGCACATTTTGTTTCCCATTTATTTACAACAAATGTCTCCAACGCTGCGATATAAAACACGACTCAATTCGCAAAGCAAAAATTAAAGTTAATAAGTGGCTTTTAAGCCTAGACTATTGTGAAACTGAGGCTATTCTCAAAATAACACGATGAACGTAACTTACTATTAAAATCTATACTTACCACAACGCTCACATGTCACTCCATCACAATAATAACTTACATTAATACAATATAATATACATTCTATATCGAGATAAGTTATATTAACCTATAATACGTATTTATATTTTTAGTTTAATAATTTTATAATATATCTTAGGTATACATGTATACATTTTACACATATTGTTATGTATATTCCTGTTCCTGTTTTTAAAATATGTTTTAATTTTGCAACAATTGCATGTGTCTTTAAATTTTGAAACATTTGCTCGTATAACGCACTCATTGGAAAAACTGTTTTTGGCGTCCGCGATACAGGTTTTACCTAGTGCGGGGCCCGCTGTGTACCGTTCATGTAAAAATTTTGCTATGGTAATAAATATTTTTGAATTTTTATTTTTTTTTATTTTTCCTTGATTTTTATTCTTGATACGCATTTTAGTAAAAAACAGACTTGTACAACCAAAAGGGAAGGGGTTAAAAGCCATCTGTTAAAGTAGTTACTTACTTCTACTTACTACTTTTTAGCAAATAAACTAGTAAACATTTCGCCTAAAACTGCAGTATTTTTCTGCAAAACATTATGATGGGTAAACAATCTAAACCTAAATAATCATAAACCTAGATCTAAACAATCTAAATGACCGAACCCGGGTATAGAATGTAAAAGTTTTTCAGAAGTTATCAAATTCTTTTTAGGGTTTCCTACCCAAAAGGGTCCTATTACTAAGACTACTGTCCGTCTGTCTGTCTGTCACCAGGCTGTATCTCATGAACCGCGACAGCTAGACAGTTGAAATTTTCACAGATGCTGTATTTCTGTAGTCACTATAACAACAAATACTAAAAATAAAATAAATATTTAAGAGAGCGCCCATACAACAAACGTTGTCTGAAGACAGGGCTCGCCATCTAGCAACCATCACAGCGCCGATATCATGTCGTTAAATGTCCATGTTAAACGCTTCTTGTTGGTTTCTATTAGAGCATGGATACCGGACCCTTTTTCTAAAACCGGTATTTTTTCGATATCAACATTTGAAATACCGGTATTCCGGTATTTCGGTATTTTTTCGGTATTGATGATTTTTTTTTTAAAAATAACATAGATGATTGTAAAACAGTTGATTTACGTGGCCTATACGTTTTGTCCCACTGAGCTTTCCCCACATCATTAGTTCAAGTTGTTAAATTAACTCAATGAAATATAAAGTAAGCAAAATTTTCTTGAGCAAATACAATATGTCCGAGAGAAAACTGAACTCAACCTGATAGTATTCATCATCATCATTCAGCCACAAGAAGTCCACTGCTGGACATAGGCCTCCTCAATGGATTTCCAAAAAGACCGGTTGGAAGCAGCCTGCATCCAGCGCCTTCCTGCCACTTGGATGAGGTCATCTGTCCATCTTGTGGCTGGTCGTCCTACGCTGCGCTTGCCGATATGTGGTCTCCATTCGAGAACTTTTCGGCCCCAACGGCCATCAGTTCTGCGTGCTATGTGCCCCGCCCACTGCCACTTCAACTTACTAATCCGCTGGGCTATGTCGACGACTTTCGTTTGTCTACGGATCTCATCATTTCTGATTAGATCTCGTAGAGGAATTCCGAGCATAGCTCGTTGCGTGACCTTGAGCCTTCTTATGAGGCCCATAGTGAGAGACCACGTTTCAGTGCCATAAGTCATCACTGGTAACACACACTGGTTGTATAATTTTGTCTTGAGCGATTGAGGTATATTAGACGAAAAGACCTTTCTAAGTTTCCCGAATGCTGCCCAGCCGAGTTGGATTCGACGATTGACCTCTTTCACGAAGTTGGACCGGCCTAGTTGGACTGTTTGTCCTAAGTAGACGTATTCGTCTACAACTTCGAGAGTCGAGTTCCCCAATGTTATTGGGGTGGGCACAACACGGGCGTTCGACATGACCTTCGTTTTGTCCATGTTCATTTTAAGGCCCACACGTTGGAAAACTCGACTGAGGTCTTCGAGCATCATGCCGAGGTCTTCCATCGTTTCTGCCATGACTACTATATCGTCGGCAAATCGAAGGTGCGTGATGTACTCGCCATTGATATTGATGCCGCGTCCCTGCCATTCCAGAAGCTTGAAGGCATCTTCCAGTGCGTTCGTGAACAGTTTCGGAGAGATAACGTCTCCCTGTCTCACGCCTCTTCTCAATGGAATTGCCTCCGAATTCTGTTCCTGTACTCGGACCGACATGGTGGCGCTGTTGTACAAGCACTTCAGCACCTCGATATACCGATAGTCAATACGGCAACGCTGGAGAGACTCGAGCACTGCCCATGTCTCGATCGAATCGAAGGCTTTCTCATATTCCACAAACGCTAAGCAGAATGGCAAATTGTGCTCCTGTCTTCTGTATAATTTGGCGCAGCGTGTGGATGTGGTAAAGCCCTTTCGGAAGCCGGTTTGTTCGGGAGGCTGGAAGTCATCAAACCTGCGTTCGAGACGATTCGTGAGGACCCTCGAAAACAGCTTATAAACATGGCTCAGAAGCGATATGGGTCGGTATTTCTTCAATAGAGAGTTATCCCCTTTCTTGAAGAACAGCGTCACCATGCTTCTGTTCCATGCTTCTAGCGTTTTTCCTTCGAGCACGACGGAATTGAAGAGCTTCTGAAAGGACTTTAAGTACTGGTGTTCCACCCGCTTTCAGGAGCTCTGTTGTGATTCCGTCCTCTCCTGGTGCCTTGTTATTCTTGAGCTGTTTCAGGGCCATCCTAATCTCATTCAGGCTGATGTCCGGGATATCGTCGGTATAATGTCGGGTCAGTTTGGCTCTCGGATCTTTGTTCAAACTGCTAACAGGTTTTGCGACTGAGGTGAATAGCTGTCCGTAGAAACTCCCAATCTCCCTCAGCACCTCTGATTTGGTCGACGCTATACTGCCATCTTCTCTCTTCAGCTTCGTCAGCTGGCTTTGCCTAATAGACAAGTCTTTTGCGAACACTTTGGAGCCCTTGTTCCGCTCTATAGTCTCTTTAATACGTTCGGTATTAAAGGACCGAATATCGTGCTGCACAGACTTTGAGATGTGTCTACTGAGCTGCATATATGACTCAGCATCCTCGGAGGACTGCAGTTGCAACGCGCGACGTTTAGCCATGAGGTCGAGAGTATAGCTTGAGAGCTTTTGTGGTCTACTCGTACGGTTGGGTCTATAGAACCTCGAGCCCACTGTACGAACAGTTTCTACAAACCTGTTATTGATCTCGTCCACCGATTCGGCGCTAATTTTAACTAATTTTGAGAGCCTAGGCTGAATATTTCGATTGGGGCTGCTTTAACAAATTTTTAAAGCGAAAAAAAAAAGAATCGGCGTCTACGTAACCGGAAGTACGTCCGGAGTCTACGTAACCGGATGCACGGAAGTACATCATCAACTGATATCCTACAAGCTGTCAGTTTCTAGTGATACCATGACTCGATACAAAAACTCTTTAAAAACTTAAGACTCCTTATCTATGCAAACGTAAGAAAAAAAATATTATATTTTTTTTTTACGGAATATCTAAATGTGAATATCTTGACATTTTTTATTTAACAACATTAAACCTACTTTCATTCACGTGTTGAACGAACGTTAGAAGGTCGAATTAGTCACACACTTATTCAGAAAGATACAAGAAATCAGTGAATATTATATGAACTTATACCTTTAAAACAAATTGTCATAAGTATATCCTCCCGCGGCGGCTAACCTCGCGTTCTAAATTCAAAAACAATATTTAGGACAATGCCCATTGTCGCTAATATCTTTAACTTGGTGGCTGTTGAAGATACTTACAGTTAGTTACAATACTGTATTATGTCACTACTGTACCGTAGGTACACCACATAGAGCAGGAGACCAACACTAATTAACTGATGGGTACTATTTAAAATCACGGTTCGTTCCTGTGAATTGCGGTGTTTGTACCCATCAGTTAATTCGAAACTATCTTTAAGGTGAGCGTTAAACATTTGACTGTATTGATACCGAAACTCCAAAACCATGATTTCTGTATTTAGACAGTCTGAGGCTCAAAAATTGCAGCAAAATCGTAAAACCAGATTGGAAATCGAGAAGTCCCAATGTTTTACGTTATGAACAGCGCGTCTAGAAGCTGTTTATAGTAATACCGAAACTATCGAAATACCGGTATTAGGATTATACAAAACCGGTTTTTCAAATTCGAATATTCTGTCCGGTATTCCGGTTTTTCGGTATTACCGAAAACCGGTATCCATGCTCTAGTTTCTATAGACGGCGCTGTTCTCAATGTACCTTATCTATCTCGGAACCCTTCGTGCGCCAATCCAACTCGCACTTGGCCGATTTTTTTACCATCTTTCTTAATAGCCACAGCTGTCCAAAAAGTTCACACTACTCTGTTTTAATAAGCAGGTTGGTAGACTCCGTAGAGTCTACGAGTAAAAAGTATGTTGTGTAGTTTCGAAAATCTTGTTCAATATTGAATGATGTTGACTAAAAATGCATGAAAAGTAAAAAGCTTACAAACGGGTTATTGAAATAATGCAAACCATGAAAACCGTTTCTTCAAAATTAATAATTAAGCCACTTTCTAACGAACGCTTGCCTTTTGTATTTAATAAAAGCATTAATATTTATGTTTCATGCAGGTAAATAGAGCGTCAAGTTTCAAGAATAGTTTTTTAACAGAGGCGGTTTAATTATCGATTTTGAAGATACAATTTTGAGGTTTTGCATTGTAACAAGAACGCCTTCCAGTGCAGGAGATAAACCTTCTCGTAGAGAGAGCGAGAGAGAGATTATGGGCTTGTGACGGTCCGCACTGCCTTTGCAATTCGACCGCCACTTATTCACAAATGTAGGGGAACATAATAATCCTTTGCGTTGTACAATAATCAATAAAATTAAACAAATTTTGCTGTAGTATTAGAGATTCGCTAGATGGCGCCTTTTTGCAATAAATAATAATAAATATTTATTATTTCGGGCAATAATGTCCATTACTTTCACATTACAAAATAAAGAACTAAAACGTTGGTTTCTCAACCAATAAACTATTTAATTTTTTTACAACAATTTAACAACGTTTGCTCAATTGGTTCTAAAACAAACAAAACCACGTTCATAAAAGTTGGCTGTATGCAAAGTTGTCTATGCCAATGTATCGGCAGGGAAAAAAGTAAAGAAGAAAGTCAGGTCAACGGCAATCTGTAGATAGAACAAGGAGGGGCCCGTAGGAGTCTGATAATGTTATCCATCAAAAACCTAATAATACAGTTAATTAATATTTTGGAAAGGCTTAATTTAGCAAAACTATTAAATATAGTTTCAGTAAAGAATTCAAAATGCTTATTTTACACAGAGAAAATATTTAAAATTATGTAAAATATTCCTGAAAGGGTTTCATTGAAAGACCTGGGAACCCAAGAGGGGTGGATGGCAACGGGGTGTGGGGGCGAGGGGAAAGGAAGAGACGCGCACTTGGACTGGGGACTTTGGCGGGAATCGGGCGGTGGTTTTGGTCAGGCCCTCGTCACTCCATACAAAAAATATTATGAACGTACTTTGTGCCAACATTGAAACAAAAAATATAATCCTGCTAAAACAAAAGGCATTAACTCCGCAGTGAATCACGTAGATGTATCATGATTTAAAATTAAGTCGGGTTATATGTGAAATCTAATGTTGGTAATGTTGGTATTACGTATTTTGCAAATGGCCGGTAATTTTGTTCGTTCGTCGTTTTTGTGTGGCATTATTTTATTTATTTTAACTTTAGCAATAGGTGTAGTGCGTGAAAAGTGATTAAACAAGAAATATGGGAGGAAAAGCATTGAGGAAATGTGAAATTTGTGGCATTAGAAGAGTCAGAAATTAATGTACGTCTGGTATATTCTTAACTAGATATCCACTGGAGCCAAACAGGTAAAATTAGCAAGTTTATCATAATAAATGTACGCAAATTTTGATATTTATTTAATGCGCTTGGATAAAACAACTGAATTATTTAGAACAATTTACGATTTTGACAAATTTAAATTAACGCCGGTTGTAGTGCGGTACCCATGTGGTACTTTTTTTTATCGATATTTTGGACGATTGATTTCTGCCAGATATTTCTACATGCTGTCTAAAATTGATCACAACTACTTAATTTTAAACGTCGAACACCACACAGCAAGAACAGAAATGATTTATGTTGTTTTATTTTGCTCAATTTTGCGGTATAGATAATATATTTTTTGACTTATTGTTTTGTTTGTTGCAGACTCTCAAAGATCTGAAATTCGACCAAAGTGCAAAGTTTTGATAGCGACGTGACGCATTGGTGACATTGTTTTCTACACCTGATGCTAAATAAATGATTGATTTAAAAAAATGCCTTTTTCATTATGAAAGTAAGCGGTAATCCATTCACACCATGTCATACTCGAAATAATTGAGTTGACCTACTGTGTTGGGATTTATCACCTACTTTAATTTTCAAAGCATGAAAATGAGGTAAGGGGAGAGACGTCTCGAATTTTTTTTATCGATATCGATAAGCAGTCCATCACTAATGTTTTGCAATTTCATTCTCATGTTGGTATTATACTATTTTTTGTTAGGTTGGTACAAACTACGTTCATAATTTTGAAAACGTGTTGTTAGCAAGTGCCGACTCTTATAACGTAGTGATTACATACTCTTTGGTTTTGGTTGGGAATCTTTTCTTTGCGGGGCTGACCGGCCGGTCTAAATTAGGATTAGGGTGAGTTAGCAACTTGATTATCAAACTAAAGTATTCTACAGTGTGTCGGTAATGTGGCTACAGCAGCAAATATTGAGTAGTTCAGCTGTGAAAGTGGTATAGCTTGAGAAACGTTTTGGTGAGATGGCTTGGGCAAGTCATGGCTGAAGCAATGCAGGCCGTGGTACGATTCATACCAGTGGATTGGATCTGACTACATCGATTTGGTCAAGGTAGCTCTCTAGATCATTCTCAGGTCTCAGCAGTAAATGTGGTAAAGTCTGATTTGCATCTTGGAATGTTGCTGTAGTCTACAGAACCATACTTCGGTGTAGGCTTCACTTACATAGGTACTTGTGTTTCAAGGTTGATTAGAATTTGTGTTTGCATTTGTTCTTAATAAATCAACTTGCTTGCATCAATTTCAAACAGTTAATCAATTTGATGGAGTAGGTCTATATCTGATCGAACGGTGAGTTTCTTTGCCATGTTCTTTTCTCACTATGGGTCAGGTCTTGAACATGGCACGCACATTTGTTAGGAACTGATGTTTGGCGTGGTAGAAAACCAGCAAACAGACAGTTTAGCAGTAGTATTTGCAAGCAGTTGAAGTCATTTACATAATAAAGTAAATTGTTAGGTAGAGTCTAAAACAACCAATTAAAAACAAATCCAAAATAAACCAAACTAATGAAAACTTGAATCTATCTAATAAAACAATAACCGGGCACAGAGCCTAACTAAAATTGTGAGTGTAAAATCTACATACAAAACTATGTACAAAAATAAACTAAAACCATATTTGTCTCAAATATTGACTAAACCAAACTAAGATTAACAATTACTTACTGTTAATATTCTAATCTGTGTTAAACTGTGCGCACTATAATCTGTTTTAAATCTCAAATGTTAATATTTCTACAAATCTTGGTAAATAAATAGATTATTTTTTAACTCTTTCTAGTTGTTTAATTGCTTTGGAAATCCTGACTCCCTGAAAAGATTCTGGTTACTATTTCACAACAAAGGGTCCTGTTAGGCTATCTAGACGATCACATTTTGGCCAAAGATTTGAATTTTCTGTGATTTTAGGTACTCATAATTTGCTCTTTTACATAGTACACACTTAACTTACACTGAGCTAAAATAGTAGGTAGGAAGCCTAGGTACTCATACTTTACTTAGTAATCTCCTGTGGAAGAACCATTTCTTAGACATTCTATGGAGGCATAGATGGAGCGCTGCAGAGGACTCCAGAGGACTTCTTCTTCAGGAACCAGCGGGCATCAGTGGCAGGAGCAGTATTAAAGGGGACTTAGGGATCAGTGTAAGCAGTGTAAGTAGCAGAGAGCAGAGTGGGGTAGAGGTTAAAGGGGTGAGCGTTACAAATGGTGCCGTAGTAAACCAGGATATTTATGTATGTATCTTATCTGGCCTTATGCCACAAATGTTGTTGTGAAATGGATAGGGGAGTTGAGATTTTCCAAAGCAATTATTAGATCATTTGTCTATTGTGTATTTCAGTGTTTTAACCTTTTTGACTAACTAATCTGATAATACTTGACTGGATTCACATGCCTATTTATTGTTGTGTGGTATTTTTAATTAAAACCAAAATTATCTTTAACTATTAGCTAGGTAGGTTGTTAAACTGTGAAAATGTGGCGTATGCAAAATTATCATTTCATTAAAAAAATATTAGAATTGTGTCTAGGTCAAACAAAGAAGTAAATAACTAAAATAACTTTTTATCAATGTAATTAAATCAAAGTTAAAACTTTTTGATTGATTCTATTAGGTAACTTAAATTATTGTAAATTAATTGGTTTTTGCCTTCTATTACTTTTAAAAAGTGAGTCTGTGTTATCTGAATGAAGAAGTTTAACTAATTAATTAAAGTTTTTCTCCTTCTGAGACAACTTGAGGAAGTGTTTTGGTTTAATAAACATTGCCAAGTAACTATTTGATCTCAGGGAGAAGCTTAGTTACATAGAATTCAAATTAGTATGGTTTTCCTTGTTTTGAGAAAATGCTTTTGTTTAAAAATGGTTTCAAAGACAAATTTAATCGGAGAGAAAGATTGAGATATATCGAGTGAAAAGTAATCTATTCTGAGTAGAAGCTAGTTTAGGTGTGGGTTGGTTTAGATTGATCATTCATTTTGAGATTCAGCATAAGGCTATGTGGCTATTTTGACAGCAAGCAGTGTTAAAGCTTATTTTCTTTTTTATGATTATGCTTGAGATTTACAGTGAGGTTTTAAGGGCAGCAAGATTGCAAAGATATTTAAGTTCTCTATTATTAAATATAAGGTTATCATTATGTAAAGCAAAGAGATAGTACCTAACTTAAAGCAAGAGTAATTAGGCAGAAGAGAGAAATAAATAAAGCAATGACAGTGATTTATTGAAATTATAATGCATACATTCAACATTACTACTTAATTGTGGAGATTTCAGTTATTTACTTAAGTACTTACTTAGTCAATCACTCACTTATGCATAAATCTTAGAATTTTCCACTTATACATGCAATTGTATTAGCAGACTTAAATATTCAAGATAAGGTTTACTCCCAAGCAATAAAACTAAAAGTAGATTTGGTCTGCAAATTAGATTCTCTGATAGCACTTTTAGGTACTTAGGCCATGGATAGTTTGCATTAGATAGGGTCTTAGGAGAATAAATTTTGATGTGCTTCCGGACGGATTGCATTTCCTCTTCGACTTGTCAATTCTGAAAAAATTGGTAAATAAATTAAACTTATTCATGGGAGCTGTTCATGATTTAGGCCACAGTATTTATGTTTTTCTATTGTAAGAAAAGTACCTAATGGTTAGCATTTTAAGTTGAAGGCATTCATGGAGTTTTATGTAGGTATCAATTTATGCAATATGTATGATTTAACTAACTACATTGCAATCTAGATTAACTTCTATTACAAACTCAATCAGAAGGCAACTTATATTGTATATGGACGTCAAACTAACTTTGTAAATTCTATCTAATTAAAAATAAATAGATACCTAGATAGATGAACAATAAAACAAACCTTTTGTAGGTTGTAAGTTATACAAAATCCTTGTGTGAACACTGTAGATAGTGTAGAAGTCTTTTTTCTTGTGTTCTTTTGCCAAGCCAAGAGTTTAGGTTCCTTTTCTTCTCTGGTTTAGTTTCATTGAAGAACTTTCAAATCCTTGTTGTAGACTCATCTATTGCTATTGGCACACATATAACCTAAAAAAACAAAACATATTATAAATAAAATTTTTATTTAAACTAAACCTTTCAATAGTCTGCGGGGATTAGGTAGCCACAAAAAGTAATAAACTTACTTGGGTTTTTGTTTTGATGTGCAGGTACCTAGTGTTTACGAAAGTTTTAGTTCGAAAATCATAAACTTAATTAGAATTAGTATGAGGTTACAGTTTAAACGAGACGAGGACGAGGTCTAGATAGTCAACAACAATCTTTGTTGTTTCTGTTCTTCAGCTTTTAATTAACAGATTACGAATCCGATTAGACGTTATATGGAATAAATAGTAAAATAAACACTCTTTAGTCAATCAGTGTTGCCAGATACTGATCGGTCAATGTCGCCAAAATTTAGAAATACTTATAATGCCCGACGAATAACTTCATTAAATTACTTTGATTTCGCATGGTTGTACTTCATATAAGTACTCTGTTTTTTAGCCATGTGTAATTCACACAGTTCTGAAACTATCTTTTGTATGTTTGTACATCTACTCGCTTCTCCAATGTATTAGTCCAGTCCATCCAAAGGTTATCTAGAATAGATGACTGTTAGTGATAAGGCCGCCATCTGTACTCTTAAGTTAAGAAATATGAGTGTAATTTCCATTTTGATGTATAATAAAGTGATCTCTAAATAGGTAGCTCTATTTCGGGTCCCAATTGCGGGGGGACGCCCGATGGTTAGTCAAATTAGAATAAATAATACGTCCCATTGTAGGGCACAAGCCTTCTCTCAGGGAGAGAGTATGTATGGGCTTAATCACAACGCACGCCCACCGCGGATTGGCGATTTCACGCGCTGAGTATGTCAGTAACTCAGACGCTCAGGATTCCTCACGATATTTTCGTTCATAGTTAGCGAAAACCAGTTATTCTTACATATCCATCGCACTCATCTCGATAACGCGGATTTTTGTTCAAGTTATCTGCCGAGCATTATAAAACTTCAAATATATACTGAATTCCCAAGTAGCCAAAGGTCACGACATAGCCAATGGGCTTGATGACAAATTTGGAAAAACTGTCGTATAATGTCTCGAAACCTACATTATTTACAATGTATTTCATATTTTTGGTTACAGTAAAGTTAAGGTTAAATGATAAAAATAAACATTTAAGTTTTTAGATTTAAAATTCCCACCGAAATGCTCGCTAATGTCCTGGCGTCGCTAGTGACGTCACGTGTAAAAGTGTAAAATCAGTCTGTGGTGTAAAACGCAATTTAATACCTAAATTCCGCAACTAAAAATTCTCTCACCATCAACACGTCTATTTTAGGCAGATCACCACTGTCTGCTTTAGTAAACCCTTGTTCCATGATGCGTGTTTTTTCACTCAGGAAATAAATAAATAAAACCAGAGAACCGGCTGTTTGTTTATTATCACGGATTTTTAAGAGATTGTTACCTATGTCACAGATTATAAAGTAGTATGTTCAGTTCACTATTCTATGTTTTCTCGCGTGTTCCTGAAAGTGACGTCATTCGCTATTCAGCTAAAATGGCGGACGTAGGATTTTTGTAGATTTTAATTATCGGAATAATTATCAATCCCGCTCTTAATAGAATAAATGCGTGCTAAATAAATGTCTTAATAAAAATAATTCAAGTTTTGTTAAAGGAATACATAATTTTAGTGATTTTCCGGTACTGACATCATGCCTATTGTCTGATCGCTGATTGCAATTTTCGCCAATTCACGTTCCGAGATAGCCCAAATGGCGATAAATCGCCTCATCTGGCAACCCTCTAGTCAATTTCCTGTGACTTTGTCAATGGACAAGGGTGAACACACACTTTTTTATAATAATTGTGGCAATATGTACAGTGTTCTTAGGAATTAATTGATGTTTGGGAATTGGTTCAACTTTAACGGATTTTCTTTTAAATTGCTGATGGTGAATTGTAGATTTAAAATATCGGGAATTAAAATAATAGACAACCATTAAGTTAATTACAATCTTGCCTCAAGGTGTTCATGTAGACAGTGTATTGTATTATAATTCTGTTGAAAATTTCAATATCCAAATTTATCCACATAAATGTGTGTTTGTTTCCGTAAAAGATTTTAAAAGGGAGTTGATTTTATTAAACAAATACAATACTAAGTTAAATGTAATAATTGTTTGAATTCAATATCAGAGAAAATCTATTTCACTTTGAACGTTAATTTTAAATGCGAATATAAAGGGGAAATGAAATAATCAGCTCAACTTAAGAAGTTTAGCGCCGTTCAGAAACTAATGTTATTGCATAGTGTAAGCGTATCTTAAATTATGTAGAGGGACTGTTTATAAATTATGAGTCTTGAAGGTTAGTCCAACTTTATGTGAGTTTGGAATTTGGTTACAAACAAAAGTAAATCTTCTTTCAAAAGTTCAAAACCTAAGTATCCTATAAAACTAAATTTCATGATGTAACTTGTTCTTGCAACTCTAAATTGCGAAAGGTGCAGCATAGATAAACTGCAAAGGGAAGTACAAAAGTGACATTCAATTATAACCTAACAAAACTTTTAATTAGTTACTAAGTCATTAAATTTCGTAGGAAATCAGTGAATCAGGGAAGCGAAAGTGATCTGACAGGATCATGGCAAGTGGCACTCCCTAGTCCCCACCTTCACCTCTGGGATATAGGCGGATAAGTATGTATGTATGAAATCAGAGAATTAAAACTACATAAGTTCAGTAGATGCAGTGATAAAGTTATAACTTGACACAAACTTTTTAGAAAGTACTAAATCAGATAAATCTTGTTAACCTTGTAGGTACTTATTAAATCAAAAGATTTGCAAAGGCATTCAATCAAACAGTAGGAAGCAGTAGGCAAGAGTATATACAGGTAGGTTATCCCAACTTTACCCACCAACCTAAATGTCGTTTCCAATACATTTAACTCAATAAATAAATTAGTAAAATAGTTAATGTTGTCGTAACTTAGCATAGCAGAACTTTCCCCATGAAAGATGCTAAAAGGTAAAAGTCAATAAAGGAATAATTATATTAAATTTCGTATGAAAGTATTACATTTTATCAATTGCATCCATAAGGTCCTAAGAGATTTGTCATAAATCAATTCTCACACTTGATAATATTTCAATTATGTACGTTTCATGAAACATTTTGACAGGCAACAGCAACTTCATTATCTAGAAGCTCTCCTTATATTAAGCTGCCTGCTTGTAATTAAGTCCTTAAGTAAACTAAGTAAATTCTTTCTCTGGTTGTGCAATAAAGTGTTCTCTATTTACCTATCTATCTAAACTCAAATTCAGGAATTTTATTCACTATAAAAATAAAAAGGATTTGCTTAATGAACGTCAAAACTGTTAGTCTCATCATTAATAGATATGTGAAGGAAAGGTCAACAAAGAAATTTAATAATTATTCTTTTTAAACAGGGCTTAGCTTAATTAACAGAGGTTTCAACTTAAAATTAAACTAGTGCACTAGGCACAATAATATTGTCCCCATCAGCACTAATTAAATACTAGACATTTTATCTTCCCAAATAATCGTTAATGTTATACTTAGTTTTGCATAGAGTATGTTTAAAACTTTTTTTTACCGTGTCCGTGGTAACTTTAATATATTTTGAGGAATTTTATTGTAGAACCGTATAGGTACAGAGCCCCATAAAGGATGTATAAGTCTAAATTGTGGATATGACAGGCTATGTTTATTCGTAGTGTCAATATTTAGATAATAATAATTTAAAAATTGCTGATTATAAAATAAATAGGTGTTACATTTTGGTAGGTGACCTGTTTAGATATGCTGTGTTAGAACAAATAGATTGCCTGATAGAAAATGCCATTAGCATTAGGTAAGTCCAAATTTTGTACACTGTGCAATAAAGAATTAACAACAATAATAGAGTTATGGGTCTACCTACATGATTGAATTCTGTTGATAATGATAGTAAGTTATATAGCAACTGTCAGTCAGAGTGTTTTTGCACGTCTGTAACTGGTTGTTAAGCTAGATTATACCATATTAGCTAGTAATGAATACTAGCAGATTGTAACAAGCGTTGACATTTAAGAAATTCGTTACTTTTATTAGGTATGTATGGTGTGCAATAAAGAGGATTAATCTAACTAGGGTTTAGATTAGCCGTGACATCAAAGTAGGGTGAATGTACCAATAATCAGCACAGCTATTAATCATCGACGCTAATTGATAAAGGGGTGAGTTGATCTCAGATAATTATATATTTTCAGTATAAAATTTAATTGAATTTACATTTCTTGGACCCTCTTCAAAGAAACAAAAACCTAAAAGCCAAATAAAATAAACATCTACTAGGAATAAAATCGGAATTTAAGTTAAATATTCTAATGTTAAACAGCATATTGTAATAAATTATAATACATAAGCTAGGAATTGATACTATTAGGAGGTTGTAACAAGATTGAGTAATGTCTAATATGACATCATAATAGGGTGAATGTATCAATAATCAGCACAGTTGTGCTTTACCGATAAAAAGGTGTGTGAATCTCAGACAGGTATTTTTGATAAACTCAAATTCTCAAATGTTTTAAACTCTTTACAAATAAATTAAAACCTAAAAGCGAAATAAACGAATAAAGGGAATGAAATATTAATTTATGGTTAATAGACTAGTATAATATAATATAGATATGGGGCGTAACAAAAAAATCATCTGTACTCATTGTTTTAAAACAAATTAAATGTAAATAGTACATTCAAACACAATTAAAATAAATTACTTTAATAAATGGTCCTCAAATTTTGGTCACAGACTATTTTGTAAATTCCCTAGACAATCTTAACTAGGAAGGGAAATAAAATTCAAATAATCAAGTTAAGTTCATAAATGTGTTCTTAGGGTATTTTAGTTTGGGGGCGACAAAAAAAAAAATAAAGTAAATACCTACTCAATTGTAAAATATCTTGTGTTATGTCGAGACATTCAAGTAAGAGAAACGAAATATTCTGCAACGTTCTCGAATAAAGGGCAGCATCATTTCAGAGAGAGAGTTTTCATAATAGCACATAGTGAGGAACTCATTTAGTAAATTCTGTAGACATCCTAACTAGAGAGGTAAATAAAACCCATGTAACCATGCTAAGCTTAAACGAGTTTATGTGATTTTAGGATATTTCAGTTTGGGGGGCGAGAAAAATAATAATATTTTTATAACTTCTAAATTTCATTGTAAAAGATCTTGTGTGTGCTTGGAGGCATACTCGTAGGAAGGGAAAACAAATCTAAATTACCAATAGTACCTTGTCCCTTTACATGTTTTTATGTCATGTACTCTGGTGTATAATAAAGAATACTTTTATTTTATCTTAACCGACATTATTGACTAAGGGCAGGACCATTTCAGAGAGAGAGTCTTCATTATAGCACCTAGTGTGGTGGTAGGGAGGAATTCATTTTGTAAATTTCCTCGACACCCTAACTAGGGAGGTAAATAAAACTTACATAACAATTCAAAGTTTAAAACGCGGTTATGTGATTTTAGGGTATTTCAGTTTGGGGGGCGAGAAAAATAATAATATTTAAGGTAGATTCTGAATTTAATTGTAAAAGATTTTGTGTATGTTTGCGGGCATTCTCGTAGGAAGGAAAAAAAACTAAATTACCAGTAGTATTTGTACCTTTTCATCTTTTTATGTCTTGGTACTCTGGTGTATAATAAAGAATATTTTTATTATTCTTCGACATTCTTGACTAAAGGGCGGGATCACTTCAGAGAGAGAGAGTCTTCATTTTATCACAATGTGTTGTGGTAGAAGTTGCTACAGTGTCACAACCTTTCGGAAGTTTTGGCGGAATTAAAAGATATACTATAGTGTATATTTTGGGTAAGATACATTTTTTAAGATTATTTTAAATGACCTTAACGTAAATGGTTTGAATATTTTATGTGAGACAGCCATAGGTAGATCTATGTCAGAAAATTTTATCAGGGTTAAAATCCTTATAAACTCAATAAGTTATTGCTATTAAAATTAGGTTAAATTATTTAGTAGAGGAAGGGAAACAACGTTATTCAAACTGGTCTTCAGAAACAAAATTTTTAAATTTTAAATTATTTTATTAAATTAATGTAACATTTCACGTAAAACAAGTTAAGTCCAGCAGTGAGATACAAAATGGCTACTCAAATATTAAAGGTGATGGGGAAAATTGTAGTTACAAAATTGTTTGATAAAGATTACAAAGTTCATCCAAGTGGCAGGAAGACGCTGGGTGCAGGCCGCTTCCAACCGGGTTTTTCTGGAAATCCATGGAGGAGGCCTATGTCCAGCAGTGGACTTCTTGTGGCTGAATGATGATGATGACAAAGTTGCTATTACAGGTGCTATAGTTTCAAAGATAAATAAAGTATCTAAAACGTAATTCAGAGAATTGTATCCTGTGAAATATTTTAATTTCAAAAATAAAAATAGAATTTATTAAAGAGGATAGGAACTATTTCCCTCCGGGACACAGGCGAAAGTTTATATTGTGTTTAGAAAAACATTGTTGGTTAAAATTTTTATTGCACTTTAGTCTGAACTTATAACTATAACTAAATCTTAATTAAGTTCAAAGAGTGAATATCTAAAGAAATGTCAGTTGATATTTAAAACAAAGTATAATATACTTACATTTCAAAATTATATGGTCCACCCAGCAGTGGAACACAATTTGTTACAAAAATGTTAATTCGTGGTTTATAAAATGAAATAAATAAATAGTGTTAACCTTTTTAAATTAAATTGGGTTATGAGCATAGGTATTGTAAATTTGAAAATGGGGTAACCTTAAAAATAGAAAATTTAAATAATTTTATTAACAAATGTTTTAAATAAAACATTTGAGTTAGGTCAATTTTGACTTCATCTTCCCGGACTGGACTTGTGATTCGTTTAGCAGCGTGAAATGGGGAGGGGGGGAGTTTGAAAGGGAAGAATTGCAAGAGAAGGAAGAATTTTCTAAATACTTAAAATTAGTTTCATAGATTTTGAAATGAAAGACGATGGAAGACAATGTATTTTGTCTTCTTAAGAGTACTTCGGTTATTTGGGTTATAGAAGTATGAGATGAATGGATAAATGCTGAATAAAATTTGAGTTTTACTTGGAGTGAAGGGCTTTGCGAATTAAAAGAAACCAAAAGGGAAGAATAAGATTATAAGCATTCAATCCCAGAAACACAACACTTAACAGAGATCCCGCTTTAGACGAAACTTGGTGCTAGAGGTAGGCCAGATGGCAATCGTTTCTTCGCAAGGCGAAACTAAAGTGAGGTCTATACTCCACACGGAGGAAAGACTAAACTGATCTGGACACTACTATGGGTGCAAATCTGCTTATAGGATTGGTCGGCATAACGCCTTACCCATAGCTTTTTTAATTTATGTAAATTAATAATAAAACAATTGTGCAGAAGAACTTAAGCTTGACCAGTACTATTATAGAGAGTGCTTTGGCCAATGGTTAACATTCTCCGTCCATTAACCAATTGGTTCAGCGAACGAAAATCTAAACAAGGGACGAATTGTAATGCACAATTGGCTTCCAAACTCTAAGGATGTGCTTTATGTCATGTGGGCGTATTTGTAGGTTTCGTACGTTCAAAAAATTGGAATGTTTCGGAACAGACAATGCGAGGATCACTAGGACTGGAGTGGATTCACAACCCATCTTTCCCGTAGGACCTTGGCATTCAGGCATCTTGTGCGATTGTATGTTGTCCATTACCGATGAGTCAGCAAGTTGGATTTTCAATTGTTGAATCCGTTTCTTATTGGATGGTTTAAAACACAATACACTCAAAATTTCACTCTGGGAAAGGTGTTTATAATCTCGGTCGTGAAACATTTGTGAATAAGTATAGGTGAAGTTTCTTTCAGTATCTAACTTGCAAAAACTTCAGGGGGCGCTGTGACGGTCCGCACTGCCTTTGCAATTCGACCGCCACTTATTCACAAATGTAGGGGAACATAATAATCCTTTGCGTTGTACAATAATCAATAAAATTAAACAAATTTTGCTGTAGTATTAGAGATTCGCTAGATGGCGCCTTTTTGCAATAAATAATAATAAATATTTATTATTTCGGGCAATAATGTCCATTACTTTCACATTACAAAATAAAGAACTAAAACGTTGGTTTCTCAACCAATAAACTATTTAATTTTTTTACAACAATTTAACAACGTTTGCTCAATTGGTTCTAAAACAAACAAAACCACGTTCATAAAAGTTGGCTGTATGCAAAGTTGTCTATGCCAATGTATCGGCAGGGAAAAAAGTAAAGAAGAAAGTCAGGTCAACGGCAATCTGTAGATAGAACAAGGAGGGGCCCGTAGGAGTCTGATAATGTTATCCATCAAAAACCTAATAATACAGTTAATTAATATTTTGGAAAGGCTTAATTTAGCAAAACTATTAAATATAGTTTCAGTAAAGAATTCAAAATGCTTATTTTACACAGAGAAAATATTTAAAATTATGTAAAATATTCCTGAAAGGGTTTCATTGAAAGACCTGGGAACCCAAGAGGGGTGGATGGCAACGGGGTGTGGGGGCGAGGGGAAAGGAAGAGACGCGCACTTGGACTGGGGACTTTGGCGGGAATCGGGCGGTGGTTTTGGTCAGGCCCTCGTCACTCCATACAAAAAATATTATGAACGTACTTTGTGCCAACATTGAAACAAAAAATATAATCCTGCTAAAACAAAAGGCATTAACTCCGCAGTGAATCACGTAGATGTATCATGATTTAAAATTAAGTCGGGTTATATGTGAAATCTAATGTTGGTAATGTTGGTATTACGTATTTTGCAAATGGCCGGTAATTTTGTTCGTTCGTCGTTTTTGTGTGGCATTATTTTATTTATTTTAACTTTAGCAATAGGTGTAGTGCGTGAAAAGTGATTAAACAAGAAATATGGGAGGAAAAGCATTGAGGAAATGTGAAATTTGTGGCATTAGAAGAGTCAGAAATTAATGTACGTCTGGTATATTCTTAACTAGATATCCACTGGAGCCAAACAGGTAAAATTAGCAAGTTTATCATAATAAATGTACGCAAATTTTGATATTTATTTAATGCGCTTGGATAAAACAACTGAATTATTTAGAACAATTTACGATTTTGACAAATTTAAATTAACGCCGGTTGTAGTGCGGTACCCATGTGGTACTTTTTTTTATCGATATTTTGGACGATTGATTTCTGCCAGATATTTCTACATGCTGTCTAAAATTGATCACAACTACTTAATTTTAAACGTCGAACACCACACAGCAAGAACAGAAATGATTTATGTTGTTTTATTTTGCTCAATTTTGCGGTATAGATAATATATTTTTTGACTTATTGTTTTGTTTGTTGCAGACTCTCAAAGATCTGAAATTCGACCAAAGTGCAAAGTTTTGATAGCGACGTGACGCATTGGTGACATTGTTTTCTACACCTGATGCTAAATAAATGATTGATTTAAAAAAATGCCTTTTTCATTATGAAAGTAAGCGGTAATCCATTCACACCATGTCATACTCGAAATAATTGAGTTGACCTACTGTGTTGGGATTTATCACCTACTTTAATTTTCAAAGCATGAAAATGAGGTAAGGGGAGAGACGTCTCGAATTTTTTTTATCGATATCGATAAGCAGTCCATCACTAATGTTTTGCAATTTCATTCTCATGTTGGTATTATACTATTTTTTGTTAGGTTGGTACAAACTACGTTCATAATTTTGAAAACGTGTTGTTAGCAAGTGCCGACTCTTATAACGTAGTGATTACATACTCTTTGGTTTTGGTTGGGAATCTTTTCTTTGCGGGGCTGACCGGCCGGTCTAAATTAGGATTAGGGTGAGTTAGCAACTTGATTATCAAACTAAAGTATTCTACAGTGTGTCGGTAATGTGGCTACAGCAGCAAATATTGAGTAGTTCAGCTGTGAAAGTGGTATAGCTTGAGAAACGTTTTGGTGAGATGGCTTGGGCAAGTCATGGCTGAAGCAATGCAGGCCGTGGTACGATTCATACCAGTGGATTGGATCTGACTACATCGATTTGGTCAAGGTAGCTCTCTAGATCATTCTCAGGTCTCAGCAGTAAATGTGGTAAAGTCTGATTTGCATCTTGGAATGTTGCTGTAGTCTACAGAACCATACTTCGGTGTAGGCTTCACTTACATAGGTACTTGTGTTTCAAGGTTGATTAGAATTTGTGTTTGCATTTGTTCTTAATAAATCAACTTGCTTGCATCAATTTCAAACAGTTAATCAATTTGATGGAGTAGGTCTATATCTGATCGAACGGTGAGTTTCTTTGCCATGTTCTTTTCTCACTATGGGTCAGGTCTTGAACATGGCACGCACATTTGTTAGGAACTGATGTTTGGCGTGGTAGAAAACCAGCAAACAGACAGTTTAGCAGTAGTATTTGCAAGCAGTTGAAGTCATTTACATAATAAAGTAAATTGTTAGGTAGAGTCTAAAACAACCAATTAAAAACAAATCCAAAATAAACCAAACTAATGAAAACTTGAATCTATCTAATAAAACAATAACCGGGCACAGAGCCTAACTAAAATTGTGAGTGTAAAATCTACATACAAAACTATGTACAAAAATAAACTAAAACCATATTTGTCTCAAATATTGACTAAACCAAACTAAGATTAACAATTACTTACTGTTAATATTCTAATCTGTGTTAAACTGTGCGCACTATAATCTGTTTTAAATCTCAAATGTTAATATTTCTACAAATCTTGGTAAATAAATAGATTATTTTTTAACTCTTTCTAGTTGTTTAATTGCTTTGGAAATCCTGACTCCCTGAAAAGATTCTGGTTACTATTTCACAACAAAGGGTCCTGTTAGGCTATCTAGACGATCACATTTTGGCCAAAGATTTGAATTTTCTGTGATTTTAGGTACTCATAATTTGCTCTTTTACATAGTACACACTTAACTTACACTGAGCTAAAATAGTAGGTAGGAAGCCTAGGTACTCATACTTTACTTAGTAATCTCCTGTGGAAGAACCATTTCTTAGACATTCTATGGAGGCATAGATGGAGCGCTGCAGAGGACTCCAGAGGACTTCTTCTTCAGGAACCAGCGGGCATCAGTGGCAGGAGCAGTATTAAAGGGGACTTAGGGATCAGTGTAAGCAGTGTAAGTAGCAGAGAGCAGAGTGGGGTAGAGGTTAAAGGGGTGAGCGTTACAGGCTATCACCGAGCTATCACCACGAGTGCAATGAGTGCAAATTTTATGTGAACACCTAAGATACGCAGGTTTCCTCACGATGTTTTTCTTCACAGTACAGTACCAGAACATAACAATGACTTTTCATTCTAAATTACCTACATTTGTAGTAGCAATATCACTCGCTATCGGTAATTGCACATACCTACACATAATCACGCATGTATTACGGAGGGGTAGGCAGAGCCCTGGGCTTGCCACTGGCCACGGTCCTAACAAATCTATTAGTTGTGTCTCTTAATTATTTATCTATATAAAGCGAAGCAGCGTGAAATAAAACATGAGCAGCTTATATACATGTCTTGACTTTGTGATTGACCTGTTTGGTGTTCTGAATAAACAGATTAAACTGTTAGATTATGGCCTTGAAAAGAACTATTAAAAACCATTGTTATGGTGACCCGATCGGGTTATTTAGAATAATTATGCGTGTCCATTGCAAGTTAGTAATTTCAGGCGCTAAAGTATTTGGCAACCTCAAGTTTCCTCACGATGTTTTTCTTCTTAGTGGGTAGAACATCGGACTCGGAAGTGAGAGACTCAGGTTCGATCCCCAGTGCGGGCATGTACCTAGGACTTGGTTTTTTAAGTTATGTACATTTGTGAAGTTATAGTAGCAATGCCGCTCGCTAAGGGTGAAGGAAAACATCGTGAGGAAACCTGAGTGTCTGAGCTATTCACATACCTCAGTGCTGATTAAGCGGCGCTCAGTGGTGATTAAGCCCATAATCTATCCCTGAGAGAAGGCCTGTGCCCTACAGTGGGACGTATATAGGCTGCTTATGTACGTTACTTGGAAAACAGTCCTTGGTACACGCTGGGATTCGAACTGTAAAGTAGTCATTGACAACTTTTTATTTTTGCTCCCTGTACATCGCTTCATTTTATTACCTCAAACAACACACGAACAACCATCCACCCAATAATGCCGACCCTAGGCAGCCAATAAACAAGAAAGACACATTAAAAACCCTACGGTCGATAATAACAAGGTTTTAAAGGTACCGTTATTGGAGCAGCAACCAAATTAAACAGGTGTGTTCCACTTAACGGCGTACGGGGGCGGGATCGTGTTAGCCAGGATAATTAGCAGACTGTCATAGGTAGGAAGATTTAAATTCCGTTGTGGCACGTGAGTTGGAAGACACAGAGATATCACTCAATCTGCGGGGGCAGTCTTTAGCAAAATTTGCGAGATTTCGACCGAAAAGCAATCTTCGTTTTCCTTATGAAGCAGTTACACTGAGTCAGGATAATTAGGAGACTGTCGTAGGTAGGAACATATAAATTCCGTCGTGGCACGTGAGTTGCAGTCTGCCCCCGCAGACTGAGCGATATCTCTCTTTTTGGCATAAATTGCGAGATTTAGACTGAAAAGTAATCTTAGTTTCCCTATGAAGGTTACGCTGAGCCAGGATAAATAGGAGACTGTCTTATATAAATTCCGTTGTAGCACGTAAGTTGGAAGACACAGATATATCGCTTAATCTGTGCGGGCAGTTTTTGGCAATTCAGTTACTTCAGATGAAAAATTATTTTCGTTTGGTTCATGAAGCAGAGCCAGTTATTTTCTGCTAAATTGTTGAGTCTAAATGTGACCAGTGAAGCCACCAATTTTGACCAACTACGAGTGTACCTACGTCTACGATCCCTTGGAAGAGTCTTACATTCAGCATTGGACGAAACTTAGAAAGCGCAAAATAACAGAATACTCTTCTGTTTTCGATGTCGGGTAAAAACCGGTCAGGTAAAATATTAACCTAAATATATTAAAATATTAAATTCTTTATTGCATTTTTAAGCCCGAACGTGATATTAACGAGTATTTTCGTCCAGCTAACCTTGGTTTATGAGGATAGTGCAAGGGGTAGTGCCAGGTGTTCCTTCTGTCTCAGAGAGAAAATTGAAACTCGCCCGTAGCGTATACAAATCCACGCGCCACTGCAAGCTGATTAGCAAGTTAAAAGGACCGTCCGCCGGCTGCCGGCAGCTTCCGCACTGGATCAAATAGTTTGTGCAATAGTTATTATTTTTAACCCCCGACGTAACTTTTTAATTCTGTAAATGTTTTGTTTTATTCGTGTAATTTTATGTGTGCAATAAAGTATAAAGTAAAGAGGGGTGTTACAAGTTTGAAGCCTATGTCCGTGTGTCTGTACGTTCCGTCGTAGCGCCTAAACGGATGAAGCGATTTCGATGCGTTTTTTTTATTGAAAGCTAGATTGATCGAGATGGTTCTTAGCCATGTTTGATGGAAATCCTATCAGTCATGTATGGACATAATCAACTGCCTGAAAAAACGGTAAGATATATAGGGAGCATCCCTTTGACTAAAACAACGTACACCCTGGGCCGTTAGCCGCCATTGATGTAGTTTTACTTAGTTGACTGCCTCAGATCGTCGGTCCAACGAGCTGGCGGGTGGTGGTTTCGGAAAAATAAAAATTATCTTTACGATACCAACAAGAGCCACGCTCTATCATCATAATAATTTATTTATTGCATGTGATGATAACTATCCGCGTGGCGCCGGATTAAGAATAGCGTCACTCCATTTCCTTCCATAGATTTCGTAGAAGGTGACTAAGGAAATCAATTACCAGGAGACGGGCAGCAGCGTTTTCCTGAGATTCCAACTTTATACTGCGATCGCCAACCCGCCTGCAAAGCGTGGTGATTATGGCAAAACCCCTCATCATTATGAAAACCATGAGGGAGGCCTGTGCCCTGCAGTGGGCGTCAAGTGGCTGATGATGATGATGATGATGGTAATAACAGGTGGTAATATATAAGCAGCCTATATACGTCCCACTGTAGGGCACAGGCCTTCTTTCAAAGAGAGAGAGTATGGGCTTAATCACCACGCGTGCCCACCGCGGATTGGCGATTTCAAGCGCTGAGATATGTAAATAGCTCAGACACTCAGGTTTCCTCACGATGTTTTCCTTCACGGTTAGCGAGTGGTATTGCTACTATAACTTCACAAATGTACATAACTTAGAAAACAAAGTCATAGGTACATGCCCACACTGGGAATCGAACCTGGGTCTCCCGCTTCCGAGTCCAATGTTCTACCCACTAGCCTACCCCCGCTTTCAGGTGGTAATAATTATTAATAATACATGTTCTACATGACACCCTGTAACAACGTTCCTTATAATCATCATGCGACTATGTCGATACGATTCTGACGTTAATGTAAATTCATTAATCGCCCCAGACGTCTAGACGGACATTGTAGCCCAGCGTCTAAGCCGTCGTAGTTTTACCGATTTTTTAACGTCACATGGATTACTCACCTACTGAGTGACACTGCTGTTCTATCGTAGGCCAACCCAACCACCGCAGCAGAGGAGGTAGTTCGAATAAAAAAAAACTCATTAATCGCCCCAGACGTCTAGACGGACCTTGTAGTTCAATATCTAAGCCTTCGTAGTTTTACCAATTTTATGACAACATATAGATTACAATGACCAGCACCTACTGAGGTCAATTCAATCGTAGCAGCAGAGGAGGCAGGTCGAATTAAAACAATCTCATTAATCGCCCCAGACGTCTAGACGGACCTTTTAGCCCAGTGTCTAAGCCTAAGTAGTTTTAGTAATTTTCTGCCGTCATAATATGGATTAAAATGACCATCACTCACTAAGTAAAACTGCTGTTCTATCGTAGGCCAACCCAACCGCAGCAGCAGAGGAGGTAAGTCGAATTAAAACAATCTCATTATTCGCTCCGGACGTCAAGACCGACCTTTGATACACGACTGGGCGATCCAACCCTTTCTGAAGGGAGGCCGCGATCTTTTGTTTTTTTTTTAGGGTTCCGTACCCGAAGGGTGCCAAACGGGACCCTATTACTAAGACTTCACTTTCCGTTTGTCTGTCTATCTGTCTGTCCGTCTGTCCATCTGTCTGTCTGTCTGTCACCAGGCTGCATCTCACGAGCCGTGATAGCTAGGCAGTTGAAATTTTTACAAATAATGTATTTCTATTACCGCTATCACAAAAAATCCTAAAAATAGAATAAAATAAATATTTAAGGGTGGCTCCCATACAACAAACGTAATTTTTTTGCCGTTTTTTGCTCAGTATTAATAACGGCCACAGGTAGATGCTTGAAATATTTACAGAATATTTAGTTCTATATTCGCTTCAAAAATAAACAATTAAATTAAATTAAACATTTAAGGGGGGCTCCCATACAACGAACGTGATTTTTTGCGGCTTTTTCTCGATCTTTGTATCTAATGTTGTATAAATAATGGTACGGAACCCTTCGTGAGCGAATCCGACTCGCACTTGGCCTGTTTTTTATTTAGGGTTCCATACCTATCTCAAAACGAAATAACGATGCCCTTATAGCCTAACTTTGTTGTCCACCCGTCCATCGGCCTGTACCTTTTTAGACCTTCTTAATAAAGGATAAAGCTTTCACGTTAAAACTCATCCCAAATAGGCTACGGTTTCTTGAAGGTTAAAATTTTCAACTTGTAAATGAACGCAATCAAGAGATATGACCATTTATGTAAAATTGAGTTTTATACTCACTATCAAAATCTATATGGTACTTCTTGCCTTTTTTCATTATTTTAAACGATACTGTGTATACTTTCTTTGGTGCAATAAAGATTTAATAATAATAATACTGTTGCCTATAAGATGCAAGCATCTCGAGCGCTATTGTGGAGGTTATATAGAGTAAAAGAAAAGTCAAATCGAAAAAATACTTAACTTCTCCGCCATATTGTTTTAGGCGTGACGTCATTATTTATGACTCTTCATCCGTCAAAATTAGTAAAGGCCGCGTTCAGGCTAAAATATTATTCTTGCACCGTTTTGACATCCGATATCATCATCAACTCTGATGTCACTTACATGCTAGGTACCTATGATATTTTTCGTTCAATTAATTTTAATAAGGAGATTGGTAGAGAACAGGTTTTGGACGCCATTTATGCCATTTTTTCGAACATCAAAATTATGAAGTGAAAAAATTAAATTTCTAGAAGACCACTTCAAATTATTTAAACATACAAATTTTCAAAATAATTGGACTGAAGCTTAACCACAGAACAAAAAAAAGAGTAAAAGTCGTAAGTGGGCGGTGCCCGCGTGCCGCACATTAGCAGTGTATTGCCTATGCGTAGTCTTTGACAGTTTTTATTACCACAGTTGCCTTGCGCTTCTAGTAAAGTAAACAATTGTAGAAACTCTACTAAAATGCCTTATTGTGCTGTGTTAGAGTGCAAAAATAAAAGTTGGGGACCAAAATGTACCGATCATGATGTAACTTTTCATCGGTAAGTAGTATTTCATTGTATTTTTAATTAAGTTTGTATGACATGAACAAGGAATCCAATTTGAAAGTGAGAAAGGGAAACCACCATTATTTACTGGCCTGTAAAGTTCAATATTCATCGAAGTTTGTGTACTTTTTCTAGAAACTTCTGTCAACATTTGAATGCGTCTTAATTAGAGATGGGATACAACATGATAAAAATCTATCGACTATTATATATGACTTATCAGTCGTAGATAATTATCGGAACGTAAGAGTAGGTACCTACGTCTAAGTAGGTACTTTGGGAAAATAATTTTTGTTATTTTATACCTATTTCCGAAGACATGAGCACAGCTAGATTCGCGATATAGCTCCTCCTCACCAGCTTGTCATGGATTAAAATGTATGGGAAAGTCACGTGACTTTCGTTGGCAAATGTCATCTCCATACATAAGCGAAGCGTAAGCTTCGACGTCGACATTGCAAATAAATATGTTAAAAAATTAACTCTGTACACGATACGTTTTCTGGGCTTCGTTTCGACAAACAAATAGAACTCGCAATACGTCCCATTCTTGGCTGAGTAGCAACATAGCAGATACTTGTTTTTCAATTTTCGACTTTATGGCCTGTTATATAAAACTTCTCGACCGTCAGACCGAGGGCTAGTTCCATCTAGTGTAGAGACAAAGAGTGAGTGTCAAACTTAATTTCATTATTATCATTTGTTTTGATCATTGTTTATATGAGCGAAAGGTTCATATTTTACTTGGAACTTTTGTGATGTAGAGCTTTTCTTTCGGCATTGTCTTTATTTACAAATGGCAGCTTGGTATTCATAGGGTGCGTTTGGTTTATATGTGTGAGTTTGGTCACACTCAGATATCTATGATACTAATAGATCATGTCACTACTTCTGTACTCTTTTTTTTTTGTTCTGTGAGCTTAACCATGTAATCGTTACTCAGGTCCCTAAAGGCGCGACTCCTACTCACACTTGCCCGGTTTTCTTTTTGTTTTCCCGTGAAATGAATGGAGTGGCGGACGAAAAACAAAAGGCAGTTAGAAAATCCAGCCAAAGGTACGGCGCCTTTTGATACGGTTAAAGGTCCGTATTCATTTGGTTTTTTAGTGGAACAAATTTTACAACTATGGAATCAATCAAGAGTCGAGCGTGGGTGCTATCCAGTGCCATCAACGCTGTCATATTAGTATTGATGGGATCTGTTCAGGAGACCTGCAGTGAAATTAGAGCGTAGCTAGCTTTCTGGAAAGAAATAGGCTGGTTGGAGGAATTTGCTACAATGGCTTGCTACGTATAATGGCCCAACTATGAGGGTAACCCCCAGTTTCTCGTACACTAACAAGCTGTTAATCTACTGTTAACAGCTGTCAATTGACCAAAGTGTATACAAAAAAACCAGCTGACCACCAAAAACCATTGACAGCTGTTAACAGTAGATTAACAGCGTGTTAGTGTACGAGAAACAGGGAGTTAGTGCAGAAATCTCAGGTCTAACTAACTAGAATAACTAGTTATTGGATCAACTAAACTAACTAATGAAGTAAGTTGCAAGTATATTAACGTAGTGATGTGTAAACTCCTCTAATTGAACATATGGAACAAATTCAAATTAAAAATTGTTTTAAGTATGCGAGGTAGCACAAAAACTGCGACTTAATGAACGTTACAAGTTAAAGTAGGTGTCCATTTCTAAATCTAGATCATTATGGAGAAAAAATGGACAAAAAACTCCAAACTTAGTCTTTTCAAAGCCCTTAATCAACAGATTTTACATAATTATTGTACAACCTAGAACTTAAATATTGAACTGCTGAGTACATAGGCTGTTTATGAATGCGGTCTGAGAATGTGGTTTGAAAATATGTAGGCCAACCGATCATCTGTCCATTTTGTGGCTGGTCGTCCTACGCTGCGCTTGCCGATATGTGGTCTCCATTCGAGAACTTTTCGGCCCCATCGGCCATCAGTTCTGCGTGCTATGTGCCCCACCCATTGCCACTTCAACTTACTAATCCGTTGGGCTATGTCGACGACTTTCGTTCGTCTACGGATCTCATCATTTCTGATTCCATCTCGTAGAGAAATTCCGAGCATAACCCTTTCCATAGCTCGTTGCGTGACCTTGAGCTTTCTTATGGGGCCCCGTAGTGAGAGACCACGTTTCAGTGCCATAAGTCATCACTGGTAACACACACTGGTTGTATAATTTTGTCTTGAGCGATTGAGTGGCAGGAAGACGCTGGATGCAAGCCGCTTCCAACCGGTCTTTTTGGAAATCCATGGAGGAGGCCTATGTCCAGCAGCGGACTTTTTATGGCTGAATGATGATGGTAATGAGGCCAATCGATAATTAGTAATCTTTAAATTTTCTAGCTGTATAAAAACTACAGTTACCTACTTTGTAAACGCGACTGAAAACTCTCAAAATCTACCTATATCGATCAATAAATTGTGCTGAACAGTCCTACACACAATGCGTAAAAAAAGTTTCACAAAATGGGAATGTTTCAAACGAGCCACTTTTCGCACAGGTCATGCAGTCAGACCTATTTCCTATTCCGACGGAATGGCAATTGATTGATTAAGCTTTCGCGCATTCGCGCTTTGAATATCGGACGTTCCGGGCATTTTCGTTAGGCCCGCGCGATAATAGTAAATCACGTCATTCAATTGCGCCATTTTCGGTGACGCAGTGTGCCGTGTTTCCATTCAATACACTCGACATTGTAAGCACGATGTATCCTGAATGCATTCGCTATTGAATCACCGACCAATTGTGCCCAAAGTTCACCTCTTTACAGCACACAATTTCATCGAATCTCATGAATATTTTCGCTGGAAATTATTATTTTATTTCCCCTATTGTCCGTGTGCGGATGGTTATTTCATTGTTTTGTTTTGTTATGTAGGTCACTGAGCGATTTGAAATGTTTTCAGGACGAGAAAAGGCGTCGCGGGTGCTTAGGGGCGCTGGGACTGTTTTGTTTGAACGACTGTCACGGGGTCGTCACGTCGTTTGCATAATTGGAACAACATGATACCTTTTAGCAGTGAATTCATCCAGATTCTTCAACGGTTAGGAATTGCTGCCCTTGCGTTCTTTTCGTACCTCAGGAAACCAATGCGAAATAGCGTCTGCTCGTTCTGACCAATCAAAGTATCACTTAACTAAGGGTTACCTACTTTTGTTTATGGTTTAGTTTTGGTGCAAGTTGAAAAGATTTTTTTTTCGAGTTTTGTAAGAATATACTTCTAACATGTATTAAAAAGAAGAACTTTACAACCGACCGAACTGGACTGACTTGAGCTTGTCTTGTTATGTATATCTTTGCCCTCAGTGTGCACGGAGTTTCGCCGTGAAGATAGGCTACATAAGCCATCTTCGAGCGCACCAGCGCCACATCACTGATTAGGGGTCAAAGTGGTCGCCATGTCCGAAACCGGTCGGAACAATCATCATCATCATATCCTTGTATTGTTTATTTATCTCTATGACATGTCTTATTCAAAGCACTATTTCCTTTATTTACCTACTTTGCTTAAACTAAAGCAAATAGCAAATAATATTGCGGATATAAAAATTGGAAAAATTGTAAATACTGTCCTCATATCCTCCATAATCCAGGTAGATAGTTACTAGGCTCACATAACCTGGCAAGGGCCCGACTTGCGTCCACCAGTGGGGTGTCTGTTTCACGGGCTACCTCACCCCAGCGGGACGGTCACAGAATATTAACTTCGGATGGGATAAAAATTGCGCGTCGCTCTCTGCTTTGAGCTAATGTTGTTGAAGATGTGTTACAAGCCGGAGTGAAGATAAAAGATAAAAACCAGACATGCATGTGGATGGGACACGTGCTCGCTCCCCAACGTACAATTACAAACTTAATTGCAATGATCTATGCACAAATTTATAAATTTTCTGATGTTTTCCTTTACTTGTGCTATCAGACCTTCCCAAATTTCATGATTTTCGCCTCTTGAGTCCTGACATTGAAGATAACAATAGAAAACCATTTTTACTTTCAATTTCATGACTTAGGAGGTTAGATCAACGAGAAGTCTCTTATCGGTTTTGATAGTGGCTTTGAATGTTTCTTGTTTCCACAATTTCTTCTACACTAATAATCTGTTAACGCCTGTTAGTTTGCCAAAGTGCGAACAAAAAACAACTGACAGCTTGTAACAGTAAATTAAAAAAAAAGGAAAAAAAAAGAAAGAGGACATTTATTTAAATTAACAGATCTTGATCTTGTCTGAAATGCACGCTTATTATATGCATAATTTGAAAAGCACATGAAGTCACAGTGTATTTTGTACAGTGAACAAAAGTTTTTCAGTCGGATTTTTGACGTGAAACGTCGTTCGGTAGTAGGGGCCCACTTGCTAAAACCGCATGCAACGAAAACATGTAGAACTAAATAGCCATTACTCAGATCCTCTTGACTCCCGCCGATGGCGTCAGAGTTTGAGCAAAAATTAACGCTTACTTATAGTCGTCCCAAGATAAGCCAACGGCCGTGTAATCAGACACAGTCCCACCCACTTTTTAGGGTTCCGTATCCAAAGGGTAAGGGGCCCTATTACTAAGACTGCGCTGTCCGTCCGTCCGTCCGTCCGTCCGTTTGTCTCTAGGCTGTATCTCATGAACCGTGTTAGACCGTTTCACAGATGATGTATTTCTGTTGCCGTTATGACAAAAAATACTAAAAACAGAATAACATAAATATTTGAGTGGAGCTCCCATGACTTTTTGCCGTTTTTTGCTCGATATTAATAACGGCAACAGGTAGACGCTTGAAATATTCAAATTTTGTAAAGATACGGAACCCTAAATGCGCGAGTCCGGCTCGCACTTAGCCGGTTTTTTATTCTGGTGACCGAACTGGCCGCGAACGTTTTGTTCATATAACCATATTAGCTCTGCTCACTCAGGTGACAGTCGAGTTTGACGGCGGTAATTTGACGCTTTTATCCGGGCTAGGCTCCCTCGTTACAAATGGCGAATAGACCCGGCCATACGTGTGTCTGTTACGTAACGAAGTGGTGTACAATTCGGTTTCGTTTTTCAACGTGCTCTTTTGTAGGCTGGTGGTCATTTGGACAATATTGTGTCCGTTTTCCATGTGTCATAAAATACATATCTACGTGAAGTTCTAAGCCACAAAACAGCTAAAAACCATTTGACAGTACAAACTGTGCCAATGACGTTTGTAATATTTTTTGTATGCACAAAGGACAAATACTTCGGAAATTTTCAGACATATTACTACGATCACTGGCAAACCTCGATATGTGATAAGATAAGAATTTTCTTTATTGTATACCGGAAAAAAATATTACAGAAACTGCAATGACAAAAGAAAATATACAATTAATCTTTACTTTACTTTATTCACTGTGTCACTATCGACATCGAATCGCTCGTAACCCCGGCTGCCTGAGTGATCTTAAACGATCACGAGGGTTAAGCAACACTGGGCACGTTCAGTGCATGGATGGGTCGCCGTCTATGCCTAACGCTAGTGGCATTTTTCCGAGCGGTTCCGTGCTTCGCAAGGCACGTTAAGCTGTTGGTGCCGGCTGCCGTCGATAGATGGCAGTCGTTAAGCCAAGTCAGAGGCCTTAGGGCGGCTTGACAACTTCTGACAGTAGACGAGCCACTAGTCTACAAGCCTCCACCAATCCGGACTTGGCCCCCGTGGTGGAGTATGGCCTATACCTTCCTCAGGGAAGAGACCCGTGCCCCTCGGTGGGGACATAATGGGTTGATGATGATGAAAGATTGATTCAATTACCAAAATTAGGATAGTACATTTGTGACACTTATTGAATAACATAACAATAACAAAGTTTCATTCTGATCCGACGCGGACATTAACAGTCAGACAGCCAGGGGTTACAATTAAATTTAAGATTTACTAAGACAATTAGATGTATATTGCATTGTCGAATAACCCACAGATTAACAAATAGGAAGACTCTGCTACGCATTGTACACCGAAATGTCGTAATAAACTATGAATCGTAGTTTTATGAAACGCGGCCCTGCTACGTCACGGCTAGGGCTTGGACTTTGAATACGCTTTTTATTCGAATATTCGCCAGTTTTACTATTGGGATACTTTGGGCTTTAGTATTTGATTTTTTCAGCTATTTTGAACATTGAATTGTGCGTTTTCGAACTATTTTCGAACTTGCGCTACCGCCACAGGTATTCAGAGATTTTCTTTATATGGCACCACTAAACGACTGTCAGTGCTGTCAGAACTGTTACCATTGTAACTTTATAATTTTTATACTTGTTGGTTGATTATTTATATTTATTGCGTACATAAATGGATTTTGCGAGTTTAAATTTTGCGAACACTATAAGAAGACTACCTAGTTGCCGACAAATCTTAGTTGTATTGGTATGCACTGCTGTGCATGCCTATAAGTGGCGAATCCTGGCTGCACCGTAATTTAATATTGTATTCTGTAATATTATCTAGGATAGCCACTGGTGTGCCGTTTCATATAAATAAATTAATAAATGATCAGTTTTTTTACCTGTCCCTAGCAAAAATCTGTCTCCTGGAGAGTATAAAAAAATCAATATGCCTAAGCAACAAAGGATTTTGGATTCTTGAAGAAGCAGCATAAAATATAAATACTTACCTTCTAAACAAGTATAAAATCTTTTTTTCCTAGTATAGCTAATGATACCATATGAATATTTTTTTAGTTTCCCACCAATTTCTCAGGTTACGCTTTCGTTTGCCAGACTCTATAGACAAAACTAAAGAGTGTTGCTTTTATAACTGTCTATTACTTATTTTCTGATCCTTTTTCGTCAAACTCAAGTCAAATATTTGATTCGACATCTTTGCGAAAATTTCAGAACAGTCTAGGTTTCATCGGATTGGAAGGGGTTTTCTTAGTCCACAGGTACTGCTAGCCACAATGGTGTTATTCGAAAGTTAAAAAGTCTAAGTTGATTTTTTTATTAATTTTATTTTAACGAAGTAAAAGTCTACTAGTTAGTTTAGTTAGGCCTTCTGAATAAAAATAGCAAATATTAGAAACATTCGATTTATTCGAATAATTGGGTTAAACACTATTCGAAATATTGGAATAGTAAAAATGGGCGAATATTACAAGCCGTAGTCACGACTTCCACCTTCTCTTTCAACCAATCAGCCCGTAGTCGTCCACTGCTGGACATATGCCTCCCCCAACCCTTCTGTCTTCTGCCATCGTTATCCAGCCGCTGGCAGCAATTTCCGTCTGATCGCGTCCAGCGAGCTGGTAGGCATCCTGCGCTGCGTTTGCCAGTTCGTGCTCTGCATAAGACTAATTTGCAATTTTCAAGCAATTAATATTTTAAATAAATGAACGCGCTCTTATATATCAGTAAAAAATATTGGTTGCCTTCTAACAGTGCTCCAGATCTGTTGAATCCCTCTTACATAAAAATTAATGAACCTAATATGCAACCTAACCTTCCCAAAGTCGAAAGAAGTATCAATGACAAATGAACTCCCCCACTCGACCGCCGAAAAATGAATCAAATTAAGCAATCGGAAGATGGCACGACCGACCCAATGAATAGAGAAAGAAAGCGATAAAAGCAATTACAAGCCAACGAGTGGAGGGCAGGGACAGGGCCGGTGCCAGGAATCCTAACAGGGTCTTGCGGATAAATTGTAACTTAAAATTTTGCAAGCAATGCTGTAACCCTCTCCTCGCTATCTATTGTTTGGTTAGAATAAATAATAATTGGTTGATGGAGGCCCGCATACATGGGACTTTAGTTATCTTTGATTTCACCCGAATGTACCTATAGCATTAAAATGTGAAAATTACTTTGCTAAATTACTCCAAAATCCCACAAGCACCATGCGGTTAGTTAATGCACCGCCCTCCATCTCACTTTTTCAAGCAGAAGCAAGACACAAACACACCACCACGGACACCTATATTGAATGTACCTATATTGTTTTTAGGGTTCCGTACCTCAAAAATTTATAGAGTACTTTCCGTTGACCTAGAACTATGAAATGTGGCATGTAATATTTTCTATCATACATTTCTAATAAAATTATTTGAAAAAAAAAATGTCTTTGAAGTTCAGGAAAAGTTCGGAAAAACTGCGAGACTACAAATTTTTACGGAACCATCGGTGGGCGAGTACGACTCGCACTTGTCCGATTTTTTACCTCTTACTCTTACAAACGAATTCCACGCGAGCGAAGCCGGGGATAACTAGTCTAAAATAATCTAGCATAAATGCCTAATAAGGCCCCCCTTGACCTCCTTTCGAGTCCGTCCCTGCACCTGTGCGCACATTAGGCCAGCTTAATGCCCGCGCCGCGGAAAAGTTCACCAAATTAATGCAGGGGTGGCCGCGGGGGGCCGAGTTCGGGGGTAAGGCTGTTTGCTATGTGGGAAATATGCTGGACTGGATACGGTACCTCTCAGAAAAGAATATTGGCTTACACACCATTTATCTAATGACATTATTAATTATCTTGAAAACGAAAATAAAAGAACGCATCTTTTATGTGAATATTGGACCAAACATCGAAGCGAAAGGCTGTATTAGCGAAGGGCATGATAAAAAGTATCAGAAACTGGCGTGTGTGCATGCAGCGATGTTAAGGGGGTCCAAGGAGTAACACTAGCGCCATAAAGCGAAAGAGGCTTTGTTACCCGATTATGGTAACTACTTTACTTTGGTACTTTGGTACTACTGGTACTTTGTTGCAATGAGAACATAAGACAGTCAAAAATTATTTCATGATTACCGATGTTTGATTGATTGTATTCCGTGTGGCGCCGGATTAAGAATAGCGTCACTCCATTTCCTTCCGTGGATGTCGTAGAAGGCGACTAAGGAAATCAATTGCCAGGAGACGGGCAGCAGCGTCTTCCTGAGATTCCAACCGCATCCTGCGATCGCCAACCCGCCTGCCAAGCGTGGCGATTATGGCAAAACCCCTCGTGGTTATGAAAATCACGAGGGAGGCCTATGTCCTGCAGTGGGCGTCAAATGGCTGATGATGATGATGATGATTGCATTGGAATTATTATAATCTAGGAAGTGATCTTTTGGACCAAATCTACTAAGCCGGTTATTTAAGAAACAAAATATACACACATATTTTACAGAAATACACATTTATAGTATTTAGTGGTATAGTTTACTCTACTTTTTCGTAGCTCCATGTGACCCGCTCTGTCTTATCTCATATTGGATGCTATGCCGTGCCGTCATGTTCTAAAGACAAAGTTTTATTGTCGTTTTATGGAGAAGTGTAGATTTATGGGCTCATATAACTCCACTCGCGTAGCTTGGGTTCCATGATAATTACTAAGATTGCTGGTTATTATATGGGGATTGTTCGTTTGTTGTTCTTTTGGGTATTCATGTTAGTATTACGAGGAAAATTGGGGGTAATGTTTTACTACTGCGATGGTATAGTATTGTATCTTACCAAGTAGTGAAATACTTTCGATATCTTCTGTTGAGTCCATTACATAAGCAGCCTAATACGTCCCATTGTAGGGCACAGGCCTTCTCCCAGGGAGAGAGTATGGGCGAGTCCACCGCGGGTTGAGGATTTCAAGCGCTGAGGTATGATAGCTCAGACACTCAGGTTTCCTCACGATGTTTTCCTTCACGGTTAGCGAGTGGTATTGCTACTATAACTTCACAAATGTACATAACTTAGAAAACAAGGTTATAGGTACAGGCCCGCACTGGGAATCGAACGGTTCGATTCGAACCTAGGTCTCTCGCTTCTAAGTCCATTGTTCTACGTGGTTCTGCCCACTGGGCTACCACCGCCACCGTGGGCTAGGCCGACAAAGCTGTCAGGGTGGTATAGGTGCTGGCAAGCCTACTCCATCTAAAAATCAATATCCCAGGCACTGCAGCGTCCGAGTGGTCCCTTCATCTAGTTTGGGAGAAGATGCCACTGGACGCTGAATAAATCATCTCATTACGTAGATGCAAAGGCCAAAGCTTATCTATTTAAGATGCAGTGGTAGCCCTGCGGCAGAACGCCGGCCTCACATTTGGAAGGTATTGGGTTAGAATAACAGCATGTACCAATATATATATCCATTTTACCAATGACTTTGTTTTCTGAGCTAAGCACATTTGTGAAGTTGTAGCAGTAATTCCACTCGCTACCTGTAAGGGAAAACGTCGTGAGGAAAATTGAGTGTCTGATGTGTTCACATACCTTAGCGCTTGAAACTGCCAATCCGCGGTGGGCACGCGTGGTAACTAAGCCTTTACTCTTTCTCTCTCTGGTAGAAGGCCTGTCCCCCGCAGTGGGACGTATACCAATAGGCACAGCTATAGGCAAGAATCTATCTGAGGGGGTCCATAAGGTTTACTAGCCACACCAATCAAGAAATCATATTTTATACTCTTTTTTAGGGTTCCGTAGTCAACAAGGAACCCTTATAGTTTCGCCATGTCCGTCCGTCTGTCTGTCTGTCTCTCCGCGGCTTAGCACAGAGGCGATGAGTACTAGAGAGTTGAAACTTGGCATAGCAAAAAAAAAAAAAATTAAACTGTTTATTTTATAAAGACGAACAATAACATGCCAGTCTTAACTGCTAATCTTAAACTAGAAAGATTTTATGAGTTAAGGAGTCTAGTATACAATACAATCTTAATGCTATTGATTAAAATTATTTAATAATCAGCCTATATGCGTCCCACTGTAGGGCACAGGCCTACTCTCAGGGATAGATTATGGGCTTAATCACCACTGAGCGCCGCTTAATCAGCGCTGAGGTATGTGAAAAACCACCATGCGTTAATCACCACGCGTGCCCACCGCGGATTGGCGACTTCAAGCGCTGAGGTATGTGAATAGCTCAGACACTCAGGTTTCCTCACGATGTTTTCCTTCACAGTTAGCGTGTGGTATTGCTACTATAACTTCACAAATGTACATAACTTAGAAAACCAAGTCATAGGTACATGCCCGCACTGGGAATCAAACCTGGGTCTCTCGCTTCCGAGTCCGATGTTCTACCCACTAGGTTACCAACGCTTTGGTACTAGCTAATTTGGCATAGATGTACATATTTATTACGCCGACAAAACGGTTACAAAACGGTTGAAATCTTGAAAAACATTTTTTTGTGGTACCTAGACCTCCTCTACACCTAAATAAGAGATGCAATATTATTTTCTTGCCTACACTATAGTTTGAGTATTCTTTACAAGTTAATAAGTAAATAAGCGATCAACTTATAAAAGAAAAATTTCGTACAAATTCCGTCGAAAATTAATTTGATGAAGTTGTAAAGTTGTTCTGTAAAGCCGGTAAAACCCCCCCCCCACCAACCCTTTTACGGAACCCTACATTGCGCGTGGCCCGACGCGCAAGTGTCCGATTTTAATGTATCAACGCATTAAAAAGGCTATTCTGTGTACTTACTTCGGAGGTACGCCTCCGAAAGAAGGGATGGAAATTCTCGGTAACTTGATGTCACTCATGACTTTAAGTACCTACTTGACTTCTTTTAGAGATTATTTTTACAAAAAATGTCTTGTAGTCTCTCTCGTGGGTTCTAAAAATCACACAAATTAAAAAAAATCACTTGTAAGCCTCAATTTACTTTGTGCGATTTTTACGACCCACGACAGACAACTGCGAGAAGTTTTGGAATGTTGTCCGAAATTAGAATTCCACTGGAATAATTCCGGCACTGCCAACTCCATTTGCAATATTTAACATTCAGTAGTACCATCTATTCCTGTGTATTTTACCAGCTGATTGTGAGCACCTGTCTGGTTTCTACTTGTTTGTCTACGCTCTTCTCTTTATACAATCCCGCGAGCACAATTTAGTGAACAAAATATTAGTAAACACAATGGCGCATCGGTTGAAAACTTATGAAAGTTCGTGGGTTTGATTCTAGTATATACCAATGACTTTATTTATTTATTTAGGACATCCAACGGGCAATACAACAAAACATTCACAGAAGAAAAGAGCACACATAACATAGTAATTGCTCACCCACTTACAGGATGTCTCAGCATGCATATAAGACTTAACAAAACTGTAATTTAATACACGTAAAGGTATTAAATACAGAGACAAAAGATAAAGACACAATTTAAATTTAAAAAAGAAACTATTTACCTATTTTTCGTGTACACTTGGAAATTCGTAGTAGTAAAACTACTCGCTTACGGGGAAAAAAACATAGTAAGGAAACCTGAGTGTCTAAGGTGTTTACATCTCAGCGCCTTAAACCGCCAGCTGCAGTGGACGCACGTGGTGATTAAGCCTATACTCTCTTTATCTCTCTGAGAGAAGGCCTGTGCCCTGTAATGGGGCGTATAAACACGATACAGAAATAGAAATTTTTGAAGTGAAAACTTCTTTTCTCGCTTATTTGCACTCTTTCTGGAACGGCGAAAGTAACTAAAACGCTGAATCGGGTATACTCGGCTCCAGTCGGTCAGTGATGCTAAATATAAGTTTTCACTTCCATACGCAGACCCTCCCTTCTTAGTTTAGCAAATTTTATCAGCCTTGAGCTATAAAGTGATTTTAACTTTACCCATGATTAGGTATTATTGCGTTTTATGTAAGATAAGGTATGATCAATAGCACATATTATTAAAACAAAACATAAATTAAATGGCACAGGCGTGGAATTAATTACATTACATAAACTGACGCCTGCATCCCTCGACTAGGGCTTACCATGTTCGCCTATTTTTACTATTGTAATGTTCCAAATATGTAGTACTTAACGCAATTATTCGAATTTTCATAAAATTGGATTATCTACTATGCCGAAAAGTCTTCTCATTTCTACCCAAGATCATAATTTTGTAGTTTTCGGCAGGCCTCACTAATCATTGTAGTAGACTTTGACTTCGTTAAAATAAAAATAGTACCTAATAAAACCCAACTGTCACTTTCTAATTTTCTAATAACACCGTTGTGGCTAGCAGTACTCGAGGATTAAGAAAATCCCTTCAACTCCGATGAAAGCTAGACTGTTCTGAAATTGTTAATACTGGATCTTGAAAGTGATCTGTCAGGATCGTGGCAAGTGGCAGCCCCTGGTCTCTGCCTACCCCTCTGGGATACAGGCGTGAGTTTATGTATGTATATATGGAAGTACTTGACTTTAATTTGAAGAACTAGTGTCAGAAAATAAGTAATGGACGAGCATGTTGGCAGTACTCTTTCATTATGTCCATACCGCTCGCGGTAGCGTTGAAAACAGTTTGAAAACGCATATTTATTCCATATTCCTCGTTAGTCTAGCGGTATCACCTCTGATTACCATGCCGGAGGTCGTGGGTACGATTTCCAATGGGCCCATACAGTTGTGCATATGGCCTCAGTCTGGATGTATTTCCATTTTTGTGATGTCCTTGCCTGGTTACATAGCACAGGGTATCCTAGTTTGGAATCAGGACAAGCGATTGTTTTGTGTAACTTCTAAAAGATCGAATACTAAAATTCAAAAAGTAAAATAGGCGAATGTTTGAATAAAAAGAATATTCGAAGTCCAAGCCTTAACCGCGACATTACCGCGGATTGGCGATTTCAAGCATAAAGATATGTTTGGCACCTCAAATACTCAGGTTTCATCACGACGATTTTCCGTAAACTAATAGGTTTAAAAAGCGAATATTTTATTAGCTCTCTAATAGTGGTGACAGGGCCTTATCGAAATCCTTAGCCCGCAATCTCAACTGAATCACGAAAGCATAGAGAGAATAAGCTAAGGATATTGTACCACGAGATCCTCGGGAGAATATCTTCCAATTTAACTCTCAGCTAAGACAGCTTAGTCTTAGCCTAGCTTCATAATTCCCTGGCTACCACCACCATCTTGCTTCTACTTTATTGTGATAATAGATTCACTTTAGTAGCTACTCGGTATTAAAAATTATAGAGTATTTAGAGATATTATATCGCTTTCGAGTCAATTCCAATTTAAGTAATTAATCGTGTTCGACTCAAGTCATAATGGTAAAGTTTCTAAGATGATATGACGTGACTATTAAGCGACTTACGTTTCAGGAACAAGGTTTACGTCAATGAGGCTGTTTTTACGTTGTTCGAATCGTCAAAGAAAAAAGTTTAAAATGCAAACAATAAAATACATGAAACAAGTTTTGCCTCATTTAATAGCACGTGTGGTTAATATATTTTTCATTACTCGTACTCGAAAAGTAGGTTTGAAGTTGCTTGAGGAGCGGGTTGAAAGTAATATTTTTCAGCCCTAGGGAGAATCGTTTTCAACTGAAAGCTTTCAAATTATAAAAAAACTAGTTCTATTTCACCGCATTAACATTAACCGCATCATGTTATTTCGTTCGGCTTTTGTCTTAATGTAAACAATTGAGTAACTTCATCGACGGTATTCGCGTTGGTATATTCGAGATTTCTGTCAACGGTCTTTTTTGCGTATGGACGGAAGCCGAATGAATTTAAATATACGTTGTTTATGTATAAAAATAATATAGGTATAATATAAGTAAATAATATATAGAGATAGAGCGCACCGCCAACAAACTGCTACGCAGTTTGGCGAAATTGTGTATTATATTAAGGTTTTTTATTTTTTTGAATAAAAAAACAACATTTCTGTTGAACCATGTTTAAACTTTCTATATACAGCCACTAAATTACAGCGCGAGGTAAACTTGAAATAAAGTTAAGTATTCATTAAAGAATATATATTTTTAAATGTTTTTATTATAATTTATTTTTAACTATATTTCTTTAAAATAACATAGATTTGGGCACAATATTTACCATTTTAATGGAAATGAAAAAGAATGGCTAAATACTCGTAGCTGGCCGGCCACAAATAAAAAAGGCGAGAAAGCGGCAATCCGATCTTCATTTTGTTTTTTCGAGTTGTAGCGTTCTGTTTATACTTCCGTAAAGCAGAGAAAAGCATTTCACATTTCTTTTATCGTTTATGTTTACTTTTCTTATATTCGTAATGAAAAGCACAGTGTTTACCTCAGGTTAAAAACTTATTCATTGCCTCGAACTATTGGCGTCCTCGCTGCGCTCGGGCGCCAAAACCCGTCTTGGGACTAAATAAGTTACTTTCGCCCCTAGGGTAACAAAGTACTATTTAACATTTTCGTAGTTGTACTTAAATAGGTAAATTATTAATAATGTTTCTTTTACAATTATTATATCTTATATAACTTTTTTAAATGCCATCTGAAACCCGGCCATTTTAGGGAGACCGCAGCTAAGATTTATTTATTCCGATTATCATTTATTTTCAAACCCTTATGGGTGTACAAAATTTTTTTTTTGCCTCACTGAACGATCTCCGTGGCACATGACATGAGATGAGTCAACTTACAAACCAACCTACCAACCAACTTGGAATGTTTTTGGTTTTTACTAGTTTCTCTAAACGGCTAGCTAGAAAACTTAACTCTGTAAGCAACAATAAAAACACAACTTTTTTTAACGCCTCGTACCTGTTTTAGTTGGCCCGGACGGTGAGTTACTTGATTATTTTGCTCTCTAGAGAGAACCAGTCAGCCCGCCGTAATGTAAAACGCAAACGTCTCGCCCTCGGTAAGAATATAAAAAGATGTTCTATTAAATTAGGCACTATCTGCTGGAGCGAAGATGGCTGGGTCGGGCGATAATCTCGTTATCATTTTCAGGTTCGACACGGAGACTTTGGGCTTCTACTCTGTTTGAAGCTGTTTTTTTTATCGGAAACCTTATTTCCATGAGCGTTGCCATGTATCTTGGGTGTTACAGGGTGTTAAAATGCTGATGCCTGACTAAGCTTTTTCTTCTTTCAGTGCCTCTCCACTACTAAAGGTTGGTCAACTCTGCATAACCCTCTCTTCTCTTGCCAAGCGAAATAGATCTTCAATGCTGGTAACTCCAGCCTATTCTCTGATATGCTTTTGATTTTCTTTTAGTACCAGCAAGCCTCTTCCCCTCAATTTTGCCCATCATGATAGCCTGAAAAAGTCTGTACCGTTCGCTTCGAAGCACATGTCCCAAATAAGTAACTTATCTTTTTCTTTTTGATGGTCAATGTGAGTTCTCGGGATTGATTGATACGCCGTAGTACCCTTTCGGTCGTAACCTTATGAACCCAACTTATTCTGAGCATCCTACGGGACCACCACATTTCGAATGCGTCCAGTTTTTTGCAGGTTGCCTCTTTCAGAGTCCAGGCTTCACTACCATACATGACCACTGGCCAGATGTAACACTGAAGCACCCTAATGCAAAGACCTGTGTTGAGATTTCTGTTACAAAGTATTTTCTTTGTTTTGTTGAAAGATGCACGGGCAATTTCAATTCGGGTCTTTGTCTCCAGCTCAGACTCCCATGTTCCATTTAGTCATGTGCCCAGATACTTGTATTTCTTTACCGTTTCCAAAGTGGTTCCTGCTATCGATATGGTTAAGGTCTTTTTTTCTGGAAACCACCATAAACTTTGTTTTGGTCAGATTCATCGACAGCCTCGCGTTTTAGCTGCACTCATAGTTTAGATTTGAAGTGCTGTATCTTCGGCGTATATCAGGTTATTAATTACCTGCCCGTTGATATTAATACCCCACTCTTGATTCTAATATACCAATACAAACTACTTTAGGCGATTCTTTCACTGGCAGCGCGTCCCACCGCGGTGCGCGGAGCGTCGAATTACGCGCGCGGCGACGGAGGCACGGATCCCCGTCACCTGGTTTGATCCGCTTCTCCGCGCGGAGTCGCGGTGTATGACGGCCCCGCGGCAAATATTCACTTCGCCATCGACCATCATGGAAAATTGTTTGTACCGAACTTTTTCACGATGCTACAGTTATTTTATCAACTTGGTTTTTGTATACTTGCGAATTAGGAGACTATTCGAGACCTTTATGCATAAAAACACGCGCTGTACTGCGGAGCCAGTGTGTTATACTGCTGCGCTTCCGCGCGGTTTGGCGAAATCCGCGCACGGGATGCGTCGGCAGTGTGTTGTCCTAGGCGTGTGTTGTTCTAAGCGTGTCTCTGCGCAAGAGGATGCCCACTTAATTTGCGGATGGTTTCCATTGGAATCACATTGTAATGCTTAGCACTATATGAATTAGAGGCAGTTAAATAACTACTACTACTAACGTCGTGCTAATATCATTTTATTGAACACCTGATCGTGTATTTAGTTTGTGTACCTTCGTGTTTACTTTATTTTCTGTGACAATTTAAATAAATGACTTCTTTCTTTCTTTTTTTATTACACCCTAGGCCCAGTGTTGCGTTTCATAAAACTACAATGCATAGTTTATTATGACAATTCGATGTACATTGCGTAGCCGATTAGTACAATTAGTCTGCCCACTTCTTAATATGTGCGTTAATGGCTATGCAATGTACTACACTATATTGTCATAGCAGATCATGAATTGTAGTTCTAATTATTGGGGCCGTGGGGTTATCGCGCGAAGGGCTAATATCTCGAGTAAGTAGGCCCCGAACCGTCTGCCTTCCTGTCAATAAAATATTATCGCGCGATCACTTACCCTAACGCGGTAGATAAGAGTGCGATTAACTTTTATAAAGATCACGATGCTTGGAATGTTAATAGATACCCATATAAGTAGACTTTTGCAAGGGTTAATATTTGGTGTAAGCCAGTTTAATAGCGCATTTAACAAAAAGCAAGATGACTATTCACAGAAGTAAATATTCTCTCGATAAATTAAATCGTGCAAATACAAGTGCTACGTAAGAAAAAGGCCGCAGCTCATTAAGATGCTAGCCACAGGGTGGCCAGTGCTGTTTTTCGCTGCACCTTATTCACTAAGGAGACCTTTAGTCTTGTATACTTGTTTTAATGTGATTATAGGTATTGTCCATTGATACACAAACTAATTATATAAATTCCTTTATGGAGCTTTTTTCTAACAAAAAAATATCACTAGTTTGCATTCTATCGACTTCAAAGATATCCTACGTCAATTTCACCCTAATTTATTAGAATGTTGGAAAGCCGTACGTTTTAGTCCACAATTTATTCCAAAAAAAGGAATGCAACCTCTTACAAAACAAACCTTTCACGTGGCTACCAGGAAGACATAAATCCTCGAAAGTATTTCCTATACAGAAATACATCGGGCGCTGTCTCTGGATCAGACAGCTAGCAAGCAATGTCGGGTGCAATGATCGTGCGCGATCCTCTCGGATAAGCTGGTGCTGTCCACCCACCCTTGATTTATAGACTGCTCGACATCAGATCACGAAATGTGGATGAACAGAGGAAGAGCTTAAGAAATTATGACTATAGAGCGGCCTATATAATTATGTCACTTTGAATGACAGTGTAGGGCATAAGCATTTTCTCAGGCAGAGCGTATGGACTAGTCACCATGAGTGCCCAACACTGATTGGCTATTTTACGCAGCTTGGCGAATAATTTATAAAATTTAAGACTCTGTGATACAAACGTAAGTCAATAAATTTAAAAAAAAAGCACTGACCTATGTGAACACAGGTCTCAGGTTTTCGCACTATGTTTTCCTTCACCGTTAAAGATTGGTATTGCTACTACAAATTTATAACGGTACGTAACTTAGAATACAAAGTCATTGGTATTGGTGCCTCCCGAACGTGAGGCACGTGTTCTACCAACAGTAGCCGAAGAAATTATGAAACGAAGAAATATTTACGAAGTTGATTAGATACATACATACATAAAATCACGCCTGTATCCCAGAGGGGGCAGAGACCAGGGACTGCCACTTGCCACGACCCTGACAGATCACTTTCGCTTCCTCAACATTCATTAGCCGTTACATGCACGCACGCCGGTTTCGGGTACTTTTTATCTTGCCCACGGAACATTCATTTCCCAATTCTAGTCTCTTTCAGTCCACAACTATTGCGTATCCTGTCATTCAAAGTAACACCAGACATATTTCTTAAGGACCTCATTTCTACTGCATTGCATTTGTACTGCTTTCTTGCTTCTTTAGCCATACCCAAGTCTCACTACCATACATAATTTAATTTAAAGAAGTAATTTGTGAAAAGACTGGGTCTCGTTTAGGACCCAGTCCTTCCAAAAAAATATTTCCATTGTGCCATATTGTACCACCTCGGTTGTACCTAATTTGTGGATGGAAAAATAAAGTTTATTTGTATTTGTACATATGTCTTAGGACCAGCACTCCATTATGGGTAGTCAATGTAGCTCTTCTGGAGATGTTTTGGCCACTCACTAAGGAGTGCAAGGCACCGTTTACACAATTACCCACTTTTACTCTTCTTTCTATATCACCTTCATACTTTCTATCCCTCGTAAAGAGCTCTCGAAATAGACAAATTCTTTCACTTATTCCACCCTTTCACCTCTAATCCTTCTCTTGCACTCAGTCATTTCATAACCTTTTTGAACGCCATTACTTTCGTCTTACTCATTTTAATGTTCATTCCTTTCCTTTTAAATGCCTCATCCATTACTGGTACTTGTGTCTGCAATTGGATAAACGTAATTAACTTTATTCCTGACGTTCAGGCAACATTGTACTTGACGTGGTGTAACTATGTATGAGACCGAGTCATCAAAATACAAAATTATGATCTTTACGTGATAGGTAATAGGGTCCACTGAAAATGTCAGGCATTTTTTTAAACTAGTATACTTTTGCATCTGGTACCCGCTTATAATCACGATATTACACTTCGGTACTTCTTTGTGCTGCTTTTTAAAATATTAACAAACTTAAGTATATGCGAATTCAATGGTTGTTCTTCTATTAAGTTCATGTTTGCGACAAGTATCCCCAACCAAATAGTTGCCATAGGATATAAATAGCCGAGTATGTATGTACACGGGACTTTTCCCCACATACTAGTGAGTGACGTGACTGTTTTAACTTCCTATGTGTACAGAAATCAGGAATTTCCAAGGCTTTTATAAGTGCAGAATAACATTGGTTGTGTAAAAGCTCATGAAGATCTTCATGGCATTAAGTCCACCTTATTGCACATTTATTTTGAGTGCAATAAAAGTATAAATAAATAAAATAAAAGCCTATAAATCGTAATCTAGTTAATTGACCTTTATTGAGCGTTTCAGCTCCTCAGCCTCTTAGGGGCACTATAACATACAAGCCCCAAAAAGAGGGACATGCAGCCGTAGCTGGCACCCAGAGGGCCACGTAACGATAGTAAATTTATTGACCTCCATGGTAAGCACTTAGGCACCATGGAGGTCACTTACAAAATTGCATGAAACAGACGAAATTCCAAAACGCATTCCATTTTCAAACTTACCCTACCCCGCGCAAGTTGAAACATAGTGAAGATATTTATTTACCCCTCTGAAGAGTCTTTACATTTCAACAAGTAAACTAAGTAAGTTCGCAAGCACTGAGTGAGCTCAAAATGTTTTCATAAGGAAAATATCCGCCGAGGCGAAAACTTTACCAAGGACTTGTTCTTTTCTTTCCTTATTAGCTTTCCGTTCTTAACTAAGACTTTTTTTTATCTTTTTTTTCAGGTTTTCCGTAGACTAGGCATCCGAGAACGATTGTAAAGTTGGTGTCGTCTTTTTTTTAAAGGTAGAAAGGTATACAATACATTTGTTTTGCTTAAAACTGACTGGGTATTTCTTTATATCTTTGCAAAGGCAGACAGACGAATAAATTTATTTATGTTACTCAAGCAGACAGAAATGCAACTAGGGTTCTAAGATAAATCATCGGAGATTTAGGTTGCATGGATGTTGATGTTTCTCAGAAATTACAAAACATAGGAAACCGATATTTCATAACCAGATTTTTCGTTTTATTGACTTCAATTTTAAAGATTCAAAAACACGATTAGTGGGCTTCTATAACAGAGAAAAAAAAATCGCGCAAACCTCTTTTTAAACAGATATTCTCATTTTTCTGACAAACCGAACCGCTTCAAAGATGTGAACTTCAGAAGATTTTTATTTCTGTTGACAGTATTAAGTTAGGTACATTTTGTTGACAGGTAAAGTCGTCATTGGCAGAGGCCGTAAGAAAGCCATATGCAATACATGTCAACCATTGAGAAGACAATCATATCAGAATATGAAAAAGAAAAAATGAAAATTACTGTTGGCAATAAGGCCGCCAGTTGTATTATAATGTTTATTAAAAATAAATAGATGACCCCGTGAATATACGGAAACGGTGAGAAGAAAAAAAAAGATTGATGTAGGTGATACGAAGTTCACGGGGTCATCTATTTATTTATTTATCTCCCCACTTGCGCCTCACAGACTACAAGCAAAGACCACATTTCCAATTGACACAAAAAAACTACAGTCATATTTCGGCCCGCGCAAACTTGGGCACATAACAAAGCTAGATAGCCCCATTTATTTTATTCGAGCACTATTCCAGATAACAAGCTCCTGTAATAACAATAGAGTGGAAATAAAAATAACAACGCGCTTTCATTTCTCGTCCATGTGCTTGTTACTACTGCTGCAAAACGCCGTACGATATTCGATTCTACGGCCCGATAGATGGAGGAAGTTATACTAGATAAAGTAGCTCTAGCTATGGAAGTCTACTATTAAGATGTGCCTCAGATGTGATCAGCGCTTGAAATCGGGAATCCGCGGTGGGCACGCGTGGTGATTAAGCCCATACTATCTCTATGAGAGAAGGCCTGTGCCCTACAGTGGGACGTATATGCTTGTGGAGTGAGATAAAATATAATTATCAAAAAAATAATCAGCTTATGACGTGGCGAAACTATAAAGTTCCTTGTTGAAACGGAATCCCAAAAAAAACTGACAGATGTTAACGAGAAACCGTAGGTTAATACATTCTAAGAATTAGTTTGCAATGTAGCAGAAGCTGAAATACCTATTTGTAAATGTGTGCTTCATATCTGAGGCTGAAATTCAGAGAAATAATTTCAGCCCAATTATGCACTATTGTCGAGAGATCCGACGAGTATATTGAATTTTGAATAAGTTTTAAAATGACGAATACGCGTACAAATTAAATATTTGGGAGGTCAAAATGGTTACTCAATTATGGACTGTTTTCGCAAGGGGTTTTATCTTGGAATGTCAGAAAGTATCATTCATCCATTGGTCACTACTGCACAAGCTTGCGACAAATAAGGAGACTGGACACTGCTCTCGAGTACGATAATACGACGAAGGTAAAACCTCATCATCATCATCCACGGAAGGAAGTGAAGTGACGCTGTTCTTAATCCGGCGCCACACGGATTTACTGATTGAATACTAGTAATGTTTAAACTCAAAGAGTGTCACACGACAATTCGAACTTTTACCACTAACCCCCTCTTTGCAGAAATTTAACGATTCATCATCAGGCATTTGACGCCCACTGCAGGACATAGGCCCCCCTCATGGTTTTCTAACCATGAAGGGTTTTGCCATAATCGCCACGCTTGGCAGACGGGTTGGCGATCGCAGTATGCGGTTGGAATCTCAGGAAGACGCTGCTGCCCGTCTCCTGGTAATTTATTTCCTTAGTCGCCTCCTACGACATCCACGGAAGGACATGGAGTGACGCTATTCTTAATCCGGCGCCACACGGATTTAACGATTAAAAAAATAAAATAGCGAGTTACATCTTAATGTAAAACGGGGAATATATTTTTGTATAAAGTATAGAATGCTAAGTATATAAAAATTGTTTGTTTTAAAACAATGCAAAGTTGTATAAAGTTATGTTTTACCGTAATACCAAGTGCTCAGTATTGGTGGGGGTTTTCCGCAATAAAGCGATCGTCGAGTGGAACGGCGCGTAGAGCGTGAGTATGACTGCATAGGTATCGGGTACATACCCGTTATTATTTCTAGAAATGGCATGTTGGGGTGGTGTTATGACTGTGCGTGACTATGCTAGCAATGATTTCTGTAGTGGAGGTTTCATTTGTGAAATTACATTCACTCTATGCAACCTATTGTAATTCTCAACAGTAATTCAATTCAATCCTATTACTTTTTTCTTTGCAAAACTACAGATCATTGAAATTAAAAAATCGGCCAAGTGCGTGTTGGGCCACGCACAGTGTCTACACTGTACTACAGAACTCTAGTTCCGTTCCGTAGAACCGTTTTGTCATTGTAACTAATATCTATGTCGATGCCAAATCACACAGACAGACCTACACACGGACGGATATGTCGAAACTATAAGGGCCCTAAAAGGCATTAACCACTCGTCTGCCGCGACACAGATCTGTGTCCAACTTAGTATGGGCCATCTATACGTTGCGTTCCGCGAGGGCAGTTCAGAGGTTAAAATGATCGCTGGATCTAAGAATAGACGACCTAGAATAATTGACTAGTATGTACACGTAAGCAACCTATATACGTCCCAGTGCAGGGCACAAGTCTTCTCTCACACACAGAGAGAGAGAGTATGGGCGCAATCAGCACGCGCGTGCCTACCGCCGCCGTTTCAAGCGCTAATTTACGTGAACACGTCCAACACTCAGGCTTCCTGACGATGTTTTCCTTCACCCTTAGCGTGTGGTGTGGCGGTTTCAAATGCACAAATGTGCATAACTCAGACAACAGTCTTTGCTACATACCGGTATCGAACCTAGGACATCTCGAACAAGATGCACCGCATCATAATTATGGAGTTTGGATGCAGTAAAGTTGCTATCGTCGGTGTTAGGACTGAAAAGCTCAAGTGGTTACTTAGCATGCGGTCAAATGCCCTCATTTGTACAGGGTTATTTCCAAAATGCGCAATTCCTGAAACAGATTGCCTCGCTATTCTAGTGCTTTATCTGCTTGATTACCATGCCGGAGGTCGTGGGTTCGATTCCCACTGGGGGCCGCCGTTCATTTGTATGAATGGCCTCAGTCCGCGTGTATTTCCATGTGATGTCCGTGTCTGGTAACCATAGCACAGGGTATCCTAGTATGAGACCAGGATAAGTGATTGTGTTGTGTGGAAGATAATTTTATTTATTTTAATTTGTCGGTTAGAATTTGTAATTCACATTGTTTTTGGTTCCGCGAGTTTTGGAAAACAATTAAAAAAAAAATCGATAAAAAAATGGCGATTTATTTCTTAGTGGTTGCTCTGTTTCATAGATAATTAAGACTATGACTATATTTGTTACATAGATTGGACATTCTCGTTTGTAACACAATGATTTACTCAATTCTACAGCGCGCAAAGCAAATAAGTTGCGGTGCGCACCTGCGGCACCATTTATCTGCACAAAGTTGCGGGTAACTGCGCATGCAAATGCGTTCACAAAGTCGAAGAAAATAGCGAACGAATTGATACTACTTTTGTGCGTAGGGTTGCCAGAATAACTCTCCCGAGCTATAATGAAAGGGTTTCCTTGTCGGCGTGATTTAATTATGACAAACGATTGGTGTAATGAGAATATCGGGCTCCGGAACGCCTACATTGTTTACTCACTTTTGGCTCTAGGGTAGCTTCAAACAAACTTCGGAGCTTATCTTTTGATTTGATAAGGCGAGACCTACCCTCTGATTCTGGTATACTAACAATCTGTTAGCGAGGTTGATAGGAAACTTTGTAAATGTCGAAGTCTTATTTACCTACTCAATAAGCCTAACCGAATAATAATTCTTCATTTAAACTTATAAACTACATTCAATGTTCTAAGGTACATATTTCTTATATGTAGGTATATGATTTTTTTTTAATGTTTTGTTTAGCGCCATCTTATGCCTCAGATTGGCCTAGATAAATATTAATGATAGATACGTACTTTCACCAACATCGTCATCATCATTCAGCCATAAGAAGTCCACTGCTGGACATAGGCCTCCTCCATCGATTCCCAAAAAGACCGGTTGGAAGCGGCCTGCACCCAGCGCCTTCCTGCCGCTTTCACCAATTAATTGAATATTCCACAATAACTTCCACTAATGGGCCGTCAAGGAACGACCCAGGCGGACATACTTCGACTAAATAGGGGATGATTAGCAAAAGGGCAAGATAAAAAGTACCCGAAACCGGCGTGTGTGCATGCAACGAGGAAGCGAAAGTGATCTGTCAGAATCGTGGCAAGTGGCAGTCCCTAGTCTCTGCCTACCCCTCTGGAATACAAGCGTGAGTTTATGTATGTATATACTTCCATTAAACAATACCTTGTTACTGAGTGTGTGTTTATGTGTGCATTTATACATGTATCGTACCTGCCTATGCGTGTGATTATTGTCAGTGTGTGTACATGACCTGAACACAAAACACATGCTTACAGATTAAGCCACCAACCCATGTAATGTCGGGTGAGCCTAAATAGAATAACTTAGAATAGCTTTCGCTTTAGTAGACATACGGAGCCCGCGTCGGCAGCTCGCCTCTGACGTTATATGAATAGAAAACCTCTGAAATATATAAGTGTGAGTTTAAGTCAAATACTTACCTAACACTCACCAATTTAACTCAAAAAAATCTTAGAAAACAATTCCTCAACATCATCGTCATCATCAGCCATTTGACGCCCACTGCAGTACACGGGCCTCCTTCGTGGTTGGGCTGAAAACAATTCAATCGGCCACACAAATCTGTTCCAACGAACAAAGCAACTGGTGACACCTATTACCGAAGTCGCAGCACTAAATTTAAGCTCACCCAGTGGCCCGATTCCTTTCCGACCGCACATAAAGCCTGCCTAAGCCCTAGGATCGTCGGGTGCGGTGTGCCGCCACCCTGAAGCTCGTCATAATTGCCCAGCGCGGCCTCGGAATGACCTTCGACGAAACTCGATTACAGGGTAGAGGGGAAAAGCTTTGATAATATTTGTAAACAGTTATCAAGGAGTAATCTGATACGCTCAAAATCAGTGGCAGAGTATCAGTAAAACTCTTTTCTCAGATGTGTGAGGCCATGGGTTCGAATCCTGCCGTCCTTCCACTTTAATCCACAGTGGCGCTCCACATGTGGAGCCGGGGATACTTTTTTTTCCGCTTAAATCCACAAAGGAGTGGATCCAAAAATAATAATATTTTTCAATGCCACTTTGATCCCCACTGGTGTAGATCCAAAAATAATAATATTTTTCAATGCCACTTTGATCCCCACTGGTGTAGACTGTGGATCGTAGTGGAATGATAAACTCTTTACTGCCACTTGAATAGTATACTCTTTAGCGCCACTTGAGATAGTAACTGGCTGCATATAATTTGTACGTTCTTTTGACATTGACATATTGTTTGCCACACCCGAAGGATTAGAAGCCGGTTACTTGATTGAACCTGATAGTACCGCCGAATCAAATAACATCGTTCCATTCCTATTTGCATTAATGACTGACAAAACAAAAGACTCATATATTACCATGTTTGAAATGATCAAAAGCCAAATATCTCAATTTAATCCAAATAAATTCACTTTAGATTTCGAACAAGCGGCTATCACAGCCATAACTGAAGTATTTACAACTGCTTCAATTAAAGGATGTTATTACCATTATGTCAAAAATATATGGAAACATGGAAAAGAAATGGGACTTCTGAAATTTAAACGAGGAAAACGAATAGTGGCTCTTTGTGCCTCCTTACCACTAACACCAGAGTCCCATGTATGTGACGGCTTCTTATATATATGCTCTGAAATTGCTAAGACGGAATGTCCAAAACTCATCAAATTTCAACAGTATATGGAAAGATTTTGGTTCAAGAGCACTTTTTTTGTAAACATGTGGACAATAGCAAATGAACGACATCGTACCAATAACTGTTTAGAAGGTTTTAATAGGAAGCTAAACAAAAAATTGGGAAAAAAATATAGTAACTTCGTCAATTTTATACACGTATTAAAAGGGGAGGCGAAATATAACGTAATACGCGAAAAAGCAAATATAGTAAACAAAAGAAAAATTAAAAACATAGACAATGATAATTATTATTTACAATGTCAGAACGAATTGTTAACTGGAGAAATCACAGTTGCTCTTTTTTTAGAAAAAGTAAAATGATTTGATAGGGGAAGAATTTAAAATTTTAATTTTATCATTTTAATTTTAAGTTTACGACTTGTTTTTTTTATTTTAGTTCAAGTGAAAATTTTGTTTTATCATTCATGTAGTGAATGCCGATATTAAAAAAAAACCAATATTTAGTTTTTATTATTATTATTATAGTTATTAGTTTCAAAGGATAATATCAATCAATATTTATATTTATATTTTGGATAATATCAATATTTAGTTTCAAAGGATCCACATGTGGATTTAAGAGGAACAATTAGTTTCAAAGGATGCACATGTGGATTTAAGAGGAACAATTAGTTTCAAAGGATCCACATGTGGAGCGCCACTGTGGATCAAAGTGGAAGGAGGGGAATCCTGGCGCTTACAGTCGACTGCTCATCAATCTTTACATGAGTGCACTTTAATGTATTCTGTAACTTATCCGACGTTCCAGGTGACTTTGCAACTAAAATGTAAAGGTTGGTCTGGTGTTGACTGTATATATAACTTGGTTTTTCTATGTTATACACATTTGATTTGGATACATTTGGTTTATAACATTGTACTGCGATTTATTGCATTTCTGTTAATGTAATCTCCGTGTACAATAAAGAATATTCTATTGATAACCGGAGGATACAGTACCACTCGTATACTGTGAAGAAAATCGTCTTGAGAAAACCCGCTACCTATTTGGCTGCTCACGTATTAACATTGTCTTTTTCTTACTTGAGAGGATGGTATGGGCCATTGGAGATGGCTCATTGACAAACCCACTCCGTTTTAAAATGTAGGACTCGCAGGCACAAGCGTCTGAGTGGTCTCTTTACCTATGTAGTGAAAGTAGAAGTTAGTACTAAGCAGTGTTTAACTCTTCTAACAAAAGGCATTTATATTTTATTATCAATAATGTACAAAATTTGAGTATGATTTTCTTTCTATAATTTTCGTGCATAGCACGGCACATTTGTGTTTAACAAAATTAATTTATAATTCGTCATATTAAGAGAAACTGCCGATGTTAACTCACACCAGCAATTATTCTGTCAGACTATTTTTGGCCATCCGTAGGTACCGGTTTTCTATTTGTCATATTTCTTTGATTTACTTTTTTTCTATTATTTATTATTATTTTGTAGAGCATGAATCCTATATGTCGAAAGGTTTTATTATTGTGTTTGAGTAGCTAAAATGAGATTGTAATGGCAACGATACACAATTTAAGCACAACCTATACAAGAATGAAGTACAATAAACCAGTTAATTGCGAGTCGGACTAGCGCTCCGAGGGCTTTGTACCACCGTGCAAAATTTATTTGTCTTAGATATCTAGATATGTTTTCTTTCAGTCTGGAAAGCTTCGACTAACACTTAGCCGGTGTTTAGCATTTGTTACTATAGGGACTGTATTAAACACCAAAACAAAAAAAAAAGAAACACTTTCATGTATGGGGATTACGCTTGATTTTTAGGGTTCCGTACACAAAGGGTAAGGGACCTTATTACTAAAACTCCGCTGTCCGTCCGTCCGTCCGTCCATCCGTCCATCCGTCTGTCACCAGGCTGTATCTCACGAACCGTGATAGTTATACAGTTAAAATTTTCACACTTTATGTATTTCTGTTGCCGCTATAACAACAAATACTAAAAACAGAATAGAATAAATATTTAAGGGGACTGCCGTTTTTGCTCGATATTAGTAACGGCAACAGGTAGCGCCTAAAATATTCAAATGTTGTATAGATAATGGGTACGGAACCCATCGTGCGCGAGTCCGACTCGCACTTGGCTGGTTTTTAATTATTTAATTTTTTATTCCTTGATTAATTTTGCATTTTTTAACTTTGATTTTTTATATGCTGGGAAATCTGCCGTAATAAAACGTGATTTGCTGTGAAAATGTTGACTGGCTACCTATTGCGATTCGAAGGATACCTTTACTAATGCCCTTTACAGGTCAGACGACGGCCGGGCAGACAGACCTCGAATATTAATAGGGTCACTAAGAATAGTAAAATAGTGAGTCTTCACTTCTTAAAAAGTATTCGTGAGACACAATATTAACAAAATCAAAACGTTTTGTTTTTCAAAATAACACAGGAACCGTGACTTTGACAAATAAAACTAGATGTCCATTACAAAACCTAGATCACTTTTCAATTTAGACCTTACTTAACACAGTCTACATAATATTCTAAGACCTAGAACTCAAGCATTAAACTGGCCTTGATTCCAGACATCTTTGTCATCTTAATAAATCTTTCATGTTATAGTAGCCCTTTTCGTCACAAAGTAGAAAACAGAGACGTGCCTCAACAAGTTTAGTCTAACTTGACTGTGAAGTTGGTTTAATTGCTCATTGCAAAGCAATATAAAGGATTATTACGAAGTAAAACTAACAAACAGCAAACATGTTTAACACCTCAAATGAAAGCTTTAAAAGTATTAAACAACTTCACTATACTAGTTCAGCGTACGTGGCATACATTCTGTATGCTTCAATGTTGATCACAGAAGAGTAACTTAGTGTTATGATGGACGTTCCATTGTTGTTGTAATAATAATTAAAAAAATACAAACTTTCACACTGAAAAATTAGTGGGACTCGTGTTTAATGTTTATAAGCTGGCATTGCTATTTGTATTGTATCCAGTAGTTGTTATTTACGTTACGGTATAAGCACGCTTAGCTATTAGTTACTATTGTAAAAAACATATTATTATGTATTTTGGAAGTAGTCTGGCTACCCATAGCACAGGGAATCCTAGTTTGGGAGCCAGTAACCATATTTTTCTAAATAAAGTTTTTTCATTTCCATTTTCACTTACTAACTATAGATTAGAATCAAACTCTTCATTGCACACATAATAATTAAGTTACATAGTACACAAAAAATTGCGATCTCATCGCTAAAAACGATCTTTTTCAGACAACCTAACTATAAACTAAGTATAACTATACTATACTGGAAGTATAACCGTAATAGGGACTGAGAATCAGTTCTATAAATAAGCATAATATAGATCGGTAGATTCATTCGACAGTTGCGTGCTACTATTATTGAAATAACGTAAAACCTTAAAACCTAACCCACTTTTAATAAAAAAGATAGTGTGTATGGAATAAATAAAAATAAAATTGAGAGTATCAAACTTTTCTGGAAGTGGTTTAATTGTCGATTCTGAAAGAAGAATACAAAAATATTTATTGTAGATACAGCATTAGAATTGGGCCCTGCACTAGCTGCTTTTGTATTCTCAGCGCTTGCTACGTACAATGACCCAACTATGCAAAGCAGCATGCGGCTCTTCTTATAGCAAAGTTAAGTGGGGATATCTCAGGCCCATATGTAACGCTTATATCTTGTTTAAATATTTCCTTCTTTGTAATAATTTGATAATTTCTCTGATTTAAATAATATCTCTATGAGATCGAATCAGAAATGATGAGATCCGTAGACGAACGAAAGTCGTCGACATAGCCCAGTGGATTAGTAAGTTGAAGTGGCAGTGGGCGGGGCACATAGCACGCAGAACTGATGGCCGATGGCATATCGGCAAGCGCAGCGTAGGACAACCAGCCACAAGATGGACAGATAACGCTGGATGCAAGCCGCTTCCAACCGGTCTTTTTGGAAATCCATGAAGGAGGCCTATGTCCAGCAGTGGACATCTCGTGGCTGAATGATGATGATGACGAATAAATTGCCACAATTTCTTTAAAAAAAATCTCTGAACGACCTACTAATACTATGGAGGTCAAAGAAGTTTGAAGAAGCTTGCCTTCACGTAACTTCTTCGTTCTCTTTCACTCGTTTGGTCCTGGCTTGAGAGAAGCTGTTGTAGTGAACATATTGCTCTAGAAACTTCCTATATGCGGGCATTATGACCCCAACTAATTCCAAGTTTGTAAACTTCATTACACGCCCCGCTGGAGATCTAACGTGACGATAAAATCATAATAAAGACGCAGGAACAATACCCCCCTAAGCCTTAGTATGTATTTAACTAGGGATCTTTGAATAATTTTCACCGAGGCGTGAAATTCATGGTTAGGTTATCAGTGGTTAGCAATTTGATGGTTGCCACTGAATATCAATGCAGTCGGTAATCTGACCCCACTTAGTTATAATGTAGACGTACATAAGCAGCCTAAATACGTCCCACTGTAGGGCACAGGCCTTCTCTCAGGGAGAGAGTATGGGCTTAATCACTACGCGGGCCCAGCGCGGATTGGCGATTACAAGCGCCGAGGAATAGCTCAGACACCCAGGTTTCCTCACGATGTTTTCATTAATCGTTAGCGAGTGGTATTGCTCCTATAACTTCACAAATGAACACTTCATAACTTAGAAAACAAAGTCATGCCCGCACTGGGAGTCGAACCTGGGTCTCTCGCTTCCGAGTCCAATGTTCCACCCACTAGCCTACCACCGCTACTGTAGACGTAAATGATGTAAATGCTCAACATATTTACTTATTGCTGGGTATGGCAACTTTCAAATTGGGGTAGCTGATACGATGTAAATACTAGAAATAAACATAATCTTTCATAAAAACATCCCCTATGGATGAATCCTCCTAAATACATAGATGGTTTCCACTACAAAATAAAGCTTCGACAAGAGAAAGTGGTTTTAAAACAGGTTGCTTAATTTTACCGAAATAGTTCAGTGGTACAAGATCCTGACACGGAAGATATAGGTTCGGTACCCAAATACTAATCTTAAAGTTAGTAGACGATTTTTATGTTAAAAGTAGCAATTTCAATAATGATTTGTTGAACGTCTTATAAATTATAGAGCAAATTATTTATTTTAAAGATTTTATTATTCATCATCATCATCATCATCAGCCATTTGACGCCCACTGAGGGACAAAGGCCTCTTTCGTGGTTTTCATAACCATGACGGGTTTTGCCCCTTTTATTCTTATTTTACTTTATATGCTGGGGTTACAACAGATCAGATACATTCCAGATACCTGGAATCATCTATTTTAAAGTACATTTAAATATATTCTGATGTAAATGTGCCCTTAACCCAAAGAAGGTATCTGGGTACTTCATAGCGAGCAGCCTTCTCATCCCCTCGTCTCCCACTGTGCAAACACATCTTTCAATTTTCCATTGTTCCCGAAGTAAACATTTCCCCTACTCGCGGTAACTTGCCTTATTCTCCGTAGGAAGACTCGACTTAAAGGACCGTAACCACTTTTTAAAATAAGAAATTAGGCCTTATTATTGTTTCAAGAAGGACTATAGAAGTAAGTAGGTACACCGTCTTCGCTTGATCGTTTGTTCAGAAGTTACACAAGTTATAAATAAATTGAGGACAAACTTGTGTTAAATCATATAAATGCTTCAATTTGTACAATGTATTTACGGTTGCTCGTGCGACATAACAATAGGTATTACTGCAAAACTTCTCGTCAAAACCTTTATAGCCTTTCATATTTCAAATCCATAACAAACAGGCTGGTTCTAAAAAAATTCTTTAAGATTAACCTATCAAACATGAGTAAGTCGGTAATTTTAAGATTTTTTGACAGATTATCGTACGCTACACCGCAAATAAAATCCAATTACATGTAAGAAAAGAAAAATTAATTTTAAAGATCCGTAATTTTATTATCTTGAAAAGCTTGAGACCAAATTTATCAAGTTTTCTTTTTCACAATCATTAATAGAGGATCCGAAACTGGTGTGCGTGCATGCAACGACTAATGAATGTTGATGAAGCGAAAGAGAAATCGCGGCAAGCGGCAAGCTCTGTTCTCTGCCTACCCCTCCGAGATACTGGTGTGAATATATGTTATGTTTTATGTTAGGTACATTTGCGAATTCGTAGTCGCAATACCAGCCGCTAACTGTAAAGAAAAACATCGTGAGGAAACCAGCGACTTGGATGGCTCCGCACGTATTGACTTGTCTTTCCTATGAGCTAGGCCGACTAAGTTGTCAGGATGTTATAGGTACTAGGCACTCCATCTACAAAACAATGTCCCAGGTACTGCAGCGTCCGAGTGGTGCCTTCACCCATCTAGTGTGAGTGAAGGTGCCACTGGACGCTTCATAAATCATCTCATTACGTAGATGCAAAGGCCAAAGTTTTGTTAAAAATGTTAAATTGCGTGAGCGAGACAGCATGGAGATGTAACAGCCTTACGAAATACTTTGTGACTTTGTGATTTGTCATAATTATCACACCTTAATGTAAAGTAACATTGTTTATTTGCCAGAACATAGGTACATAAGTTCTTAAATACAGTGTCAAGATCCTTCACGGTCTACCGATTGGTCTGCAAATGTATCTATTACATTTAATTTAATAATACAATTGATGACTTATATTTCTAGTCAATAAAACTAATTGGTACTAAGCTATATACAACAATTTATGTACAAACAATAAAAATAAAATGTCACGATTATAATAAATCAGTAAATGTCAGTAATGATTTAGAGATTATCACAGTTATCACTAATAAAGTCGTCAACCTTATAATGCATTTTTCCCATAAAAAACTGTAATAATCTCTTCTTTAGTATAGGTATTTTTAAATTCTTAAATTCGTCAGGTAGACGGTTATAAAGTATTCTAATAGTCCTACAGAAGGAATTGTTTTTGTACGACGCAAGCCTTCGGTAAGGTACAAAAGGTTTGTCCTTATTTCTAGTTCGTCTTTATTTCTAGCTCAGGTATTCACCGGTTTTACTAAAGAGATCTGGGTGTTTCTTTATGAACAAGCACATTTTAAATCGCTCGTAACCCCGGCTGCCTGAGTGATCTTAAACGATCACGAAGGTTAAGCAACACAGGGCGCGTTCAGTGCATGGATGGGTCGCCGTCTATGCCTAACGCTAGTGGCATTTTTCCGAGCGGTTCCGTGCTACGCAAGGCACGTTAAGCTGTTGGTGCCGGCTGCCGTCGATAGATGGCAGTCGTTAAGCCAAGTCAGAGGCCTTAGGGCGGCTTGACAACTTCTGACAGTAGACGAGCCACTAGTCTACAAGCCTCCACCAATCCGGACTTGGCCCCCGTGGTGGAGTATGGCCTATACCTTCCTCAGGGAAGAGACCCGTGCCCCTCGGTGGGGACATAATGGGTTGATGATAATACATTTTAAAAATATACAGGCATTGTAGAGGCAATACTTGACATTTATGGAATAGTGATTTGCAGCTTTCTAAAAATCCGGCTCCACAAATTGACCTCATTATTAGTATTTATTACGGAGTTAAGTCTCCGAAGGACTGTGTAAAAGTTACAAGCCTAACAGTCTTATTTATAAAAATACGAATCCTTAAAACACTCATCAGATGCAGATTAAATAGTCTGTGGTAAAGCGAAAGTGTTACCACAGATTATTAAACATGTATTTGAGGAGCGTTTCAGAGGATTCGTGTCTTTACAGATAACACTGTAATTTTATATAATATGTACATAGATGGATAAAAAGTTTATCAACAATGCTAAACCACACACACACAACAAACATCGTACAAACACTTACGCAAACATATGTAATGACAAGATAAGAAAAGTAACATAAACAGTGACAATCACAAAAGTTAACTGCGATTGACGGACGATCTCTTAGACGGTTACCATAATTTCATGATGTTAAATAATGATAAGATAAGGTAAGAATATTCTTTATTGCACACAAGAAGCGAGAAATAAAATATGAAAGTTACAATGAAAAAGTACAATGGGTGGCCTTATTGCTAACAGCAATTTCTTCCAGACAACCTTGTGACGGAATGCTTGTGGATAATGCTTTTTCATTTGCATTTTCAATGCTACATGTGACTTGATAGTCGGAGTTTGACTCATAGAAAGAAAGAGAGACAAAAGGAAGATTGGTCAGTAGGATTCGATGTTGTTGACATATAGATATTATAACTTCCGTAGCAACTTCCACACAAAACAATCCTTTGTCCTGATCCAAAACTAGGACATTTGTACACATGTATGGCGGCCCCCAGTGGGAATCGAACCCACGACCTCTATCTTGGTAGTAAGCACCTTAACGGCTAGTCTAACGATGCAGCCTAAATATTTTATGGCAACGACATTCCCTTTACCACATACAGACTATTAAAAACCTTATCCCGAGAGTGCTTTAAGGAATTGTGCCTACATTAATAGGACTGAAAGATTCTAGTATACATATACCTACTTATCACTAATAGTTAGAATTAGAATATTTACAAATTAATTCTTAACACTAAGAATTGTATTTCCATTTTAAACAAGCTGGAATGTTCAATTTAGAAGCGCTGAAGCCCACGCTTTTAGAAACGACGCATTTCTAACTGAAGCGCGTCACATGGTTAATTGCGGCTCTTAAACGCTTCCGTGAAAGCCTTTAACTGCACATACGCGGCTCGAATTGGTTTTGTTTCGAGTTAGGCAACATTGACGGGGTGTACTCTTGAAAGCGTTGAAGGAAGATTCGTCCGCCAGTACCTCTCAATTATTCTTACTTATAAACGTGGCTCGAATAATAATAACTGCCATAGATAGATAAAGAGTTTATCAACAATACCAAAATACACACGCAACAAATATCGTACAAAAACTGACGCAAACATATGCAATGACAAGACAAGAAAAGTAACATAAACAGTGACATTTGAAAAAACTAACTGTGCTATACATAAAAATACTTCCCAATAATAATAATAATAACTTCCACACAACACAATCACTTGACCTGGTCCCAAACTAGGATATCCTGTGCTATGGTAACTTGGCGAAGATATCACAAACATGGAAATACACCCAGACTGAGGCCATTTGTACAAACAGCAGCCACTAGTGCGGTAAATACTTAAATACATTAAAAATGTACTTTCGTTGTTATTTTATGACATCACGGTTCATCTAATTCATATGTATTTGAGGAGCTTTTTAGGGAAGAGTTTTTTTATAAATAAGTTTGTCTAGTTACATGTTAAACGGGCCTAATCGCGATTATTTTTTATAAATAGCCCGTTTAATGTACATATAACTATGTATGAGCATCGTGGGTCACTAAAAAGACTGTTTGTTTCGTCAAGGTATCGCACAAATTACGATTTCTCTATGTTACCACCTCTTGCTATCTAGGAGGCGATTTTCGAAAAACCCCTCCTCAGTGCATCCATCCCATCCTCCTTTGGGTTCACTGTGCCCCTCCAAAACACGTTTCACCGTATTACATTAAATTCCATCTATGACGACTCACCGACGGTTTGTTCGATATTTCAATTTATCCAATGTTTGATTTTACGAATCTCGTTTGTGTGGTGCTGCGTTTCACCTAAGCAGTAAGCGCCAATGCACGCTTTTGAAACATTTCATCGAAGTAACGTAGCTCCAATCATTCAGCATACGTTTCAAATTAGTACAGTCGAATCAGTTAAGGGCAACTTTGCAACAAAAACGTAAAGGTTATTATTAGTAATTCTTTATTGCACAAAGACAGTGTACAAGCGGTGGAATTAATGCTAATGGCATTTTCTACCAGTCAACCTGCAGGAGGTACAGGAAAGGCAAAAATTGAGGTAGGCGTGCAAAAAAGAAAGAGATAAAAGTACTTATAAGTACCTAAATGTATTATAAGGAGGGGGGCACATATAAAAATGAAAATTTCAAAGGTTGACCTGCTATCGACTTATTGAAATGTGAAGTCAGTCAAAAGAACTTTCAACTTAGATAAAATAAGCCACCGATCCTTTGATTTTAGGTGTAATGAACCACCGATACCGACACCGATATGATCTTTAGTATATATAAACCGCCGACGAGTTGTCACAGGTGAAATGATACAAGTGAAACGTGTTTCACTGACTGGCGTAGTGAACCCCCTCCCTTAACATTTTCAAGCTCACTAGTTCAATCTGTACATTGTTTGTTAGACAGCGGCGAAGGTAAAGTCTTTATGTTGAATAAATTTCTGACTTTTGCTTTCAGTTGTACTGACGTCGCTCGTTGCCCCGGCGAATCGCTCGTAGCCCCGGCTGCCTGAGTGATCTTAAACAATCACGAAGGTTAAGCAACACAGGGCGCGTTCAGTGCATGGATGGGTCGCCGTCTATGCCTAACGCTAGTGGCATTTATCCGAGCGGTTCCGTGCTTCGCAAGGCACGTTAAGCTGTTGGTGCCGGCTGCCTTCGATAGATGGCAGTCGTTAAGCCAAGTCAGAGGCCTTAGGGCGGCTTGACAACTTCTGACAGTAGACGAGCCACTAGCCTACAAGCCTCCACCAATCCGGACTTAGCCCCCGTGGTGGAGTATGGCCTATACCTTCCTCAGGGAAGAGACCCGTGCCCCTCGGTGGGGACATAATGGGTTGATGAAGTTGTACTGACACTTCTTGCTAACACGATCTGTAAGAAAATATATGATTTTTACCCTTGGCGGCGCTAGCACTCAATGAAGCCTTCGACCTTTGCGCAGATTGATAAATAAAGAATATTGAAATCGAATAAGTTGATGTGGCAGTGGGCGGGGCTCATAACACGCCGAACATAAGACGCCGAAAAGTTCTCGAATGGAGACCACATATCGGCAAGCGCAGCGTAGGGCGACCAGCCACAAGATGGACAGAAGACCTCATCCAAGTGGCAGGAAGACGCTGGATGCAAGCCGCTTCCAACCGGTCTTTTTGGAAATCTATGGAGAAAGCCTATGTTCAGCAGTGGACTTCTTGTGGCTGAATGATAATGATGATTGAAATCACAAAAATGTCAACCGTTGAAATACGTTGAAATATATTTTTTTATTTCTGATTTCTGTTAGTCACGTTACTGTATTATAAGTAAAGATTACACACGAAAATATAATGCTGACTAAAGTAGATACAAACATTTTAATACGTTCCAAGTTCGAGACCAGATCCTTTCTCCGGCTTAAGAAGCTTCAAACAGCAATGAAAGTACATAAGAACGGTTGAGTAGGGAAAATTGTCTTTTTAAGACTCCAAGGGTGGTCACATCAAAGGCGGAGGCATCTTCTAAGTTGTTTTATGTAATAGGGTCTGTTTTAGCTTGTACTGGCGCGTTCTGAACTGGTTATTAGTTGCCCTGACATAAGTATGGGATTTAGAATAGTCAACAGCATGTTGACCTTTATATACATGCACTGCACTCAGTTAAATTGATCAGTTGTCGACTGTAATGTACAGTAAGATAAACAATTACGTAATGCAGGAGTCACACTCTAGAGGCTAGAAGTTTAATCATAGGTCAATCAATCAATCAATCAGACCGCACTCGTCCACTGCTGGCTTTCCCCAAACGCGTGCGACTTCCTTCTGTCCTCGCCCGTCCTCATCAAGCTGCTGCCAGCAATCTGCCTCTGGTCGTGGGTTCAGCGAGCTGGTGGGCGTCCTACGCTGCGTTTGTTAGCTCGTGGTCTCCGCTCGAGAACCTTTGCAACGCATCGACCATCGGTTCTTCGGTACATGTGACCAGTCCACTGCCGCTTCAGCTTGCTAATCTTTTAGGCTTTGTCAGTCACCTTAGTTCTTTGTCGAATTGTCTTATTCCTGATGTGATCCATCAAAGAGACTCCGAGCATAGCCCGTCCCAGATCATAGGCGCCCAACTATATTATGAGGTGTATTGAAACAACATCCTTTCTACTTTATATTGTTTATAGCTGGCGTAAGTTATTTGTTCCACTATGATGCCCATTTTGGTGTAAGTACATACAATAAAGACTATCTATCTATAGTGGCGCTACTTCACCGTGCTGGTGCATTAACCAATAAACCATTAATTTTAGAAGTAACTATATCTGTTGTTACTTCTGACCTTAATAGTTTATTAATTAATACACATACAAAGAAGGAGAGATAGATGGAATAATAATAGAAATCGTAATAGAACTCGTAGGTCTAGAGATATCAGGTCTGATTACAATGCTAGAGGTCGTGGGTTCGATTCCCACAGATGGCCTTAGTCTGGGTGTATTTAAATGTTTGCGATGTCCTTGCCTGGTTACCATAGCACTGGGTGTCCTAGTTTGGGATCGGGACAAGGGATTGTGTTGTGTGGAAGTTATATGCGGAAGTTGGAAGACGACCTCGTGGCGCAGCGGTAGTGCATCTGCATACCATGCGAGAGGTCCCGGGTTTGAATCCCGGCTGGGGACAAAAAAAAACCCCAGGTCTTGGATGTTTACATGTTTGTGATGTCGCTGTTTCTGGTTCCCACAACACAGGGTATCCTAGTGTGGGGCCAGACGCAATGTATGTGCCTGTATGTAAATGTTTATGTTTATGTTATGTTTATATATATATATATATGTGTATCAGAAATATCGACTCCTACTGAGCAATATTCCCTTTGTCTCTCTTCTTTCTACGAGTCAAGTCTATCAAGTCACACGTAGCATTGAAAATGCAGATGGAATAGCATTATTTAACACCATTATGGTTACCGTCTAAGAGATCGTCCGTCAATCGCGTGAGGCTCAAAAGGCGGGGAGGGAGTTCGGTAAAAATTACGAAATATCATAGAGGGGAAGGGGCTTATGTAGTGAGATACAGCGTGTATTGATTTTTTGTTGAACGCGCGATTTTATTTCTTAATATTATGCCTGTCAGGCACAACATGTAATCTTAATGGCTGTCGGGACTATATCTGTTAATTAAATTCACTTAATTAAACTTACTTGTTTCAAAGATACAACATACATACTTTCTGAAAATTAGTTATTAAGATATATTTTGTGCCAAAAAATACTTCTGAAACCTTACCACGTATAACCAGTATTCCTCCTGGTTTAAAAAGCCCGCCTCACTTAGCATCAGGTGAGACAAAGGCCAAGTGAGCTTGTCCTCTTCATCCAAAAACCGGACAAGTGTGAGTCGGACTCGCCCACAGAGGGTTCCGTACAAATGTGTACGTACTTACATATTATAAATAGTTCCGGAATCGAGTCTCGCAGTTTTTTCGGAGCTTTTCCCGGATTTCAAAGACAATTTTTTAATGATTCAATTACAAATGTATAGTTTTCAGATTTTTTCCTGTACTTGTAGTATACGACGATATTATTTGACAACTTTCATAGTTCTAGGTCAACGGGAAGTACCCTATAAATTTTGATTCCCTCGAGTGTCGAAATAGAATAATAGAATATGGTCCTGTATTATTTATTTCATTTGTCTGTTGTGTATTTAGTTTTCTTTCTGTTGTTGTGCATATTGTGTTACTTATCTGCTTTGTTTCAGTAATGTGTCTTGTTGGTATAATAAATGTCTTTCTTATTTTTCAAAGTATTTTTTTTGCAACATAAACGGACGCATCTTTTTTTACGTTCACTTAGAAGTTTGATTTTTTCACAACTTCAAGGGACTGTATACTTAAATGTATAGTTTTAATTTTATCTCGATACCTCAACAAGCCTAGTTAAAGGGTCTTGATAGACAGACGGATGGACGGACCACAAAGTGATCCTATAAGGGTTCCGTTTTTTCATTTGAGGTACGGAACCTTAAAAATAGTTCAATCACAAACCAAACTTTAGGTATCTTCACTCTCACCTCCATAAAAATGCATATTTAAATCTCAAACTACTGACATGAAATGTGATAAACCTAAACCTGCTTCAGTTGCTATTTTACGTCCGTAGCTAGCCAAATAACACCGACGAGTTCAAAAGCCATTAAACATAAGCGGGTTTATATTGCTCGTTTTACCGTTTCAGTTTAAACCTCAGTAGGTGAGGGTGATTCTTAAAACATCGTCAAAAGAGTTTTCTGGTAGAGTATTTTGTAGCGTTACAAATGTTGCAACGAGACAAAGGGAAAGTTGAGAGACATGATGTGGCGAGATGATCTCGACAAGTTCTTGCTGGTGTGGTCAAAAGGTGGTCTTCTTATATTCTTTTTGTTGCACTAACCCGTGCTGAGGACAATTTTAAAAACCTATTTAGAGCCTAAAAGTTCCACCCATGCCGGGACTTGAACCCGAGACCTCTGGCTAACCGTGCCAGCGCTCTCCCAACTGAGCTAATGGGCAAGTGCAGGCATCAGGGAAATTTCGAGCCTCTGTACAAACTTTCTCTGTATTACGTACAGGCAGCGACATCTGGCCGAAGCAATTTACATCACTTTCAGCCCCGGTTAGGCACGGTTAGCCAAAGGTCGCGGATTCAAGTCCAGGCATGGGTGGAATTTTTAGCCTCTGAATAGGTTTTTAAAAAAGGTGGTCTTTTTCGGTCCTTTTGTTGGTAGCCTAGTGGGTAGAACATCGGACTCGGAAGCGAGAGACCCAGGTTCGATCCCAAGTGCGGGCATGTACCTATGACTTGGTTGTCTAAGTTAAGTACATTGTAAAGTTATAATAGCAATACCACACGCTAACGGTGAAGGAAAACATCGTGAGGAAACCTGGGTGTCTGAGCTATTCACATGCCTCAGCGCTTGAAATCGCCAATCCGCGGTGGGCACGCGTGGTGATTAAGCCCATACTCTCTCCTTGAGAGAAGGCCTGTGCCCTACAGTGGGACGCATATAGGCTGATTATGCTTATTATGCTTCGGTCTTTCAACTCATACAGGGCCTCAACCACATATTTCCATTTCTGATGGTCGTTCGCGGCTACTTCCAAGTCAGGCCAGCTAGTGCCAATCGTCTTGGCCTCTTGGGCCAGGGGATCAGAGGTGGTAAATAACCAAAAATCGTGGTTTGAAACGGGGGAGCTCAAGTAGAACACCCATGTTATGGAGGATACATAGATTTTATTCTACCGTTTTGTTGGCGTAATTAATATGTAGGAGTATATCTATGCCAAATTTCAGCTTTCTATTACTAATCTTATTTGAGCAAAGCTGAATACAGAAAGACAGACAGACGAACGGACATGGTGAAACTATAAGGGTTCCTTGTTCACTGCGGAACCTGAAACCGTAATATTTTCGCGTCATCTCGCATCAAGTGTAGGTCGGAGCCTCGCCGCCAACACATTCATATGTGCAGATTGATCGTAAAAACAGCCGTAAAGAGCTCATGCTTGCGCTGAGAGCGAGATATTAATGGCCGAAGAGATATTGCACACCTGTAACGTACTTGAGGCGAACGAGGTATCTGGCTATAACTAGATCAGATTAGATTAGAGCACTTTATTGTACACACCAGAAAACAAAATACATTAAAAAGCTTACATGTCTAAGTTTGGCCGTATACAATTGGCGGATACATTTACTAGATTTTACAGCTACAGTAAATCGGTCTCTTAACAGGACGTTTGTTATTGAAAGGTGGCAATCCATTAGGCTATCTTGTTTTCTGAAGCTGCCAATCCAAACAAGGAACTGCACTCTATTCGATCTGCTGTTGTGAGTTGTATAGCCACGATATCCTTTGGTCTACCAGGCTTGTTGTTTGGGATTATGCATTACTCAATACTCAATGTATTGCATTCCACGAGTACAGTTGGCATTCAAATATAATATGGAACTCTCTGGACTCTGTAAGGCACGCAACATTTTAATTATAGGAGATTTTTATTTATTACGCCTATGTAATTTAAATTCTAATTATATTTTAGTATTAACAAACATAATTATTTAAATATTATTTTGATATGACACATGCTTTTTAATAATGCAAATACAATTTTGTAAATAACAATACAATAATTATTAAATCTTATTACTATGTTCATTATCAATACATTTCAATTCAAAGTAAGATTAAGTAATCTTTATTAATTTTATTTGTTTTGTACATTAATTAAATCTATTATCTTCTAGGTATTCTTCTACTTTATAATAACGTCTTGAGACAAGTTCTATTTTAATGCAATATTGAAAATTTTATTATTGTGGATTCATTTTAGCTTCTTAAATATTTTTATCGACGGTGACAATACGGTGGTAGAGTGTAGCTTCATCCGTGAGTTGGGTATTATTAATTTATTGTTATGTTTTGCTCTTAATGCTCTATTTATTAAGTCTTGTCGACTTGTGCATGATTCAAGTTATTTTCTTACTCATCCGAAATAGACTTATTTTGCTTTATACTATAAATACTGCACCTTCCGTTTCTTCCACTTTTAACAACTCTCTCTGTCTCTAGCAAAGCGAAATTGTTCGGCAGCGCTTGCGACTCTACCTCCTCAAATAATAAAACAAAGAAAACTTGCGTGTTACCTATTTATTTCTACTGATCGCAACGGTTTATTGCTCTAGGAGGGATCCGTCCCGATTTCCTACAAAATCTGCTGTGAAGATTACTCTGTCTTTCGCAAGGCGAATTTGCGCTTGCGACTCTTAATCGTTAATCAATCAATCGACCTCTATAGGTCCACTGCTGAACCCCGTTTCCCACACCGACCAACAAAACCGATCAACTAAAATGGATCAACAACTTTTTGTTCCCAACCATTTAGTTGATCCGATAGGAACATTCATTATTCTCCTTGTTTATTCCTCTCTACACAACTTCATAGAGTGATATAAAACCTTTTTATTATGAGTATTGATACAGTTTCTCGGTAGTTGCGTAATAATTTCTTATCATTAAATACGGAGAAGACGAAATACATTTCATTTTCTATTAGACAAAATAGTCAACCCAAACAACGAAGTCAAAATTACGACGAAACTGAGAATTTATTAAAAATTGTTTTATGATGCAGTTAATAAAGCAATCTGTTTTTAATTCTAAAGGACCCGATCGGGCCACCATAAAAATGGTTTTTAATTGCTCTTATCAAGGTCATAATCTAACAGGTTTATAACTTTAATTAAATTTAAAGTAATATTCCGAAACATTCCTCTTTAGGCTTTTCCATTTCCACACCCTCTTACACACACTCACTCACTCATCTCACTCACGCAAAGAGGGGATCACAACTAACCTAAATTTAGCATAATTACGTTACAAAATATATGGTTTATAAATCTGCCTTGGCTTAACACCCCTTTGTAATATTTGATATTGATATGTTGTACGGAGGAGCTGTGTCTGAAATATAGGTCTAGAACTTAGCTCAGGCATATGTTTATAAATGTTTTCGTTGTTGTCTCTAACAAAGTGTAATATTGAGACTGAGTATTAATATTCGTCCGTGTGGCACCGGATTGAGAATAGCGACACTCCATTACTTTCCGTAGATGTCGTAGAAGGCGACTAAGGAAATTTACCAGGAGACGGGCAGCAGCGTCTTCCTGAGATTCCAACCGCATACTGCGATCGCCAACCCACCTACCAAGCGTGGCGATTATGGCAAAACCCCTCATGGTTATGTTCGAAGCTTGGAAACCATGAGGGAGGCCTATGTCCTGCAGTGGGCGTCAGATGGCTAATGATGATGAATAATGTTGTAATAACCTCAGTTTTTGGTTATTTGTATATATATTTTATTTAATATTTTTAAATACGGTCCACTTGTGAATGATAGATAAAAATGTTCTTTTAATGTAAACATTGTAATAGAAAATATTATAAATCATAAGATAAAATGTTCAAGTCGGATCAACCGAACCAAGATATTGTCGGCTGAATTCATCATCTTTTAACGTTTAATTATTACGTATTGCCATGGAGGTCACTGAAATACCTAAATGGTGGCAAAGTCTTTCTGTACGAAAATTATTATTGTCTTATTTCTTTAACGTGCCTTTTTCTTTTTGCCAGTTAAAAATAATGGATCAGACGAATTCAGCCAAAAGGTTTATCTTGATTTTATAATTTCAAAATAAAAATTGATTCGATAGGAACAAAAAGGAACGCAATTTTAGTAAAAATGTATCGAATCAACTAGTATTTGATCCGATAGGAACATATGTGGAAAATTTGGGCTGAACATATTCCTCACCCAAGGCACGGCACGTTCTGTCCTCGGAAAATCTGCCAGAAATCTGCCCCAGATCGTTAGTGCAGCAAGCTGGTGGGCGTCCTACACTGCGTTAGCCGGTTCGTGGACTCCACTCGAGAACCTTTGCACCGTACCTCGTTAAACAATAAAGCAAAGAGAACTTGAGCCTTTTATTTCCACTGATGGCAACCGTCTATTGCTGGCAGTCGCTTCAGATCCTACGACCCGTGTAGCATTGCCGGCCGGTGGCCATTCCATTCCGCTTTATTTGATCACGCACGCAGCGATGGGGCAGAACTTTCGAGTGCAAAAATGTCGTATTGTTTTCCGAGATGTATGGAATTGGACTCTAAACGCGGATGTTTTCGTGAAATCATTATAAAAGCCGGCTGCTGTGGGACTTGTATTCTGCTATGCATTTTAGCTTAACCATATGAAACTTGTTACATTATGTTTTTAAATGACCTAAAAAATATATATTTTATATTGGAATAAAACATACGGGCCGCACTAATAATAACATGATTATGCGACAACAACGACTTGGGGTACGATGTGCATATGTACGAGTGAGTGTGTCCATATGTGAGAGTATGTGATTAAGAATGAGTATGTTAGTATGTGTGTGTGTGTGTGTGTGTGTGTGTGAGTGTGTGTGTGTGTGTGTGTGTGTGTGTGTGTGTGTGTGTGTGTGTGTGTGTGTGTGTGTTTGTGTGTGTGGGTGTGTGTGTGTGTGTGTGAGTGAGTGAGTGTGTGGTTAAGTTTGTATCAACCTATCATTATTATATAAGATAATATTTATAAGAAGGTGTACGGTAGCTTAGCTTTAATGAAGTAAATTTTTATGTTTTGATTTTTTTTAAATGACCGTGGACAGAAAAGTGGTGTGCCTTGAAGTAGGCCTATGATCACTTTGATCAGTAATGAGGAATGTGGGGTTGGAGAAGAAAAACTGGCAGTGTAGTTATTACCTAGTGTCAGTCCTGGTAGAATGATTAAGAATGAGTATGTTAGTATGTGTGTGTGTGTGTGTGTGTGTGTGTGTGTGAGTGTGTGTGTGAGTGTGTGTGTGTGTGTGTGTGTGTGTTTGTGTGTGTGGGTGTGTGTGTGTGTGTGTGAGTGAGTGAGTGTGTGGTTAAGTTTGTATCAACCTATCATTATTATATAAGATAATATTTATAAGAAGGTGTACGGTAGCTTAGCTTTAATGAAGTAAATTTTTATGTTTTGATTTTTTTTAAATGACCGTGGACAGAAAAGTGGTGTGCCTTGAAGTAGGCCTATGATCACTTTGATCAGTAATGAGGAATGTGGGGTTGGAGAAGAAAAACTGGCAGTGTAGTTATTACCTAGTGTCAGTCCTGGTAGAGAATACGACGTACCTTTCGACTAATGGCGGTTCTTACAAGACGCTGCCAATGGAGGTTCCTCATAGTCCTTACAAAGCTTGAAATAAGGATTAGATTAGAAGAAAAGGAGGTGATATGGTGCACTGTAACCTGCTTTTCTTTCATTACCTACTTTCTTACTTTTATAGGAGATCGTTTATTAAATTGATGTTCTTGTAGGAGCTAAGGCTGCGGAGGCTAGGAATAGTTTACTAAAATTAAAACTCAACGAGGGTATAGTTTTGTAAAGCATTCAGGCGCCCTGCTCTAACAAAAAATTGCAATTTGAAGATTTTGTCGGCCCTCCACTGCGCGTGATATGCATACGCGATACGCACTTGGCCGGTTTTTATTTTATTTAACTAACATACCTCCTTGCTGAGAATGGCCGATTTCAACGGAGAACCTTATTCGTTGCTTTCGATACTACACAAGAATAAGATGTAATCGTCAAGAGTAATCTGTTGGCAATATATTGCGACGAGACGGGGTGCTATAAGAAACAAACTTATGTCCCATTGTTCCTTTATATTTACGGGTTATTACATTACATCTGCTTTGATCAGATATTAAATTGCCCTAGCGTGGGCCTTTTCTGTTTGTTGTCATGTGTACTGCATACCTATGTTCGGAGTTTTGTGTTGGTCAAACCGTTTCGAGCCTTATTACGTGCGTGTAAGGGTAATCTTGTAGTGTAGATGGAAGAAAACAAAAACACTTTATAACAAAGGCGTTGTTTGTTTTGTTATTTAATTATTTGGGTTGTAGTGGCGGCAATAAATATTTTCCACGATTGTTTTTTATAAGAAATATGACTAATTCTTCTATTTCAGAAAGCAAGGAAATTTATTTATACCATAAATAAAATAGGAAAGCTTACAAATTGTAGAGTTTTAACTCTAAAAAATACATTTCGGACGTTTAGACTACTCAAAAAATTTAATTACTCTAACAGCCCTGTCACACTAGCGATTTGAAAGAGATGCATAACTCCTCAACCAATGGTCAGATTTAGACAAATAAAATCTCAATCGATTTGTCGTATTTGCGTTAGGCTATAGGAAATGAGCAACAATAAAAAAAAAAACCGGACAAGTGCGAGTCGGACTCGCTCACCGAGGGTTCGGTACAAATTTGTGGTCTCGCAGTTTTTCCGAGCTTTTCCCGAACTTCAAAGACAAATTTGCTTGTGATTTAATTACAAATGTATATTTTTTCAGTTTTTTTTTCCTGTATTTGTAGTACAGAACTGTTTTACTTGAATTATTGGTCAACGGAAAGTACCCTATAAATTTTGATTCCATTGAGAGTGACGAAATATACACTTTTGCTGCATAAACGGGCGTAATTTTTTTACGTTAAGTTATATGTTTGATTAATACAGCTTTAAGGGACTGCAGACCTAAGTATATGGTTTTAATTTCAACTCGATATCTGTACACGTTTCTGAGATAAAGGGAAGGTCTGACAGACAGAGGACCGGACGAACGGACAGGAAAGTGATCCTTTAAGGGTTCCGTTTTACCTTTTGAGGTACAAAACCCAAAAAATTAAAAAATCACTGAAATCATAAAACGTAAAAATTTTAAATAAAAAACAACAACTGACTTCGAAACATTACATCACTAAAAAATTAGAAATAATTTAATGAATAAGAATTTTTTTAATTTTTTATTTTTAATTTTTTTTATTTTTCAATTTTTTGTGGAGTAGCGGGAGAAAATTAAACAAGTCCCTTGTAACCATCTTTGCTTGAAAATTTGACGTTCTCAATTTCCATCTCCAGAAGTCTTCCCAAAACTTCACCAAATTACCTTGGGTCTACTTTTATGCTATTTTATGAAAAATACGGAAATGACTAAAGGGTCCCCCATTAGGCCCTATTTACTGCTGTCTATTGAAGTGTGCCGTTCTCCATCTCTGAAAGTATTCATTAGTACTTACTACTAATTAGACAACCAGAGCAATAGCCGCAGGCAAATTGCTGCACAGCGTTAAAGCTTTAAATTCCATCCTATATTTTGAGTTCAGTTCAGTGCCGGCAAAAAGCGTGAAATTAGCCCTCATGCTAACTTGCTTGAGCTTTCGCTTCTAAATGTGTGAAATAAAATTTGATGGTCCGAAACTAGAGTTTTACGGCGGCTTGTGAGCGCTGAATGGGAGCTGTGGCACAGTGAATGTCGGGCTCAGCTATTCCTTACATTAAAACGTGTGGTACAGCAGATTCACCTTAATAAAGTTTTCTTCATAATAATAATAACTTATGTGGACAACATGCCAAAACGGCCGTTTAATGTTATCCAGTCCCAGGTTTTTTGCCTTAGGTTCACAGCCGTATGTCCCAAAAGTCACTATTAACATGATTGATAGCTGTACTGACACTTTCTTGCATGATTATTTCCCTTGGTGGTGCTAATACTCTATGGAGCCCCTTGTCCTTTGCACAGGTCGATAAATAAAGATTGACGAATAGACAAATCACAAAAACGTCAACCCGACTCAGCCTGTAGCAGCGGAAAACTCCAATTAAAGTGAGTGGAAAAGGGCACTTGCTACTAAAGCCTTCATCAATGCACACCAATTACGAAAATTAAAGCACTGTAATAATTTTCACTTGCCGGGAATCAAAGCTGTGGAATTGTGCGGGCTCGACCGAAGCGACTTAAAGCCCGTCGGACCGCCGATCTGGCCCTTAAGTCTAATACACATATACAGTCCTATTTATAAAAAGTCGATTCCACTAAAACACTCTTAGTTAAAGCTAGCGTAGTTAAAGCAGGCAGGTTTATGGCAGGATTTTCTTTTAATCGGCTTTAACTCCGCCTTAAGAGTGTTTTAGTGGAATCGACTTTTTATAAGACCGTTAGATTTTTCAATTGAATAATATAAGCACAACAATAGCTGTTATTTGCCTCTATTTGGTAGTCTACTAAACCATATTAGCGTCACAATATCATTCCAATGATATAACCCGTGCAAATTACGTAGGCATCTATCGCGATGAATGACGAATCGCGCATGGGGCCGAATTAAGTTACACGGGCTATATACCATTAGAATGCGATTGGTTCTGAGACTACCAATAGTGTTGATGAACCAACCTTTACCATACTAATATGACTCTAATGAAAAACTATGAATTTTAGAGACTCGCGCCCCTGGTTTTATGACGATGCACGTTACGCGCTTTAAATGTCAAAAGTCGCAATTCCTCAATTCATTAATGGTCAAATTTTTACCATATTAACGGCACAAAACGCGAGGCTCATGCCTTCATACTACCTATGCTCCTGGCGATAGCTGCTGGATGAGCTGGATGAGGATTGCCGGGGACAAGAAGTGGCTTATCTTAGGGGAAACCAATAACCAGGAGTGAACGAATATAGGCTGATGGTGATTGGAATGGGATTATGTTCTGGATGTAAAATTGCTTGTAATTAGGGGTATAATTACGCACATAAACATTCTTGGTAATCTCGTAATATTTTTTTTGATAAATAAAAGTATTGGGTTTGTATTTACCACCGAAGGTAATTTTTTTTAAATTTACTTCATCATTTTATATAGAATCTTAAAGATAAAAGTCGTATTTTGAACCCATAAGGTATTTACAAATTATTTTCCGACAGAAGGCTAAACATCGATTTCTATAATGTAATGTCCTATTAACCCCTCCTGAGTATCGCTGTGTTTCCTTATTTTTTGAAGAGTCAAACTGATACATATTTTTTTGTAAAATGTTTAGTTAAAAAATTAGGCCTTAGGCAACGTGTATCCGAATCTGACAATCTCACTTACAAAAATCTTTTTGATCATAAAAGGCCTAACCACCTCTTCTCTCATAGGTTGACGGGAAGAGACCAAATGGTTATGAGCGACGAAACTAATGAACGAATGAACGAGCCCAAACGCTTATCGTTAGAATGAGCTTCGATAATTGAAAATTCACCAGTTCTGCGTATCTCTCTACCAGCATCACTGACACAGCTTTGCCGAGCCAATACCAGCCGTATCAACAGAGATTAAGAGTGGCTCAACGTGAATTATGGGTCTTAACAAGATGGTTTTGTAGTCAAAGCCTAATTCGGATATCTACACGTGAGGAGCTATTGTATTGTGGCCTAATTTCTGAGCGCAGTTTATGGATTTTCATGATCTGCATAATGCCGTCAAACTCTGCATATTTTGCGCTTGAATATGGTAATGAGTTTTCCGATGCAAACAAACACGGTTGGGTTTGACTCGGAATTAACTACCCAGAATTGTTTTTGTGAAATAAGGAGTTTAGAAAGAAAGAAAGGGAACATTAACTGCGACGACGGACAACACACATTAATTAAAACTTAAAAAAAAAACATAACATGGACAATAAAAAGTAATAAAAACACCATACCGACTTTCTGACATCTCTGCTGCTGCAAATAGCAGCTAACTCAGCATAGTGCTGAGAGTGTGAACCCTCAGCGCTGAATTTCAGCCAGTACCGATATTCCTAACTGCCCTAGAGCGCAGTGTGGCTTGTTGTAACCAATAAATACTTAAAACAATATATGTAACAGAATAAACATCATTAAATTTACATTTACATCAATAAACAAGATACAGATACAAGAAAGAAAGACATTTTTTTGGACAAATTAACACATCACCAGAAAAAAGGTATAACAAGTAACATACGGCATACAATACAATACAAGGCAAAGTCAGAGCGTCAGAGTGCATCCTGTGGTGTGTACATCGAATAGACATAGTAAACCATGAATTTGTAAACAATCATCAATTGCAGGCTGATCAATAAAGCAAATAAAGCCGATTACCTAAGTCACATAAATCCAAATCTGGTCATTAGTACCAAACAGATTATTGTTACAAACCACCAAAAAAGAATGATGTCATATACATATATATACACATAAATAGAAATACAAAATACCAAAATTGTTTATTCGTTATCCTCTACTTATT